>JAHTLZ010000129.1:9303713-9345101 GCA_023846285.1 Phrynocephalus versicolor | reverse complement strand
TCTATCTATCTATCTATCTATCTATCTATCTATCTATCTATCTATCTGGAAATATAAAAGAAGATAATTATGTTAAAATATCTTGGAGAAATGAGAACACCTACAACTGTCACTATTAGGGAGAACTGCAACTCTCAAAATGAATGTGCTACCAAAGCTACTATTCCTGTTCCAAACAGTACCAGTGAGAGTAGAGACAAATGCTTTGAAGAACTAAATAGACTAATATCAAAATTTATCTGGCAGAATAAGAAAGCAATTTAGTAATAAAAACTCTACATTTTTAGCACAGTTATCTCAAGCTAGAAGAGCAAAAACACGATAGATGTGATTAAAGATAAATCAGAAAAGAAGTGTAGCTTGGTGAAAGAAAATTGCAAATATTTGAAGAATTTTATGAAGAATTATATAAAGGAGGTAATATCTCAAAAGAAGACATAGAAGGTTATGTTAAAGAAATTGTTAAGGAAAAGCTATCAGAGACACACAAAAGGAAATTAGAAAAACTAATTCAGGCAAAAGAGATTATAGCAATTATTGATAAGCTAAAAAATGGTAAACCCCCGGATTTTGATGAATTAGATTCAGATTTTTATAAATTGTTTAAATCAGTTTTAGTTTGAAGATTAAAAATACTTTTTAATTTTAGAAGGAGACAAAATACCATTATCTTGGAAACATTCATATACAATTCTTATCCTGAAACCTAATAAGGATTTGATGGACCCTAGCTCATATAGCCCTATTTCGTTAATAAATCAAGATGCTAAGATTTTATTAGCAAATAGAATGAATGGGTTTATTACAAAATATATTAAGGAAGATCAAAATGGGTTTTTAAAGGGAAGACAAATGTTTAATTTAACTAGGATATGTTGAATCTCATATATGGTATAGAAATGAATAAACAGAAGGCTGGTATTTTGTCATTAGACATATTTAAAGCTTTTGATTATGGTCAATACTAAAAATTGTGATTGAAAACTGGGGGTTTGGAATGAAATTTAGAGGGGGGGAGATCAACTATATTCGGACAATACATCTGAGATAATAATTAATGATGGGATTACAGATTGGATTTCTCTAGGCCAAGGTACTAGACAAGGTTGCCCCCAGTCCCCAGTTCTATTTTGTTTATTGATTGAAATGTTTATGGATAAAATAAGGAATGTTGGGTTAATTAGTGGATTAGGTATTGACAATAAAGTAATGATTAATTTACTTGCAGATGATTCCTTATTGACAATTAAAAACCCATTAGAGAGTATGGATAGAATTAAATATTTGGGTAAATTTGGATTAATATCTGGATTGTGTGTTAATTGGCACAAATCACAGATAATGTTTAATCATAACAAGGAAGAACAAGAAGTGATCACTCTAAATTATGAATGTAAGATAAATAATTCAATTAGGTATTTATGTATAGATTTAGTAAAGGACACACAGAAATTAAAGGAATTTAATTATAATAAACTAAAGAAAGAAATTAAGAATAAAATGCTAGAATACTCTAGTTTAAAAGTTTCTTCGTTTGGAAAGATTGCATTGATGAAAATTTTACCAAAGTTAATTTCTTTGTTTATTATGCTTTCTGTATAGCCAAATATAGATGATTTTAAATTATGGCAAGATTTGGCAAGATTTGATTAACAACTATTGTAATAGTGGTTAAAAAAAAGCTAGAATTGGTATAAGACTTGAAATAAAGGTGGTATTTTGAGCCTTATAAAGGTTTGCCAAATGAAAAAAAAATATTATTTAGCAAATCAGATAACGTTTATTGGGGATATTGTATATAATCCAGAAAGATTAATATGGTGGAAAATGGAATCATCGGAAATAAAAGATGATATTGAAAAATATTTATTTGGCACTATTAAGAAATCGAAGTTAAATGAGATTAATAACCCCTTACTTAGATCTATGTTAAATGCTTGGTATATACATAAAAATATGTCCCTTGGATTCACCATTGAGATCTGTAACTGAAATAGAGAACTTCCCTATAAATTTGAAAGTTTTTAAAACTGTATTTAGGGAAAAACAAGTGATTAGATTGAAAGATTGGATAGGTAAGATGAGAGGGAAAGTACAAATGAAAGAAATTCTTCAATGTAGGAATATATCTTGGTTTAATTTTATAAAATTAGAGAAATGGACTGATGCTTGGACAAAGAAAAATAATAAATGTAGAGATTGTACAAAATATGAACAATTCTTATTGTATGAAGATACTCAGAAGGAGAGTTTAGTAAAAGGTAATGTCAGTAAATTATATAAAATTATTTTGGGTGAAGATGAAAATAGGGAAGGATCTGGATCAAGGTTAATTTGGGAATAGGACTTCAAAAAAGAAATAAAAGAGGAGGATTGGGCTAAAATATGGAGAATGAGAATACTTAGATCTATGTATGTTACAATAAAGGATTTTTTTTTAAAAAAAATAAGTTTAAGATGGTATTTGACACCAGTGAAATTGAATAAAATAAATGCTAATTTTTCTAAGTTTTGTTGTAAATGTGACAGAGATTGGCCCTTTTTTCCATTTGTGGTGGGAATGTAAAATGATACAAACATTTTCAAAATGTATTTTTAAAGAATTAAGTGAAATATTAGAAAGGAATATAGAGCCCAATTCTGAAATTGAAATTGGTTTGTTATCAATATTTGTTGATAATAATTATGATTTTAAAACTAAAGGGTTGATTACAAATTTATTGACTGCGGCTAGATTAATAATAGCTAGAAATTGGAAATCTAAACATGAACTATGCTTAGATGAATGGTACAATGAAATATGGAATATTGCTTTAAATGGTAAATCTACATATACTTTAAAGATTAAAAAAGGAGAGTTAAAAAGAGATATTTTAATGATATTTGGGGTAGATTTAATGAATATGTGCTTGTAAGAGATAAGGGTAAGGCTTCCGCGCAACAATCAGTTTTGTTCTGTAGGGTAAGATAATGAATGTAACTAAGGGCGTTTATACACGACCCCTAAACTCTGCAGCAAATGGCTGCAAGGTCCGGAGCTTAAAAATGTTTCCCCACCAGCTCCGGAGTTTGCAGGCAATTAAGTGCAACCACGCCCACTTTAGCGTGTCCCAGTGCACCTTTCAAGTACCTGCTCTCTGGAGGTGAAAATTCTTTGATGTGGTGCAACGATAGTGAGTGCGGGGCTCTCCTCGCTTCTGTTTGCTGTTTTTTGGCTCCTGCCCCTTTAAGAGCTACTTAAGATCTACTGGAATGTTGCCCCGGCAAGAGCCGGCAAGAGCAAGAGGCAGAACGAGGCAGAACGGAGGTGAGCCACGGTCTTTCTTCCTTTGTTTTCTCCCTCCCCTCACGCAGCCAGCAGCCAGGAAGTGCGGAGGGGGTGGGAACACAGGAAGAGCGACAAGCCCCTAAGATCTCTGGTCCGAATTTAAGTGGCCAGCGGATCTTAGGGGTCGTGTAAAAGCGCCCTAAGAAGAGTCGTCCTGTTGGTGAAGGGGTGGACTGTTGTTGATGTTTTGTCTTTTTTTGTAATTTGTAATTGGTTTTTTTTTTGTATTTTGCATAAAATAAAAACTATTTTGAACCTAAAAAAATCTTCTTCTTTTAAATATGTGTGTGAAGACTCTCATTCATCCAGGTAAGTTTATGTGGAAAATGAGTCATGGAAACTGAACTTATTTTCTTGAGAGAGAGCCTTTGGAGCTGCTGCCACAGGTAACGAAACATTTCATTTTGTATGAATTTTTGTTGTAAAAATGTATACAAGATGGGGAAAAAATGAAATATGGGGGCCCCTGAAGCAAAATGAAATGAAACACTGTTTTTCTGTTTTGTGCCCATCCCTACTTTCCATTTTATTATTGTTAAGCAGCTTATGCAAAGCACAGAAGATGAGACAAAAAAGCAGGAAAGGGTGGGTGTGAAAAAGATAGGCCTAGATCTTGCTAAACAGGATTGCCCATGATGGAGTGTGGTTGATCCTTGAATGTGCATTCAAGGATCACCCAAAATGACACACACCACACCTCAAAGCATCCCTATTTAACATGAACTTGATTGCATACCTTAGTAATCCTAAACAACAGTGGAATGGGTGCTCCGAGAGACAATATAATGTTAGAAGGATATCCATCCAGTACTCCCCCCCCCCCAATGGGACAGATAATGTATTGATAAAACAGGGAAAAAACAGAGGGCTAATTGTTAGGACCCTATGTTATTCTAAGTTCTCTTAAAAGCAGGACAGGCAACTTGAATCATGTGCATACCATTAGGGAATGTAGTAGCATCTACCTCTGCCTGTTTTCTTAGTATAAATTACTCACACCAACATATTTTCCCCATGGGAGAAAAAAAAATTAACCAAATAGCTTTTAGGAAAAAATCTGGATATTTGCACTCACTCACTAATTATTTTCAGGGTCGCTGAGCTGGCTTTGCTTTCAAAAATAACTACCCTGTTCTGAACCAATCCCTCTCCAGCCCTCCACTCCACTAATGTTTACCTCTTTAAAATGAATATTTACCCACCGAGTAGCTCTTTGCTTACACAGGAGATTCTTTGTTTAGTTGACTGATACCAAAAATAGCAACGTGACATCACAAATCATAAGGCTAAAGACTTTCTGTCAATGCTTCAGTTGCTCTGAAGAGTTTGGGGGCCTTTGTGGTGAGGGCAGAAGATAGTATGTTTATGACTTCTTCTCTTAATATTTAGTTTGTGCATAATGTATTATTGGCCGGCCAGCTACTGGTAGGGTGTTTGATATCTTCTCTTTTTCTCTCATCCTGATTGGGCATATTTGAAAGGAATCTGGGCACTTCCTCCAGTGCTTTCAAGTGTTGGTGAAAAGGACCATGTGTTGTTTAGTCCACTGGTACCAAAAATAGCGGTGTGACATCAGAAGTCATAAGACGGAATGACTTGCGCCTGTTATCTTCAACAGCCTTGAAGAAATGGAGGGAAGGGGGACAGGAAATACCTTGGTTCAACAGCCTCCTCCTTACTTCCCAGCTGGTGCATCATCTACTAATGTGGAAATGAATGCTGGAACAGCACCGTAATTGCCCTCCTCTTGCCCACAAAAATCTAGATAGACATGTTCCAAAGCAATCCAGAAATGTCTTCACCTGTTTTCAAGTGTCGGGGCTAAAAGGACCATCCATGACTCAAATCCAGCTGGTAGTTGGAGCCGTGGTGGAAACAGGGCCTCACATTGCTGACTCCCAAGAAATTCCCGCTCAAAGTCCTCTCAGACATGGGCTTGAACTGGAAAAGGTCATGTGCAAGCAAGAGAAGCACGTGCCCTACTGATCATTCTAAAGCAGAATGTTGATCTCCTGGGACCAGACGGCATGGGCAGAAGGCATTTTGCTACCTGTAGTGAATTAGAATGTGATAATCCCTCTCTTTCCACATCCAGAGGTGGGCAAAGTGATAATTTAAATCCTGATCCAATATTGTCAACAGGACAGTATCCTCCACCACACATGCATGCAGAGGAAACTTGCTTCGGGGTACAGGATAGATTTCATCCTTGCTCAAGATTTGTTTGCCAACACCTTGCTGCTGCCCCCACCGTTACCATTTGCACATGAAGGGGATCACTTTACTTAATGGAGGGCCAGTCTTGATTGTACAGGCGGCCAATCCAGAAATGTAAGATGACCCACCAAATGCTGAGATGGATGCCATCTGCTCAAATTCCTGTTCCACAGAAAAGATGTGAGACCTGACTGAGCATCCACAGCTTCTAACAGTTGACTACTATGGAAAATGAGATCTGTAGACCTGCTGGTTTGGGTTACTAGATCAACAGTGTTCCATTCATGGTAAAAAAACACAGGTGGTGGCAGGATGGTGGTGGGTTACTTGCGATATCACAGAGGTAGGGCAAGCAAGGTTCAAAGAGGGTACCAGAGATACTACTTCCAGATAAGTGGATTTTGGAAGAGATGAGAGGGGCAACGTGGGCAAAAGGGCCCAGAATCTGAGTAAAACACAGATAACCAGATAACACAACAACCAGGGGCAAGGCAGGGAAAAAAGTATTTTTCTCCACCTGGCTTATGACAACATGTCCCCTCCTTTAGAAGCAGTAGTTGCCACCTTACCTGCTATGGCTCATGTCCATGTGGCTTTACCTACTCCTAAGCTACAAACGAAAGTACTTGGCAATAACTAAGCTTCCAATCAAAGCTTTGTTGAGAATGGAAATGGATTAGCCCAGGAAAGCTGAGAGCTCTTCTCTAGAAACATATTTCCTGAAGAAACACATTATCTTTAACTCCAGTTCCACAGATCACACTACAACCTGTGGCATAAGTGAAACATGGAGAAATTTTCCAGGCTTATCACCAAACCTTGGGGAATATTTAAAAATAAAAGACCTGGGCCTTGTGCTACTGGAGTAAAAAGTCAGACTGTGGGCCTCCCCTCCCCTAATTTGGTCAATATGAAACAATAGGTCCAAGTGTATGCTCCAACTACCCTTCTCTCCAGTCCCTGCCCTTTGGTCTCTATATCTGGTGCCCCAACAAATGTGCAAATGCAACAGAACCACAAGCACCTTTGTGCTGAGCCAATGCACTCTGATGGATGCTGGGATGGTGCAGAAATGGATGTCCAGGCTTTAAATTCAAACTCTCCATTCCCCAAATCAAAGTTTCCTCTCTTCCAGCATTGCTCACCCTGAATTCTTTCTCTGCCAGGAGATTTGGAGCAACCTAGCAATTCCCTAAGACTTCAGCCAGCCTACAGAGTTTGTGGTTCCATCATGGGACCCACTGTGCAATTCTTGAATCCATATGCATAGCATGTGACAATGTGCACCAATATACTTCAAGTTGGCAATCTCCACGTGAATCATGGCAGCCACTGCCCATCATCATTATGATACAGGCTTCATCCTTTCTTTGAGGAATCAAAAAGGCTCATCAGTTCAAAGAAGAGTGGACAAAATATGGCCTGGGAGCCATGCGTGGCTCTGGGGGGTCCCACTGAGGCTTACCAGACCCCATCTAATCCCAACAAAATATTTCAGTCCCAAAATACAATCTCTAAACCCTCTTTCTTGAAATGGTGAGTGTCTTCCAACCAGCATGGCCAATGGCACTTTTGTGCAGACAAGAAGCTCTAACTAGCCTGTTGCTCTCAGATGTGGTAGAGAATGAAGTGCCATTTGTGAAAGCTGAAGAAGGATTTAGTAAGTTCATTAAATTGGAGTGTATGCACATGCATACCAGGCATCCAACTGTTCACCTCTATGAGTTTTGTGCCAATCTTGATAGATCTTGTTATAGTTCATATCTGTACTGAAAATCTATATTTTCTCAGTCCTTGCATTTAAATTCTGTGCAGTCACTGGCTTCCCTGAATTGGGGTTCTCAGCATCCTTGCCACTGAAACACTCTCCTGGAGGAGAACCGGGATGCTTAAACCAGTTCACAGCTGGTTTGTGCTTATAGTTTATAGGCATAACCTTAATGCCATCACTTGTTCTCAGAAAGCCAACACAAGGTCACTGAACAGTACAAAATGTGAGACTAATATTAATGTGTTTTTCCTGCGGTGTTTCAAACATCGTTTTAACAGGCAAAAACTTAAAAACCCAACCAAAACCCTCTTCCCCCACCAAAACGTTTCCTTCCATCCAGGTGAATTCTGTTCTAAAATATTCCAAACTCTTGAGTCACAGATAATAAAGTCATGAGTGCAACACAAGATGAATTGGGCCATACTGAAGTGCATCTTGTGCAGGGCCCCCTCCTGGATAAGGCGTATCTTGAAGGGTGGGCAATAATAGAGCTAAAGACTCTGATGTGGAACTAAGAATGTGGTCCTGACTGCTATTATTGCCACATTCTTCTTATTTTCGGTGCTGAGTCTGAAGAGAAGCAATTCCTGATCTACATCTTTGAATGAGCTCAGATTCTCTTCAGGTGGGAATGAATGTATACGTTTGACATGAAAGCAAGAATGCCAGACCCTCCCCCCACCCCCGATTTTGCATTAATCTTGCTTGCATGTAGAACCTCTGTGTGAGATGGGAGTTCTCCTCTTCAAGCTGGGAACTATGAGTATATACCCATAGAAAAATCAACAAAATGTAAAAATATTACGTATTACTGCAACCCCATTGGCACAGCATCCCAAAGACGGCCAGATTATTGACCAGAAAATCTTCATTGGTAGATGCTTTGGCCCTGAAAACCAATCCTGTAGGTGGGGAGGGGGGACAGTGGCAGATATATTAATTGTTCAATACTGTATAATGGCAGGTCAGCCTTATGCAGATGATTGTTTGGAAAGCTGGGAAAAGAGATTGAGGACATATCTGGCATGGACAATGCGAGGAATCATGGAGCAAAATGCAGCATCCAGCATGCAGTTGGGTTAACTAAAGTTTACCTCATTCAAAACAACAGAGTTTCTGCTTGTATAAGGGAATAGAGAATAGCCCATTGCACAAACACAGGAAGAGGGAAAGCACATATGTAATGGGTCACTGAAAACTGGGGAAATCAAAGAGAAATCTGCCCCAAATACATTATAACTAGAGATGGGCACAACTCAGCGAAATTTTCGTTTTCGTTTTTCGTTTCTGTTACGCAATGAAAACGAAAATGAAAATTTTCCAGAAAACAAAACGAAAACAAAAACAAAATGAAAAATTTTGCCCTGTTTTTCGTTTTCGTCATGGCAGGCACGTTCCAACAAAAAGAATGCTAACGAATATGAAAAATTTTCGTTTTCATTTTGTTTTTCTTCGGTTCGTTTCGTAACGAAAACGAAAACGAAAAATGCGCAAAACCCCCCAAAAACGAAAACAAACCGAAACGGACCCCAAAACGACAAACGAAAAACGAAAAATTATTTTTTTGAGTCGTGCCCATCTTTAATTATAACTCCCATTCATCCAGGGCTGCATCACCCAAGTGACTAAAGTCTAAATAATTATTTCCTAAATTCAGGACAGAAACAAACAGTAGAGATCGCATGTGATGGGGAGAGGGAAATTCTTATTCAATTGGAAGGCCTATCACTACAGGAGCTTCATTCACCTCTGGTATTATGCAAATTAACCTACTCCATTTGATGGTTAATCTTCAGGATTTGTGTAGTGGAATCCTTTAAGGTCTGATTTTCAAGGAGCCTAAAATAGGATCTGTCTAGTAGCTATTTCTGGCCTAGGATGCCTAGATTGTGACCAAATATTTGTGTGCCGCTACCCTGAAGTTATTTTTTTTTAACATTTATTGACAATCCATGTGAAAAAAGAAAGAAAGAAAAGGGATTAAAATATAAGAACTACAATCCATGAAGCCAATTGCAGTTTATCTCCATCAAAGGGTTTGTTGGTAGCGGGTCATCTTTATATTTGTTTGGTTATGTAAACACACACCAACTTCTTTTAATTTCCTCTAGAGAATTCAGAGTCTTACCCACCTCCAAGCTTTGTTTTTTTTTTAAAAATGCTCATAAGAGACCTGTCAGATGCATTAGGCTGAAGGTGGCTCCATGTCACCCGGTGAATACTTGGCTGTCTGGAGAGTAGAACTGGGGTTGCTCTTGTCCTAGTTCACCAGAGTGACCACTACATCAAGCTAGCTCTCACATTTCAAAATGTCAGACTGTAGTGCAGAACTAGATACAGTACTGTACAGCAGATGCCTTCTGCTATTTGATTTCTAAAACCATTAAAGTTTTGTGTCTAGAAACCCAGTCATGTACAAGGATTTCGATGCAATAACCCATTGAAAAGGTTGTTGCCAATGGTTTGGGGAGGTCATGGAATTGAAGCATGGATAGATGAAGACATCTGCTTGGGAATTCCCTGAAGCAAATGGTGAGCCACTGTGTAAGACAGAATGCTGGACTAGATGGGCTGTGGTCTGTTCCAGCAAAGCTGTTCTTATGTTCTTATGTATATAGTCTCCTATGCTGCCCCTTTACTCATGGTGTCTGGGAAAGACAGAAAGGGCTCCATGTTGGTTTGGGTGCCCATAGTAGCAGCAAGTGAGAAAGAGATTTTTCCTGAGGCACTGGTATGCTGGGAAGGGACCATTGGCCTTCTAGGCTACAACTCCCATAACCCTTTACCATTGGTCACATTGGATGGGGCTTGTGGGAGTTTTTAGGCAAGATAAATAAATAAAATGGAGGGACAAAGATTCATCATTTTTGGATTAAAATGCATGGGAAATCACTGGCTCTGTTACTGATCAGTAACAGGATGATAATCCTGGAGCCACTAACATTGTTTATTTATGGATAGTATTCAATTCATTCTTCTTAAAAGTGACTTTCTGAACTCTTTTAAAAGTCTCCTTTCTGTGTCCCATGGTCCAAATTCAACAGAAGCACAAAGAAAGAGAGAGAGAGAGAGAGCGAGAGAGAGAGAGCGAGAGAGAGCGAGAGAGAGCTATATATTGCATGAAAAGGGGGAAGGGTGATGCATGACACTTTAAATATCAACCTGCTTCTGGTGGAATCCATATTCCTGGGAATGTGGAAGCAACAGAACAGGACTTTGGCTGAAGATAGATAGTGGCTGGCATCCCTGTTTCAAAACACCTTCCATTCTCTGAGCTGCCATCTGTCCACTGATATCAATGGAAGCAAAGTCATGACAACATTTCCCTTGATTGTTCTTGTGGCCTTTTGTCTATTCTCATCATCAGGACGTGGAGGATGTTGTAATTTCCTCATTTTCAGCCACTCAGAAGCAGAACACATCTTCACTCCTGAGCACTATGTGTGCGATGAATGACCTGAACTAAATTTGGGAGTGAATACGTCCCTGATGTTTCACAACGTGAACTGGATAAGAGTCACACACAAGCAGAAGGAAGGAAGTTTGGATACAGTGCATTGTTGTTTTAGTGGCAATGATTAACATTGACGTTCTTTGTCATTGCTTCATTGGAGAGAGAAAGAGCACGTTATTTTATTTCTCACACCATCTGAACTAGATTGCTATGACCACAAGATGTTAGTAATCTGTTGCCACCACTCATTGCACAGTAGGGAAGCCTCCAGAAATAGAACTCAACAACTTTAAAAGTATATACTTAGTCTTTCTCTAAGAAAGGAATGAGAAATTCCTACACTCGATCTTAGCCAAAAGGGCGAGAAATCTCTGAGGATAAACGGGTTACTTTGCCCTCTCCTAAGCCTTTCTGGTTTGCAGTCCCTCAATTTCTTAAACTTCTTAAGTCTCAGAAACTACAAGTCCTTCCCCCCACCCAGAAGCTCCTTCCTTAAGGTTGCTTAAGAGTGTTAAGGTTCCCCCATCTCCAAACCCCTACCTGTCAAAAAGCCCCAGCAGCGAGTGGGGGGAGGGGTGAAAGGCAGAACGGAGCATGGAGGGGAAAAACCCTCTCTGTTCAGCCTTTTGCCCCTACCCTGCCTCCCAACTGGGATTTTTTGATAGGTCTGGGTGTGTGGGGTGAGAGGTCCACTCTCTCCAAGCCCCAACCTGTCAAAAAGCCCCAGCTGGTAGGCGGGGATCGCAAGGTAGGAGGAAAGAAGCAGTGGTAAATTGAAGCTCTGTTTGAATTTATCTCTGCCTCCTTTCTTCTCCAGTGCTCCCCTCCTCCCAGGGTGGTTTTCTGAACAGGGAAGACTGTGGGCAGTGGGAGCTGGGAATTTGCTTCTTCCTGGCTGCTGCTTTCCTCCTACCCCCACCTCCCAGCTGGGATTAAGCTGTCAAAATCAGCTGGTAGGCAGTGAGGAGGAAGCTTTTGAATTCCCCACCACATGACCTAGAGCTCCGGTGCCATGGGGGATTCATTTTGTTTCATTTTGTTTTATAACAAATTGTTTTTGAAAAAAATTGTTACACTATGAAACAAAGCACCGGGGGACAAAATGGAACTAAATGAAACACAGTTTTTCTGTTTCATCCCCATCCCTAAAACAGGCACCTCAGTTGATCTCTATGAGCAAACCAGTTTTCATCTCCACTTGGAACAGGTCTTTTATAAAGCTAGCAGCTATCAATTCAAGATCCACCCCCACACACTTGCAGACTCATATTTTGGATTAAAGATGGGCACGACCAGAAAAAATGACATTTCGAGTTGTCCTTTGTCGGAACCGGTCCGTTTCGGGTTGTTTCCATTTGTCGTGGAAATTTTCAAAAATTTGTTGTTTCCGTTTGTTGTTTGTTGTTTGGGGTTGGGGGTGGGGTTGGGGTAAGTGGGCTCTGGGAGGCACCTCTCTGGGTGCCTCTGACCCACTAAGAAGGGAAGCGTTTAGCGATTAGCGCGTACCATACATGATTAGGGTTGGGGTAAGTGGCAGAGGCACCTCTCTGTGTGCCTCTACTCTGACCCACTAAGAAGGAAAGTGTACTGGCGTACAGGTTATGCTTAGGGTTGGTGTTAGGGTAAGGGCTAGGCTTAGGGTTACGGTTAGGGTTACGGTGGGTTAGTGGGCTGCACCTCTGGGTGCCTCTGACCCACTAAGAAGGACAGTGTACTGGCATACAGGTTAGGCTTAGGGGTAGGGGTAGGGGTTAGGGTTAGGGTTAGTGGGCTTTTTATGCCCTCTGGCACATCCAGAAGTCTCACTCAAAACCTGGCCATGCGATTGGTGGAATGGGTCAAAAAATTTGCATGGTCCCATCCCATGGCCAGCCCATCCTTGCGCATGCGCAGGTGTAAAAAAAATAAAAATAAAAATAAAATAAAATAAAATCAATGGAGATGTTTTATTGCAAGAAAAACCCACTGCTGCTACTATAAAAAATCAGGCATTTAAAATAACTTATTTTCAAATGTTTCTGTTGTGTTTTGGTGGTTTTTTGGACCACGATTTAAAAATAAATATTGCGGTCGCCATTTAGGATTCCCCCCCCACCGCATGGCAAATGGAGACGACGAGGATGCCCCCCCCAGCCTGGTACCAGCAGCCCAGGACAGGAGAGGGGGGGAAGGCCAGGGACCCCCCCCCCAGAAACCACCCCTCTCTGGTAGGTGCCCTCACTCAGGCAGGCATATTTTCGCCTGCTTTTTTTGGCCGGGAATCGGGTTTTTTATTTATTTTTAAAACTTTTTTCTGTGCTGCTTGGCATTGTTCAATCGCCGTGATGCCATGAATGACAACAAAAAATCAGACCCAATTTATCTTTTATCGGGTCGGGTTCGAGCTGGAGTGGAGTAATTCTCGTTACCGTTATCGTTACCTAACGGAAACGACAAACGGTAACGGAAACGAGAATTTCACCGCTCCGTGCCCATGTCTATTTTGGATTATAACAGGAAAAAATCATAGGAATTGAATGTTGCTCAAAAACTCTGTTTCTCTCCAAACTAATGTGAGGATTACTGTAAAGCTTGGAGGTACAAGGTCTCTCTCTCTCTCTCTCTCTCTCTCTCTCTGTGTGTGTGTGTGTGTGTGTGTAGGTGATGTCATATTGCATATTCACACATTTTGAACAGCATCTTGGCTCTGTGAGAAGTAGCTCTACAATGCTGCTGAGATGGATGCAAGACCACATGGATGGACAGAATGACAGACTGTCTATAGCAAATGATGATCCCTTGTCCTCAATTTTTGTGGCTGAGTTGAGTTTCTTGTCATTTACTTACTGTCTTGCTCCTTTTTCAGTACAGTATTTCCACTTATCTTTGCAAGAAAAAGTGACTATATGCTTCTCTTTTCTTGGGTGTGGACTAGCAGTTGATACTGGGGAGGAATTATCTAATACATGTGGCTGACAGACTGAGTCCAATAGGTGTCTGAATCTTTTTAGTGCATGGCATGGCAGTAGAAAGCAGTAGGTCTAATTTTAGAGCCATGCACCATTCATTGTACAGATGGGGAACACACACACACACACACACACACACACAGAGAGAGAGAGAGAGAGAGAGAGAGAGAGAGAGAGAGAGAGAGAGAGGCACCAGCAAGAGCTGGTTTTGAAGCCTGATTAATAAGGGAAACCCTGATCTGATGGAATGTTTCCTGGCTAAGTTGCTGAAAAGCAAATAATAAAGAATGCTTATACTGCAAAGAGGCAGACACTCTGACATCACGAATAACCAAGAAATTAAATTCTGATGCAAATGGTACAGAAGCTACGGAGGCCAACCAACAATGTTCTCAGTGGAAAAATCCGAGAAAAGGAAGTACAGCTGGGACATTTTTATTTTTGCATCACACAAATGGGTAGATGAGCCGTTCGGTGCACGTTCTGTTCTCGCAGCTGAGATTGGTGTGCAGTGAGAAGCATATCAAGTTCCACTTAATGGCAAGAGGAACAAAGGGCCTCTTAGAGTATTAAATAAGCTATATCAAGGCTCTTCTTCAAATTTCCCACCTTACAGTATGTTCCCATTTAAAATTGGCAATCTCTGTCTTTCCCCTCATTGTTGCTTTTTTTTGTCAAACTTCTTCTTGAATTCAGCATTGAAGAGTATTTCCCTCTAATCTAATGCAAGTTCCTCGGTTGTGGACATTCCATACATGTGAGATAAACCGTGTTTGCTGTGAACTTAGCCAGTCTTGGCTCCCTGATATGTTTACCTATATGCAGAGATAATGTTTGTGACCAAGACATGTTGTACCTTAGACTTCATTGAGGTACCTTTAAGACATTTCATGTATACCCCTAAAAGTAAAATATGTTAAGAAACCTTAAGGCTAGTCCAAGTCATTTTGCTCCCTATGGCAGAAAATGTAATGGCACCTACTTCCATTCCTGTATAAAAGCTGAACCAAGTGGCAGTTGCCTGGATATGAGGATGACAGCTACCTTCAGAGTTGTTTTGTGGATCTTTAATAGGGTCTTTCTTCTTGCCCCTCCCACTTGCTGGCTATTTGCCCACACTGGAGCAACATGGGTGATGATTGTTAATATTACCTCCAGAACTGGCTGAATCGTTGTTTGTATCAGGTGTACCTTAACTTTTGTTGCTTATGAGTTTGTCCACCCCACTAACAGACCTGTCAAGTGTCACATTTTTGGTGGGACATTCACGGATCAATCACTCTTTCCCACTGTCTTCCCGAAAAATGATTTCCCCCTGAAATGTCCCACATTTCCAGCAGTGGGCAGCTGAGCTCCAGGTGGCCCACCAGAGAGCACTTATTCCTGTACAATCCCTAACCCACATGCCACCAGCTCTCCAGATTGGTATATATATCCCCTAGAAAGCCGAGATACCTAGGTCACAGTGAGCATTTTGAAACCGCTGCAAGAGATTCTGGGAACCAGGTATGCAAATAAGGCTCCACCCCATAGCTCAAGGGCCTGGCTGCCAGCACCCCACCTCCCTGGAGCTCCTAGTCCCAGGCAGCCATGGGGAACACTTGACAGCTATGCCCACTACTAGTTGCTTTCTTTGATCCTCTTTCTAGCCCAGTTGATGTGGAATGTAAACACTATATATAGCAGTAGTATGACCCCCACCATGTCCATTAGGATGGTAGTTAGGAAAGTACCGCATAGGATGGTGAAAAACAAACTTGAGGCACCACAGATACAGCACTAGGGGGCAGTACACAACACACACACAATTTGCTGAGATTTAAGTGTTACTGAACCTTTAACAATCTGTCTTCTGAAATATGATGACTTGTGCAACCATTACTTTGATCTAAAATAGATCATACATATTTGCAAGATACCACATTATGGTGGAATCATTCAACAAATAAAATGCTTATGTGAACCAGCCTTTAAACATGTGCAGAGAGTGCAGAATCCTGCAAAGAACATGTCTACCGAGGGACCTGAAATACATAGGTACTTGCCATATCTGCTAGCATTATTCTGCCAATTCCCCACCAAATGTAGTGTTCAGCTGTGGCTCTTTCAGTTCAGATCCAGAATGCTATTTTCTCTTACCTATCTTTTGATGGGAGAGTGAATCTTAAAAAAAAAACCCAATGGTATTAATAATTTGAGCATAATCAAAATGCATCTATTCTGGACTTTAAATGGTAGCTTTTCTTCAAAAGCTGTAAGGGTGGGAAAGTACAGATTCTCAAGTCCTCTCAGACTGCACAAATATCTCATTCCAGCACTGTCTTGAGGGCCTCTCCAGATGGAAAGGTTTGTAGTCAGGGCACTGCTGGTGAAAATGGTTTTCTCTGAACTCAAATAAATAAGCAACCCAGTCCCATGAATGCTGATTTGGAAACAAGACTCAGTGAATTCACTACAGTGTAATCCCAAATAGAGCTGAATGAACTTTAAGCTGAGGGAGGGAGCTACCAGATAACATGAGACACTTGAGTAAAGATAAGAGGCACCTCCCCTGTTTCCCCTCCTCCAGTCATGTCTAAATCAGCTTTTCAGGACCAATGCTAGACAAGAATGCACAATCTATAGCCCTGATGGTAACTGGCAATGGTGGCACCTGGGGCAAGTAGCACCATCTCCCACGGACTTGGCATGAAAGCAGGAACAAAATGGAGGCAGAGATGCATGACTCTCCCCAAGGAGTAATAATTTGGGAGAGGACTTGAAAATCTACTTCGAGAAGAATAAGGCCAAGGGTGTTGATGTTACTACTCATTTCCTTGACATGTACGAATAGTCAAATTTCTAGATTTTGGAACTCTGGGGCGGAGCCCTAGTTGCCCTGTTCTAGTCACAGTGCCAGCAAAGGGCCACTTCTTGTGTAGTGCTTAATGACCTGTTCTGCTATTCTCTCCTTCTAGATATCTATAACTTTGGGCTGTTTATTTGTCACTAAATTCAAAGCTGCAGGCAGTACAGTAGCCTTATATGATGAAATATATACTATACAGATTTGGCAGGATCAGCAGCACCACAGTACCATCCTTGACTTGTCTACAAAAATAAGAACCACTGCATTTAGTGAGGGTATATGAACCACTGCATTTAGTGAGGGTATATGTACATGACCCCTAAACTCCACAGCAAATGGCTGCCAGCTCCGGAGCTTACTATTGTTTCCCCACCAGCTCCAGAGTTTGCAGGAAATTAAGTGCGACCACACCCACCTAAGCGCGTCCCAGTGCACTTTTCTTGTACCTGCTCTAGGAGGGTGAAAATCCCCAGGTCCGGATTTAATCTGGTGAGTGCGGGGCTCTCCTCGCTTCTGTTTTTTTTTTGCCTCCCGCCCCTTTAAGAAAAAAGAAAAAAAAACAGAAGAGAAGGAATCAGGACGATGATGGGGCTCCGGGCGGCTTCGGAGGTGAGCCTGCATTTTTCCTCTCTTTTTTCCTCCCTCCCCTCACACAGACAAGAGCAAGGAAGTGCGGAGGGGTAGGGACGCAGGAAGAGCAATGAACCCCCAAGATCTCTGGTCCGAGTTTAAGTGGCCAGTGGATCTTACGGGTCGTGTGAAAGTGGCCTGAGTTAACTCTGAGGTAAGGGCATGGTGTAATGGTCGTAAGATGTCTGGAATAGTGGAAGAAAGGGTTGGCTTTCCCCTTTACCTGAGAGGCCTTTTCCTGTGGTTCTACTGTGAAACGTTCAGCACTTATTTAAAAACCAGGAACAGATAACAGAAATTTGTTTATTTTGTACTTTTTGCCTTCTAGCAATTGTAAGTGTGAAAAGGCCAGGGGAGTCTTGCATAAAACATGCCAGAAGTGTAAAATATCTTGTAAGATTAGGAGGACTTTCTGAAATAATCTTGTCTCCACAGGAATGATGTCAAGAAACCCAGGCATCACTATTCCACTGCTGTTATAATCTACTTATAATACAGCAGAGGAACAAAAAAAATCCAACACTTTCCAGGGTGTAACCTTCGGATGGGCTTGAAAGCGATTGAGCACAGATGGTATGTAAAGAAGCGGGAGCTGCAATGCATGTGTTCACTTGCTCACATGATCTCTCTCTCACACACAAACAAAAGACTTGTACCACTTTAAGGCCCAGTTAGCATAGCCTAGGAGCAGGCTACACACTGTACAGCAACCATATGTAATATTAGAACAACCAAAAATGATTTTTTTTCCTAAATGGAAACGACAGAGGTTGATGAGAGTGTTTAGTCTTTCCCTGCCAGCTGCTTTGACATGCCTCCGCCACCTAAGGTCATTAACTTATGACTGTGAACCAAAACAGAAGTCTGGAATGTTGCTTGTTAAAAGGTAGGGAAAGGGGGAGAGAGAAATCTTAAAGAAAAGTAATTATCAAAGAAAGGAATAAGCATCTCACATGCCCCTCCTGTGCTTCTGAAAACCCTCTCTCTTGTTAGCCTTACCTTCTATCAGGGAGTGCAGGGCAGTATTTATGAAAAATAATGCTTCCTTTTTCCTTTATGAAAAAGAATGCTTCCTACCAATAATTATGTAAACTCAACAAAAACAGAGAGGCACAAAAACAAAGTATTATGACACATTCAAGACAAATGTAGTTGTTCCATCAAGAGTTTTGTAGATTTCAGTAATCTTTCAAAACTGTGTCTGAAGAAGTAAATTGTTGCCATCCGCAAAAGCTCCCATGAAATTTGCTTGTATCAATACTTATTTTGTTTGGTTCTGCTCTTGGTCTTGTTAAAATAGACTAAAGGCTTGATCACTAGAGATGGGCACGAAATGATTTTTTTTCATTTTTCATTTAGTTTGGTAATGAAATGAAAAATGAACTGATTTTAAAATCGAAACTAAATGAAATGAAAATTTTCATTTTGTTTCTTTTTTTTATGTTTTGGGGGAAGCAAGCGGTGGTGGCCGCAGCAGTCGCTTGCTTCAGTAGCTAAAAAGAAGTTTTTAAACCCCAGTGTGCCCCAAAACAGTAAAAAAACACATAAAACATGTAAAGAAACAGTTAAACATATAAAACACATAAAATATAAAAACAAAAAACAAAAAACAAAATGAGATGAAAAATAAAATGATTTTTTCAAAAAATATTTCAAATGAAACGAAAAAAGAAAACAAAGATGAAATAAAAAACAACACGAAATACCATTTTAGTGTTTCGTACCATTCTCTGTTTATCACACCTTCCAACAATATCCCAGTTATATTAACTTGGCTGTTATTTAGATCATTTCATTATTTTCTGTTGATTTGATGGCAGAGTCAATAAAATGTAGATTCATTTGCCATGACAAGGGTTTGTTTTCCCCTCACCAGGAGGGTTGTTTTATTTTGCACTAATGATGCTTAATTTCTTATCATTTCAGGCTGTGTAAACATTTCTGGATGCTGTGGCCACTTCAAGGCCACTATGCTTGTGCCCTCTTTTATGGATTTTTTTAAAAAAATGTATATAGACAAATTGGTATCAGGAACAACTGGCACCACTGCTGCCACCACAAAAACAACATGCATATACAGTAAAAAACCCCATCTATCATGGCGGTTAGGGACCAACCTGACCCGCAATAATTGAAAATCCATGATATGCTGATGCAGGTTGGGTCAGGCCTGTTTGAAAGGCTTTCAGCAATGGAACCAAATGCTTGGCTCTGTTGCTGAAAGCATTTTAAACATCACACACTGCTTCCCAGCACCCGGGGGTTGCGAGGGAACAGCGCACGATCTTTAAAAATAACTTTCAGCCGCGGAGCCAAGGGCTTGGCTCTGTGGCCGAAAGCCTTTTAAACATTGCGTGCCACTTGCCAGCACCCCAAGAGGTTGGGGAGAAGTGTCGCACAATGCCTCCATGGAGGCAAGCCCCAGGCTCCAGCTGATTGGGCCTGGGGTGCGGGAGAAAAACCTTTTGTTTCCCCACCCCATCGCC
Organism: Phrynocephalus versicolor; assembly: GCA_023846285.1. NCBI lineage: Eukaryota > Metazoa > Chordata > Lepidosauria > Squamata > Agamidae > Phrynocephalus > Phrynocephalus versicolor. The sequence continues at coordinate 9,325,419 of JAHTLZ010000129.1, read as the reverse complement.
AATCAGCTGGAGCCCAGGGCTTGGGGAAGGGGAGATGGGAAGGTTTAAAAAACCCCAGTTTTTAAAACTTCCCCCGCTCCCTAAAGCCCTTTTGGGGTACTGCGGTCCCATGATATAGCGGGACCGCAGTATATGAACCGCAAAAAGGCTGAGGACCACTGTATTGCTCAGGAAGAGACAGCTCCCTCCCCCAACTTGTGGTTGAAAGAGGGCTTGAGATTTCCTGCTTTGAAATGTTGCATTTTAAAAACTCTGTTCTTCACAAGTCTTTCAAAACCTCCTGACCCTGTTCGAAAGGGGAAAATATATTTAGAGAGGAGTGAAGGCAAAAGAAGGGGAAGAGAGAAACTTGTACCATACTGCAGTATTTGTTTACTGAACTATCAGCTTTGGTGACAAAACAAAAACAAAAAGAAAATGAAACAAAACAGAAAACAAAGAAAGAAAAAGACAAGGGAAGGCTGATTGCTTCAAGAAACTGTACAGAAAATGAACCGATAGAAAATTAAAGAGCTCTGTAGCCTGCTATAACAGTTGAAACAGAGATAAATGAATTGATACAGTTAAAAACAATGTGAATGCTCCCTCAGGTACATATGCCAGGTGACCGCTGGGGGGGGGGGAAGGATCAGTACAACAGAGGTATGAAAAGAATTGGTATAACTGGGGTTCTCTTCTCACATGTGTTTGAACCCTAACATGATTACTTCTTGGAAAACACAAGCTGAAAGGTAATGGTTGGCTCAAGAGAAAACAATTGGATTCCTGCAGATAAATGCACAGCATATAGGATGACAGCCATAATCTACTGTCCTACCTTAATTTACTCTTAAAGTCGTGTTCTGTTTGGTTTTGTTATGGGGTTTTGTTTCATTTTTTGGTCTTCAGTCCTCAGACTTCACCAGGTGCCACCTCCTAGAGTTGGACTGCAACACCCAGAATTCTTCCATGGAATTCTAGGAAAATTCTGGGAGGTTCTACCTAAGGGCTGCAGTCCAAAAAATGATAACAGAACATTTACTTATATACTATTATGCTGGAAGGCTAGCAAAGTGAGAAGCTTCTTTAACTGATGTTACCATGATGCCACTATATCCACTATACTTTTCTTCAGTTGTGGGCTAGAGGTATTAATGTTTTTTATATGTATTGTACTTAAAAGGTAGAAGCTACCATTTTGAATGCTCTTATTTAAATACTGAACCCACCCCAGAGGCCTGGAGGTTGTAAGCCTATCAATGTGTCTAAATGCTATGCCGAACAAATAGATAGATCCTCCCCAACATGAGGAGGGGAAGAGATTGCCCCATCTCAGACCCAGAAGCACCTCTGGCTCAGTTTTATAAACTGGTGAACATGAAAAGTAGGCCTTCATTTCCTGGGCATGGAATGGACAAAGATGTGAGTTGGGTTCAATGACCAAAATCTGGTTTGTTTTTTTCCATGCATGCTTCTATTTGACCAATCAAGGGCTTAGGCAATAAACTAATTTTAGATTTGATCCTTTAGCATCATATTAAATACTTGCCAGAGTTTGCCTTGAGCCACTGAGAGATCACTAAGGGTGATACAGAACTGCAAATAAAGATGAATGAATGCAGGGCATATGGGAGGAACTCCACGTGACAGGCTTCCCAAGTTACAGCATCAATAGCCTATTCATAAATGTTGTTAAATGGGAAGTTGTGAATTAGAAATGAGTTTTATGGTGTAAAGGAAAAAAAACTCTGAACAAAAACCCCTATTTATTATATTCCCTTGATGTCTCATAAAGGTATACACCAGGAAATGAATACAGCAACAACTGGTTTCTGTGTTAGTAGCACTTTACCTCTGTGTCACACTGGGGAGAAGTGGCATGAAGCATAATTACAAATATAGATCTTCTTTACTTCTTGCAGAGTTTGTGTCTTGTGTGAGCTACAGTATATGTTTATGTCATCGGTCGGCAACCCGCGGCTCCGGAGCCGCATGCGGCTCTTTGAAAGCTTTGCCACGGCTCCGGCCAGCCAGCCGCCCCCCCTCCTCGCCCCAGCAGCAGCAGCAGTTCCACCGGGCCCGAGCCGCTTTCTTGCCAGAGGAGTGACGGCGTGTCCTCAGCCAGCGCGCCGCCGCGAGTGGTGGTGGTGGTGGTGGGAAAAGCAGGCTGCTTCCGCTTCGCCTTTGTAGCCCGGGCGCTTGTGTGCAAGAGGCGGCGGTGAGAAGCACGGCGTGGGGGGGGGGAAGAGGCGGAGGAGGGAGGGCAGTTGCTCCCCGGCCTCTCTCTCTCTCTCTCTCTCTCTCTCTCTCCCCCCGGCCGCCGCCATTCCCGCCCCATCCGCCTTCTCCTCTGCCAGTCGTTGGCTTCTCTGGAACGAGGGAGGGACGCAGGCGGGGAGGAGGGGAGGCTGAGCCGCCCTCTGCAGCGCCATTGCACCAACAAGGAGCAGGTAAAGCCGGCTGTGGAAACCCCCCACCCTCACCCCCACCCACCCACCCCTGGAAGCACCCCCACGGGGACCCACCGCCCGCTCCTTGCAGGATCGAGCCGCTGCTCTGCCCCAACCCGGTTCTCGTGCGGCACGCGGCGCGCCATCCCCGGGCCGTTCTCTTGCACGCCTCCTTCCCTCGCCCGCGCCGCCGGCCCGCCTGCCCCCACTTTTCCTCCCCCAATTGCCGGCTGTCATTGAAGAAAGAGGAGGAAGCGGCTGCGAGGCCTGCAGTGTGGAGACGGCGGGCAGGCGGGCGGGCCATCCGTCCTTCCACCTCTTGCGCGCCAGGCTCTGGCAGCAAAGCTGGAGGAGGTGCTTCTGAGCAGAAGGGCGAGAGCGTCCTTTTTCGCCTCCAGAAAGAAGGGAGCAGTGCCTCTTTTTTGTGGGTTCTCCTATTTCCCTTATAAATGAACTCATAAATGTCCCTTCCCTGCTTCCTGTCCTTTTACTTCTCCAAATCAAGCTGCTCTGAGCTTTGGGTCTTTGGGTTTTTAAACTTTCCTGCGCCTCCTGAATTTTAGTTCTGGCCTCTTGTGGCCTTCATTTTCACAGGCCTCTTCCTAAAGAATCCCCAACACTTATATATATGCAGTGTTATATTTGTTTTAAATGTGGCAATGGTTTTGCGGCTCCCAGTTTTTTTTCCCCGTCGGAAATGGGTCCAAGTGGCTCTTTAGGTCTTAAAGGTTGCAGACCCCTGGTTTATGTACTGGACAGAATGCTCAACGTAAGGCCTAACCATTACTGAATATAGAGGGGTGAGCACCTCATGGAATCTGGAAATTATACTTCTGTTAATGCAGCCTAAATCTCACTTTCAGCTCATATTCAGCATATGATCTACAATAGGAGTTGTAAATGAGTGATAGAAATGTGAGGCATTCTATATGCCAATGGTTTCCAGTTTTGGGTCCCCAGATGTTCTTAGTTTAAATTCCACAAAGCCTTCACTGGGGATGGGCACAAAACAGAAAAATATCATTTTGTTTCATTCCGTTTTGTCCCCCTGCATCTTGTTTCATACTGTAAGTAACTTTTTTTAAAATTTCTTTACGAAAAAAAATGAAATTAAATAAATCCCCATGCAGCGCCAGCACTCTAGCTCGTGCAGTTGGGGATTCAGAAGCCTCCTCGACACCACCTCCCAGCTGATTTTGGCAGCTTGAGCTGTCTAAAACCCCAGCTGGGAGGCAGGTGGCTAGGGAGAACGAAGCAGCTAGGCAGCAAAAAAAATTGCTCCCCTGCCATCCCTCCTCCCAGGGTGTGTGTTTTTGACAGGGAGTGCAGTGGGAAGTGGAGTCAGTGCCCCTCACCCCTCTCCACACCCTGACATGTCAAAAAGCCCCAGATGGTAGGAGGGAGGGGCCAACAGCACAAAGGAGCAGTTCCCCCCCCCCCGGCTGCTCTTTTCTGCCTTTCGCTCCTTCCCTGCCTACCAGCTGGGGCTTTTTGACAGGTCAGGGTATGTAGTATAGAGGCAATTAGGAAGTTAATACCATAGAATAAGCTCCCTAATTTCATCCATGCTCCCAGCACACTTTGCCAATTAACTAGCCCCAGCCCTTTAGAGCTTCATAACTACCCCCCCCCCCCAAATCTCTACAGATTTCAGGGGGTTCCATAAAATCGCTTCTGTAAGGTAACCCTCTTACTTTGGTGCCCCAATGTAAGTAAATTTTGATTGCATATTTTTAAAAATAATTTTGAATGCATATTTTTTAAAAAATGCATTTAAAAATTACTTACCTTGGGGTACCAAAGTAGCAGGGGTACCTTCAGAATGTGATTTTAGGGAACTCCCTGAAATGTGAAAACATTTGGGATGCCTAGGGGCACTCCCTTTGGAGCTTAATAACTCAGTCCCCTTACCCCCAAACCTCTCCAAATTTTCAGGGCTTAAAGAGGAGAGTCCAAGGGAGCTACCAAAAAACATTGGTGCCCCTTGGACCCTGGGAAGCCTGTTTTAGATAGTAATGAAACACTTCACTTTTAATGAAAAAAAAAACCAACTGTTTTGGTACTATCCGAAATGAAACGGGGTCTCTCATTTTGTTAACTTATGAAATGATTCGTAAGCTAATGAAATGACCAAACAGCATTTTGTTTTCATTAGGGTGGCCATCCCTAGCCTTCCGTGCTAACTGTACTGGCCAGGATTTCTGGGATTTATAATCTAAGAACATATGGGCTCCCAAGGTTCGGAGCTACTGCTATCTAGCTCTCATGATTCCTCACAATTGGTTCTGTGTAGTGGAACTGTTGGGATTTAAAGTCCTATAACATCTGAAGAGCCATACTTTCCCCTCTCTGTAATAAGAAATAGGCCCCGTTGAACACAGTAGGACTTACATTATGACTGAGAAAATGCACAGAATTCTACAGGAAAAAATAATAACAATCACTAAAAAACAGAGCAAAGTTGCTAGGTTTCAGGGCACTTGCTGTCAAGGAACTGATCCATATCTCCAAGCACAGAGATACATCTGTGAGTCAGCAATGCCGGATGAAGATAATTTTTGCCTTTTTGTATATGAGTTGACTTTCAAGTCTGGACAGCCATGCTCACCCATTCCCAGCTAGTACTTAGAGCTCATTGGTTCATGTGTTGCTCCAAATAGCACAGTAGTCTAAGTAGAGGCAACCACTTGCTTCTCAGTCCCATTTCCTTTTTTCTGTCTTTGTAGGATGCAAATTCAGGGCTCATGGTGTAATTTGCAGCAAGACAGGGAGTGGCACATCAGCACTGCAGCTCATGTGATTTCCTGTTTCTCAAGTCATAAGAACATAAGAACATAAGAAGAGCCATGCTGGATCAGGCCAAAGGCTTCCTGTATCTCACAATGGCCCCACCAAATGCATCTGGGAGCGCATGAGATTAGATATCTATCTCCTGATACCACTCCCCTGCATCTGGCCCTTGAAGTACCCCGGTTTGAAGCCTGGAGATTACACATCTCCATCATGGTTTGTAACCTGTGATGGGCTTTTCCTCCAGGAATCTGTCCAATCCCCTTTTAAAGGCATCCAGGCCAGATGCCATCACCACAACTTGTGGCAGGGAGTTCCACACACTAACAACATGCTGGATAAAAAAAATAATCTTTTATCTGTTCTCACTCTCCCAGCCCTCAATTTGAGTGTATGTCCCCTAGTTCTGGTATTTTGTGAGAAGGAGAAGAGCGTCCCTCTATCCACTTTACTCATGCCCTGCATTATTTTGTATGTCCCAATCTTATCCCCCCTCAGGCGCCTTTTTTCCAGACTAAAGAGCCCCAAATGTTTTAGCATTTCCTCATAAGGGAGGTGCCCCAGCCCAGTAATCATTTTAGTTGCTCTCTTCTGCACCTTTTCCAGTTCCACTATGTCTTTTTTGAGATGTGGTGACCAGAATTGTACACAATACTGCAGGTGTGTACTGGCAGAAATGGCACAGACGCTGAAAACCAGCCAACCAACAGGCAAACTCTCCTCCCTAACTATTGCCTCTGTTACCTCCATAATTTTTGCAAAGGCCTACTCTTATAACATCAGGTTTTCCCCTGAAATCTCAGGGAACTGGATATTGCTGAACGAGCAATTGCAAAAAAGCACTGGACTAGCCCCAAGTATCGCACAGCACGCTGCAACTCCCCAGGTTATTTTGTCCACCTTCTTGAGCCAACAGGGCAGGGAAGTGGCTGTGGTTTTGATGGATTAGTACAGTCACGGAAAAACATGGCCCTCTAGATCAGTGGTGGCCAAACTTCAGCCTTCCAGAAGTTTTGGACCACAACTCCCACAGTCCTTTGTATTGGCAATACAGGCTTGGAATTCTGGGAGTTGAGATGAACCTTTTTGTTCCATCATTTTCAGGCTTCTGCCCTCTGGTACTGACTGGGCCAGGTTTAAAGGGGTCCAGCCATTGACAGCTGGGCAGGAGCCCTCCGTAAACAGTCGGGTAGGGAGCACGATCCCGTGGAACTGCCTACCCAACCATATTCAGAGGGCTCCTGCCTAGCTCTCAATGGCTGGACCCTTTTAAACCTGGTGCTGACTGGGCCAGTTTTAAGGGGGTCCAACCATTGACAGCTGGGCAGGAGCCCTCTGAAAATGGTTGGGTAGGCTATTCCGTGGAATTGTGCTGCCCTTTGCACCATTTTCTGAGGGCTCCTGCTGGTCTGTTAATGGCTGGAGCCTTTTAACCAGTTGGTACCAGGGGTTGGTGGGCCAGTTTTAAAGGGGTCAAGCTGATAACAGCTCATCAGGACACCTTTAAAAATGGCTCCCAGACTCCCGGGCACAAAATCTGCATCTCTAGGACCCAGGGGAGCTATTTTGTTTCATTTCATTTCATACATTTTTAAAAAAAAATTCATAAGAAATGAAATGAAACAAAACAGGGGTGAGCACGAAACGAAATGAAATGAAACATTATTTTTCCATTTCATGCCCATCCCTATTTGCCACCCCTGATCTGGAAATCGCTTCTTCTGTTTTCTCTGAGGACAAGTACTGGATTTCAGATGGGGACAGGCCATGAAGGGAAAAACTCAGCACTCCGCCTTCTAATCTGCAGCTGCAAACCAAGTCAAGCTCTCAGTTTCTATTTCTAAATTTAGAAACAAAGTCCAGGAGATGCTGTTCACAGATATCGTTTGCCTAGGTAAAGCATGCCCTTTGCTGAACTGTGCAGTTGGTACATCTTAGACTCCTAATGTGGAATATCTGCTGAATCTGTTTGGTAGAGACAGCTGGAATTTTCCATAAGCAGCAGACAGCTGTATATTTCCTGACATAAAATACGCCTCAGGCGGCTGCATCTTAAAATTTACAGCATCTATGTATAATAAGTGGCTCTGTGCATTCCACATATTTAATCACACAAGGATATCTTGTATATTAATTGTGGCTTTTGGCATTTGATGGGCTAAAAATAATGTCCGGGAAGAGGTTAGTTTCACAGTCTACCAGCCTTCTGAATATTCTTTACAGCCCCGTCCTCCTCTTCTTAACTTCGTAATAATATCAGGAAAGGCATTTAAAAAGAACAAATGCAGAAGGAGAGGCTTGAAAAAAATTACCTGCCTTTCCACTCAACCCTTGCCTGGCTGAGAAGGAGACAGTGGAGTAGGGTTTTGAATCCCGTTCCACAGCAGCCCCCTCACCCTCTCAGCCCCCTGCTGTGTCCTTGGAAGCCAGGATCCCCCTAACACAGTAGGGGGCTGAGAGTGCAAGCGGTGACTTCATGGCTTGCCCTGTCATCCCCCTGCTGTGTTGAGGAAGCCAGGATGCCCCTGCTGTGTCAACAGGATCCCAGCTTCTCCAACACAGCAGAGGGTGACAGGGTGAGCATTGACTTCACTGCTCACCCTCTCAGCCCCCTGCTGTGTCGAGGAAGCTGGCATCCCCCTGCTGTGTCGAGCAGAGTTCTGAATCATTTCGTTTTGTTTCGTTTCCTTTCAGAAAAAAATCATTACTAATACAATGAAACAAAATTACTACAGAAACGAAATGAAACAAAACACTTTTTTTCTGTTTCATGCTCATTTCTATTCATGATTCATCAAGGTCAACAAATCAAATAATGTATCTGCAATTTTTTGATGAATTGATACATTGATTTAGAAATTAATTTGTTACTCTAAAATCATATAAAATGGCCTCATCGCACATAAAGACGCCAAACTTGCAGAAAAGCTTACCTTATCATTCCTTTATACTTCGTCAACGTTTGGTGAATATCAGGATTCAGACATACAAGTTATAAACCTGCCAAGTGTGTCCCTGGGCAAAGTGCCCTTTAGAAGTTGCCTTGTGGAAGTCTAAAACTTCACTGAACTTTGAGGGATTGTAGAGGCAAGTCGGGGGATGTTTCTAGCTCTGGCTCTTAGTTGAGTGCAGCAGGTTCAGTTGCTTTTGCAATGTGTAAAATGACCAAGACTGTACTGAGGAATTTGAACCACTCAATAGGTCAGTCTTAAGGGAACAAATCAGGGCTTCCCTCATTTGAGTTCAGCACTCATCACATCATCACTACAGCAGAGTGGTGAGAATTTTTGCTTGCTATCTTTCATGGACATTCTTTGTGAATGTAAGACTGGACTTTTCCCTCATTGCTTGGGATTATATAATATGTCTACGGCATGTCAGAAGTCTACAGTGGAAATGTGGAAAATTAGGAGACATGGGAAATTAATACTGGAAAATACCCAGTGGATTCAGCGTCTTCCCAGGCTGCTTTTTCTGATTAATTTATTTTTTAGAAGGCAGTGTCTGTTGTGATTTAGTGGCTAGGCAAGCCTTACAAACTGCACATTGGTTTAAAAATTACTAGTGTGTAGAAAACTCTACAACATTTAAGCTGTAAAGCTACATTGAATATATTGTGACCTACTCTTGGGGGAACATCTATAGACTTGCACTGGCAATATCATAGAACCTTAGAAACCAACCAGGGTGTGAAAAATTAATGATTCTGTGTCTCTTCCCAACCCAACAAATCCTAACATTTCACCAGAGAAAATAGTGATCTTCACTCCAAGATTTGCTGCTAGAATTCCCCCGTTCCCCAATTTCAAATTGACAAAGGCTCCTCTTTACTGTTTGGATTCTGCAATGGCCTCTGCGCCATTTATCAACAGTTGGGGTGGCATCTAATAGCAACATTCCGATAAGAGTTTAAATAATCCCAGAGCTAATTATGCAATGGAGCTGGTGGTTGCTTGCATGGGGGTTGTTCTCTGCAAATGCCTATTACATAGCTTGGTTGACCTTTCACCTGGAAAACAGTGTTCCTATTTTAATTATTTCTCCTTGTCATGCTTCCATTGCTCCTTTAGGTCCATTTTTGCAATACCCCCCAAGTTCAGTAGCAAGAACAGCTGCAATGGCCGAAGGGTGTCATGTGGGAAGACCAAGAAACTGCCAGTGATACCACTTGTACAACCCTAGAGAGACGCCAGAGGTATGGTTTACGGCTGCTTGCTTCCAACATCATTCAGAGGGAATATTGTATTCACAAAGGATATAGGGAAAGAGACTAGTTTAAGAAGAATTTGAATCTAGCTGGTGGTCTTTCTCATGGTCAGAGAGGTCTACAAACACATACATGTACTGACCTTATTTTGTTTTGCCTGTTTACAATCAGTCCATCTTTTGTGCTTCGTTTTAATAACCATATTGGAAGATACTCTAGAAGCATCATATTCCTAGGTAATGAATTCCTTAATTTTGTTTTGGTAATGATACCTCATGTTATCCCAGTCCTTCCTGTCCCCCCTCCACTTTTTCCTTGGAACTTTTCTAGCCTGTGTATATATTATCCTTCCTTATAAACCTCTCCTAGAATTTACATAGATCCTGAACACATGTTTCTGTGGGGTGCAGGATGGAATTAATGTCTTGGGAACATTTATTTTTGATTTACCTCAGAAACTATGCCTTTTTCCATTCATTTGGGCAATAATGTCTCGTTGTAGGTAAGGAGGGTACCTCCCCCACAAGTCTAGTCAAAAGCTGCTTATTCTTCCATGTCAGTCTTATAACCACAATTGAGGAAAGCAAAAAGCAAAAAAATGTTCTGCTTATATACCGCCCCATATCACTTCAAGTAGTCTCTGGGTGGTTTACAGTTTAATTGTGCAGGCTACACATTGCCCCCCCTCAGCAAGCTGGGTACTCAATTTACCGTCCTCCGAAGGATGGAAGGCTGAGTCAACCATGAAGTTGCTACCTGGGATTGAACCCCAGGTCGTGAGCACAGTTTTAGCTGCAGTACACGCATTTAACCACTGTGCCACGAGGCTCTTGCTCAAGGAGCAAGAAGAAGGAGCTTCTTCCTTTCTTCTACATAACATGCTTGAGGGAAAGGGAAAAATGATAAGTCTTCCATACAGCAAATAACTAAAAAAGGGGAAAGATCAGTTCAATTTAAAAAAAAATGTTAAGGATAAAACAAGACTTGAAGGGAATGTATTATATCTTGTTTTACTAGAGACTTCTAATCCCCCCCTCCAATTGGATGGACATTTTCAGTATAAGCATATTAAAACACTCTTTCATAGATGTCATGTCATCAGCCTAGTAAGAGCCATGGTCATAGGCAGAAGCTACGCATCACATCCTGTATCTAGAAGTCCGTTGCTTATTAGATAAGAACAGCTGATCTTTTCAGAGTGATAACATGCTGCCCTGGTTAAAGAAGCAGTTAGTGGCACTCGACACTTGGCAGTTTCTTCCCACCCTTCAAAAGGGTTTTCCTTTCATTCTTCCCTGCTAGTTTCAACTAGGAAGGTTGTGCTATAAAGACACTTTGGTTGTCCAGGTCGTGCCATAGGAAAGAAGGTGCGCCATTCACGAGGCACCAGGCCTCTCAGCACATTGGCCTCAAAGTGGCTCCCCAGCATATCAGGGCATGGCTCTCTTTGCTTTTGTTGGATCGCATCATGCTACATTTCTGTCATCCTCCTAAGGCTGCCTGTCTTCCTCGGGTGTCAAAGAACTTTGTCCAATGAATCTTCCTGGAAGTTTCTGGGTGCATAATTCTATGATTATGCACATCCCCAAGCATGGACTTTGGGGTTCAGGGATGCACAGCATGGCAGGGGAGTCACCGGAAGTCTTTAGGTCTTATTGTTTTTCACCTTTGATGTAGAGGGCAATAACTCGATCATGAAATTTGATTTTTCTTGAGTAAATTTATCTGTCGGAAAAAATGCTTTCTCTGTGTTGGAATGTTTTTTAGAGTAAATGATGAAGAAGACATATTACTGCTTCCCGCTATAGTTTACAAGTTTGCTTGGGGAGTGAATCAATGGGTATTTGCCCTGCTTTTTGTGCCACATTCCGCTCTGTTCCTTCCTATATTTATTCCATTGACTACATAACGTTAGTGCTGCTAATCATGAGTAGATCTGGTCTTTTGGCATGAATATGTGGTATATGTTGTGCAACCAGCAGGGCCTTCTGCAGAAGGAGTAGGGTTCACACCTACACCAGACCACAATCAATACCCAGCAACTGCCTCAACATAAAAGCAAAACAAAATAATGTAACTGGAAACATTGGCCAAAAAACAAAACAAAACAAAATACCAAGCCCTACTGGCTAAACAAAATATAATTTGTAAATCATAGATTTTTTAAAAAATAGGATTTTGCTTTTGTTCTAGTACAGCTGAGAGAGGCATGAAACTCATACAGCTTATTTTGTTACTGATTTGCTGCAATATTTTCTCTTGTTCCATCTTTAGCCCATCTTGCTCTCCGTTTGATGTTTTGATCCCTATTGTTTTGTTATGTTATTACGTTTTGATCCCTATTGTTTTGTGATGCTATTACGTTTTATTATACTGTATTGTTTATCTGTTGCTCTGCATAGTCTTATTGATTATGATTTTTTATTTTGATATTTGTTCAATTTTGCAAACCACCCAGAGTGGTCATGTAGCTAGATGGAGCACTCTATACATTGAATTAATAAACAAATGCAACACTTACTCGTGTCTTGTCAGTTCGGTACTCTTTCATCTGGCAAACATTGAAAGGGGTGAACCGAATGCTGGTGAAGGGGTAGGCTAGGTGGTGGGGACAGTGGCAGAGAAGGGTGAAAGGGAAAGAGGCATGTGTTTGGACACTTGAAACACACCTTCCTAAAATGGTAAACCATTTTGGTATGTGAACGGCAACAGTGATTTAAATGCTAGAGTGCAGTATAGAAAATTTGTTTTCAACCCAGGACAAAGATCTCTATGTTCCTGCCATTAGCTGCAAATACATCTTGAACAACAGATTATATTTTTTTAAAAAATGTGATCACCATGTGTTGCTTATTTCAGAGCCAAGCTCAAAAGACCTGGCACCTATGCTACCTTTTGTTGGCAGGCAGAAGTATTGGGAGCCACATCATCAGCTCTGAAGGGAGAACAATCTAGGACCTATTTCAATTAGATGACTGTGTTTCTTTCAGGTGAGATATTGCTTTGTGTCCCAGGATCTTTAATAAATTGTGTGGGTTCACCACATTAAGGTGTACTTTTGCTTCCCATATCCAGAAGCAACTTCTATAATTAAAGTTGCCTTTTATTAATTATTTATATTTTTATTTTTATCATGGTCTTTGCAGTCCGAGACAGGGGGAAGTGATTCAGTCTAATTCTAGGAATCTGATATTTTTCACCATCATCTCAAGTTAAATTAAATGGCAGCCTTGAAATTTGAGAAACACATTTTTTACTTTGATAACTCATTGCTTCCATTCAAGCCCATGATTTGCACAGTCACTCGAAAGCAAGGCCGCTAAAAGTTACTATAGGTTAAGTGAGCTGTTAATCCCAGAAACCAGATGCAAACTTGGTCAATATATAACATGTTTGTTTGAGGATTAAAGCAGCCACCACAGCATCTAAGAGGAGTCATTTGCCTGAGTGGCCACAAGTTCCCTGGAAAAAAGGTAGGCAGACATTAAATTTATGCTTCTAATTTTAACCTCTACAGTAATTCTAAACACAGCAATTTAGGTGATGCATTAGCTGAGTAATTGGAGGATATAAGCAAAAATCTTCATTCTAAGCACAGGACCCATGGCTGCCATTTACCACTGAAGATGATAAAAAGATGGGCCCATTCTGATTCTCGTTCACAATCAGCTCTGACTTGATTAGCTCCCATGAGCTGCAAAGAATCAACGAATCCCATTGTGCATAGAATACTCAGCCAAGACTAACACATTGCCTTGGCTTCTTAATTTAGTTATTTAGTTTGTCAAAGAACCCATTGTTTAGTGAAACTCTACTGCTGGTAACATAGGGGTTTTGGAATGGGCCTCATCCTGATTCTGGCGATTAGCCCATTTTGCACAGTATTTTCAAATTGGACCCACAACAGCGGTTCATGGTTACAAGGAGGACTGCGTTCCTGGAGACCCTGCTATCCCCTAGTTGTGTACACCTACTAGCCAGACCTTTCTCTGGTCAGCTTTCAAAATCAAAGATTGTGTGCTTGTGATGTCAAGGCACACAAGATACTCACAAGGGATGAGTATCATAATGCAGTGAGGAGTGTGCAGACATCTACATTGGAGAAACTTAGCAACCATTAAACAGAAGGATGGCCCACCATAGGAGGGGCAACAACTCAGGACCAGAATCAGCAGTACACCTTCACTTGAAGGACAAAGGGCACTCATTCAAAGATGAGGATGTACACATATTAGAAAAGATAGGTGGTTTGAGAGAGGGGTCAGGGAAGCCATTCATGTGCGCATTGAAAACCCCTCTCTCAACAGAGGTGGAGGGCTCAGGCCCAGTCTATCTGCCACTTCTCAGGCTGTGATTTCAACAATACCCAGACAAATCAATAATACTTCTGGCCTTCACCACCAAGGCCATAGCTAATGACCCATACTTTATGGGTTTCAGCACCTAAGGCCATGGTTCACCTTAAGGCTACTTAACGAGCCTGTTCAGGCCATTGTTCATCTTATGAGCCTATTTCAGACCAGGGTGACAAGAGGTCATGAACTATAAATGGAGGACTCACAACTAGCTTAGTTCAGACTGACGAAGCTGTTTGGATGAGCAGTGAAACCTTCCAATCTCTTAAGAAAAAGAAGTCCAGTTGCCATGACTCAACTTCCGGACACCCTGCTTAATGGCAGTGCTGTCCTTTATGTAATAGTATTGTATTTAAGCAGACACATTCCTGATCAGCAGAGTTGACACACATCTGCATCACATGGCAAATACATCGTTCAAACTGAAACAGGTTATGGTAATGCAGTGCCATCTGCATTGGTTCTTCAAGGAAAAGTATGGAAGACTTGGCTCTAGGATTTCAGGTAGCAAGTAATTCAAGGATGATTCAAGTTTATTCAAACAAGTGCCAATACTGTAGATCAGGGCTGTCCAACTTTGAACAGGCCAAAGTCTACGTTTTCCGGCACAAAGTGCCTGAGGGCTACTAAACTAAAACCTCTACATACAAATTTTATCCATTCCTTCTGAGCAGATGGTCATAAGTAAAAAAATTGTAAGTAGAGCAGTGGTTTCCCATAGGAATGCATTGAAAATCAATCAATCCGTTAAGGAGGGAATTGTCCAGGAGGGAAGAAGAAGGGAGATGTCACTGCACAAAGGAGATGGGCACACCTGTAACCCCACCTCTCACCCCTCTCCTTCCCTCACTCTGCACCAGCGACTCAGCTGGTCACAAGACAGTGGCACACCGATCATCTGGCAACACCTCCCCTTCCCTGGTTTATTTACTTCTAACAAGCTAAAAGGTAGCCAAGAAGAAAGTCTGGATTCTTTCTCTCATTTGTTAGGAGGGAACCAGCTAGAGGAGAGAAACTGCTGGCTGCCAGATAGCATGATAAGGCAACTGTGGAGTGAAGATGCGTGAGTTCAGTGGCCAAATAATTTGTATTGGTATGTTGCTTCTATTTGCTTGTTGTATAAATTCCCCTCATAGGTTAAGGTCAGAGGGAAACATTTTGGCTCACAGGTTTTATCCAGCAAAAGGGGGGGGGGATTGTCTTGAATCCTTTTGTTGATGGAGAGAAACTTGGGATGGATTCAAGAGCACTCTGTTTTCTTTGAGGAGCAGGCTTAAGACTAGTTATCCACATATTCAGTGTGTACTGTTGTAATCTAAAGACAATATGCAAGAACTACCACATCCCTAATCCACTCTGCTCCCAAGGTCAATGGCACCAGGACAAGTTCCCCTAGAATTTCGTGCAGGTTAGCAGAAGGAAAGGGCACAAAGCAATATGAAGAAGAAGGTATTGTTGGTTTTTAATTCATTTAAAGTTGAATAGAGCTCAAATGTGCTCTAGTGCGTGGCTTGAATATTTTATTCTGGTTATAAATCATGGAAGATAAGGGGCAGAGGAGTTACTAGAACTAATCTTGTATGGCAGAATACTTAAATGTCAGTGCTCATTTTCCATTGTGTGCTCTGATGGAAAGATAGCGTCATTCAAGTTTTGCTTACTTAAGTTGTTTCAAAATAGCTTGTTTATATTAGCAATTATCCTGCTGCTGAAAATGACAGGTACCTACAATTCATGGCTGAAATAAAGTGTTTGAAATTCTGTTCTGTTTGTTACTCCCTGTAAGGCGATGATGTCATCAACCATGGCCATTTTATTGGACATGATTTTTAAAAAATAAATTCCCACCCCCACCCCAAAAGGTCCAGAGGGTCCCCTGGGGAAGCTACTGGGGCCCATGTGTTTCATTACTGAAAATGGTTGCTCCTGGAATGAATCTGGCAACAGATTTTTAGAAAGTAAACACTTCCCCCCATCAGGTGACACCCCCAACAACTTCCCCATGATGAAAGATGTCCCATGGGAACCATGGGATCTTTGGGGTAAGGCTGGAAATCCCGCCCCCCCAACATCACTTACTAATACCATTATTAGCCTTTTGTGGCATAGCTCTGCAAACAGGATTTCAGCCTCTGGGGAAAGTTTAGGAGTAATACAAAGTAAAAGATTACCTTTGTGTACTTCTCCTTTTTTAAAAATGATGATAAGTGGAGGCCACATATGTGAACAAGGCTAGAGATGAAGGATTTCATAAATGGCCCATAGCAGAGCATTCTGCCTTTCCTGGTGCAAATATGCTTGTTGGTTACTGAGTGAGCAGCTTGAAGAAGAGATCCCCATACCTGTCAAGTGTCCCATTTTGGCCGGGACATTAACCATTTTTTAGACTTTTTCCTGCTGTCTTCCTGGAACATTTAATTTCACAGAAATGTCCCGGGCGGTGGTGGTTGACAGGGGTTTTTTTGGCTGGGGACTGGGTAGAGGGGGGAGAAGCAAAGTGCCCATCTGCCCTCTCTTTCTCTGCCTCCCACCATGACAACAGCAGCAGCAGGAGGAGGACAAGGAGGAAGAGGAGGAGGAAGAGGAGGGTGGGCACCGGCATTGAGCTGGCATGCCAGAGAGGTTGTGCCCAGCTGGCAGGATTGGAGCAAGGGGGCAGGTGGGTGGGCAGTGGAGTGCAGCTGAGCTGAATGGATCCCAGCCAGGTCCAGGGACCACCGCTGCCACTGCCAGGCCTCTCCCCCTTAGAGGCCATGATGCCTTACCCGTGCCCTCCGGCTTAGTGGCAGCCCTCCAAGGCTCCTCCTCCTCTTCCTCCTCCTGCAGCAGCAGCACCCCACCACCTCTTCCTTGTCCTTTCCCAGCAACAGTGGCAGTGAGGAGGTGGCAGGGGGCCAGGCCTGTCCACCCAGGGATATGCCCTCCTGGGCTGTGTGAGGGCCAGGTGGTTCCTGCCAGAGCAGTGATGGTGTTGGGCTGGTCACCCTGTTGGAGTACCCTGCCAGCATTGTCTGCCTGCCTCCCTGCCTTCCATCTCTCCCTGGAGGGAGGTGGCCATGGGAAGGGGGATCGGAGGTTGGGGGGCTTTTGTGGGGCTTGGAGAAGAAGGTGTTTACTTGGCTGCCATGCTGCAGAGGGAGCCAGACACACTCACTGCACATGGGGGGGAGAGGTGGATGGTGCATGCATAATGATGTTTTTGTGTTTGCACGCACATGCATTACGCATCCCTTCTCCTGTCCCAGCTGGCGCCGGGAAAAACTTGACAGGTATGGATCTGATAGCTCCAAATGATGGCATTCCTGTGTGTCACTGATTTTCTGCAGTTCCCATTCGCCAGAGATTACCACCACTGTGGCTTTTTGTGTCTTGTTTATTACTTTGTGGAGCTGGCAATTCCCTCTGCCCTTGATGCCCAAGGAGACGGGATGGGCAACCTTTTCAGCCTTAAGAGCTTCATGCCTTTTCAACCACGCAGCAAGGCTCTGCCCTTCTATGGTCACATTTTCCTCACTGGTCCTCATCTCTGTGTGCAGGAACAAGGAGGCTTAGAAGCATTTTTTAAAATGCCAGCTGAGTCTAGGGATTATTGGATGGGGTTTCCTTCCTGCCTCCAACTCCATTGATACTGTTCTCCATTGGTATCTATTTTGATAACAATCAAGTTCTGTACAAGTTGAACTTTCCAAACTATTTGCAAGGACAGTCCAATATATGCAATATATTACAGTAATCTACCAGGGTCTCCCCGCCCCCTGCAAAAAAATGGAAAACCAAGGCTGGCATTTATTTCCAGGTCACCCATCCTTGTGCCACCCCTCACCTGCTCATTTTTTGTCATTCAAGGCACAGGAGAAGGTTAGGCCATCTTCCCCATTGGAGAGAAACTTATTTTAATTTGATATTTTAATATTTTTAAAATAATATTTACCCCACCTTTTAAAAATGATATTTACCCCACCCAGGAATCAAAGCAGCTTATTATATCATTAAGAGACAACATTTAAAGCATCAAACAAATGCCACTCTGAAATAAATAAAATCAATGCTAAAAACACATTAAAAGCAGCAAGGCATAATAATCCATTTTAACATCCCACACAGGCACCCAGTCACTGAGGAAAAGCTGGCCAGAATAAAGTCTTTGCCTGCTTGCAGAATAACAGCAAAGATGGGGCCAGTCTGGCCTCCTGTTGGAGGGAGTTCCAAAGTCTGGGAGTGGCAACCAAGAAGACTCTTCTGTGCCCCCACCAAGCACACCTGTGAAGGTGATGGGACTTTTAACTTCCATCCCTATTGCATAATAACCCTTGAAGCCTGCTGGAAGAAACAACAGGCTCGGTTACATCTTGATATACTAGTGTTGTGCTTTTGCTGCAAGGGAGATGGAAGAAAGTACTTACGGGATTTTCTGCCTCTGTCCCGTGACCGCTGCTACTCTGACCCAAGAACAGGATGGCCATGTGGGTTTCCTTGACCATAGGATCCATGGAGGTTGGACACTCAGGTGAGCTGCAACTCATCTTTAATATGGTAGTGAAGCAGGTCATACCAGTTCCTCCAAGTTCAGAGCCCACTGAGTGGCTTAGTTTCTGCTAGTAGCCCCCATTGCCTCGTGTTCATGCCTGGAGCTCGGTTGCATTCACTAGTTTCCTGCTTTCCAAAGTTTAGAGCTGGAGTCAAATTTCAAGCACTGATCTCAGTTGCTTCACCACCACCCCTTAACGAGGGCCAGGAGTTTTGGGCTGATGAAGGTCCTCTTGCCAGAGTTGCAAGTCCCACCCTGGGCCAGGTGGAGTAACTGGACTGAGGTGACAGGACAGCCCCACTGATGTTCAGCCACATTCTCTGGTCAGGGTGAGGTCTCTCATTCACCACAAAAGCCCATTTTCCTGTATTTAGGAATGCATGCAATGAGCTACATGCCTTTTAAAGTATCCGACTGACAAGATAATTGATGTATTGCACTGTATAGAAAACACTGGAAAACAGCTATATTTAGCTCCACAACCTTTCAGCATATCAGCCTGTGTCTGTGCAGCTACATTGACTAAGGGCAGGTGGACATCTTAATATGACTTAGATGATTTACAGCTGTGAATAATGTTGTTCCAAAAGTAGTCATCTGTGCCCCATCCCATTTTAGTTTCTCTTTTGGCTTGGATTTCTTTATTTGGGCTGGCTTCAGGCCAGCTCTCTGCTCTCCTATTCAAATGAGTTAGAAATAGATTAGAACATTTCCCTAGTGATGGATAATGTTTCCTTGTTGACCCCGTACTGTTTTCCTGGTGGTTTCCCTTTTTAACCCTCACAGTGGGAATGCTTGAACCCTCTGGAAAACACAGTTGTTTTCCTTCACACTTCCATACATTTCATAGACACAACGGTCCCAAAGCAAGGCTTTCCTGAGGTAAATAATATGTTGCAAAGAACAAGAAGGGATAGGTCACACAGGGAAGACACGATTAGCTAGAAAAGCATCTGCACTACAGATTTAAATTGGATTTTGACAGTTAATCCCTCATGCCTGGAACTCTGGCAACTGTCTTTCTGAATAGGGGGTAGGAGGAAACACAAATCTCAATGCCTTTGCAAATAATAATAATAATAATAATAATAATAATAATAATAATAATAATAATAATAATAATAATAATAATAATAATAATAAACACAGAATTCCTGCCTGTTTGGAGATACAGTATTCATATTTCCTATCTGTTTGGTTAAAAAGAGATACAAGAGTAAAAGGGCATAATTATTACCAAAATATAGAATCTTGATTTCTCAGGTTATTCCTACAGATGAGATTCCTTTTGAAGTTTATGTCTGTGTTATTATTTTATTTGCATTGTTATAAGTGTTACATTTCTTTGTGTATGCAGAGAAACTGGCTTTTAGAGGGTGATTTCATGATCAAATATTGCGAGTTTTGCTCCATATCTAAACTGGGTGAATTCAAAGTACTTTTTACTGTCTTGCGTGATATACAAGGCTAATTTGAACTGTTCCAACATTTTCACTGCAAAAGTGGATTTCTTCTCTCACTGCTTGGCTGGATAGCTCAGTTGTCAACTCCCCCCTCTGCCTCCCAGGAAAAGAGCCACCCTGCGTAGGGCAAGCCTCACGGTTCCATGATGTCCCCAGAAGAAGGCAATAGTATTCTCCACCTAGAAAACTCTGCAAAGGGTAACCAGAAATCAGAATCGATTTAATGGCACAGGTACAGACAGAAGGTTTCAACCTTTTCATGCCAGGAGGATTCAATCAAGCTCCCCCACCCCGACAGATCTTGTAAATATGGGTGTGTGTCGGAGCACCAGCATTCATCTCTCTTCACAAAGCCTTTACTCTGCCAAACTACTACAGTACTTCTTCTTCTTTTTAAAAAACAGCTTCCCACTCAGGTGGGCATGATGTACAGGATATGTGGGGACATTCAAAAGTTTAAGACCATGGCAATATCTTGCTGTGAATCTGTTTTCTCATTTAAAGTTTCTCACCTACTACATTTCTGAAAAACCTTTCTATAGAAATATAAAAAGAATATGAAAAAGGGTACATCAAAGTCTCAGAACACGTAACATCAAAAGTCGTAACAGTAATTTGGAATAATTATATCATGATTCACAATGCAGAATATTTCCATTCAGGGTCCCTCCCTTCTCTTTTCAAGTAACTCGGTCAGAAATTAATGATCTCTAGTGACATACAGTTACAATCCAGTTTATTTTATGTCATTAGATTAATAGTTCCTGCATGTGTTAATTGAAAGTAAGGGAAAGGAGCTATGAATGAGTGGTGGGAAGGGGGTGGGATGGAATGGAATTATTCTGAGTGGAGGCACTTGCAACTCTTCTTGCCCCCTGCCTCTGGGATCCTGGGATCCAGAAAACACATCCAACAATACCTCTCTTGGCTCTTTCTTGGCTGCCTATATAAAAATCCTACCCCATCTGGGAAATTTCTGAGACTGTTCAGTTGGGGTTACAGGTACTTCAGGCAAAGTCTGCCAGTGTCCCCATGGATGCAACATTTTCCCTTGGATCTTGGCTTCTTCCTGCTCCGGGGTTCCAGGTTCCTCTGGGATGCAAACCATTAAAGCAAAGCAAAGCAAAGAGGTCTGCTTATATACCACCCCAAAGCACGTCAAGTAGTCTCTGGGCGGTTTACAGTTTTAATTACAGTATTACTAGAGTAGCCAAAGCAGGACCACAGAGGGCAGGCAGGCTATGGGCTGGAATGTGACATGTATCTCAACCAGCATGGACTCTCAAATCAATCTGCAGCTGCTGTGTAAAGCATGGTGTGCAATTTCAGATACAATACATCCTGCAAATCAAATCACACCAAAGCTCGCCAATTTAGTCACACACCCTAGTCAATATGTTCCAACAAAGGAACATATTGTGTGGGTGTGTTATGTGCCATCAAGTTACATTCAGTTTTCAAGGTACATGTGAGATGCATAGGGAGTGTTTGTATTCCTGTTGTCCCCAGTTTTAGCTATGCCCATGTTAAATTATTGTCATGTTTTCCACTGTAGTGGCTTGTTTTTTAAAAAAACTTCTTAATTTATTTTCAAAATGTTGTTCCTTATACTGAGCCTTTGTTTCTGCTGTTTTCAAAATATTCTCAATTTTCACTGCTTCAAGTAATGTTTCTCTATTTGTATTAATACTGTATAAGAATTTAGGCTTCTTTCCCCCTCCATTACCTGCTATATTTGCATTACTCCATAGCCTCCGGTTTTTCACGGTTAATATAATCTGTTCGTGTCACTTTTTGAATGTACTGTATGAAACATGTTCATTATTTTCCATGTTTTTTGATCCAATTCCTCTAATTCATTTTTGGTCTAGATGATGATGATGATGATGATGATGATGATGATGATGATGATGATGATGATGATGATGATGATG
>JAHTLZ010000129.1:9284855-9303703 GCA_023846285.1 Phrynocephalus versicolor | reverse complement strand
TGATGATGATGATGATGATGATGATGATGATGATGATGATGATGATGTACCCTAACCCACCATGCCCATAATATAATTCTGCAGTCCTGCCAGATAATGTTGGCAGCCTTGAAAACACATCGTGCTGGTAGACCTGGTAACCTCCCAGCTGTACCTCAGAGTTGTGCCCTTTAGCACCCGTGCATGCATGTATTCAATTCATTTGCTTTTTTTCTGCACATGGACAGTTGTCAACAATCAGGACAGAGCACTTTTCTGTTCAGTCAATGATGCTACCTTATAACTAACTTTACATCCAAGTGTTTAAGGGACAAATACATAGGCAAAACATATGTGTTGTCTTTGAAAATGCAAAACTGTCCCATAAACAAAATAGGATCATCAGGAAACACAGCGAACTTTTCAACCAGCCTCCATTTGCTTTAACTAATGTCTTGGTTAATAATAGCTTGCTGTGCAGCCAATGATAAATTGTTAAGCAGCTAAAAGCATCACCTGTTAAGTCTTGCTTATGTAGCTTCTACTAAAGGGCTAGCGAGGGTCACTTTTAGTGTCAGTGCTACAATCAACACACTGAGATAAATTTTAGCTGAAATATCATGATGCACTCGAGGAAAGTCTATGGTTGCAAAACATGTTCTATTCATCATTATAGGAAAATAATTCAACTGCTCACAGTCAGCAGTTTTCTTCCAGCAATGACATATGCAGTAGCCTACATCTGTTCTTCCATCAGTCGTTTGACAGCTCCACTGAAATTATAAGCGAGTTAATGGAAAACACTAGGGTTTTTAAAATATTTTCCATGCAGGAAAAGCTGTGTTTCTAAGTCAAGCAACGTCTTTATTTCCCCTTATTTATGCTTCAGTAACATCAAAACTGACATTAAAACAACATTTTAGTTTCTTCCTTGTCATTCACCTTGGTCAGAGCATAAAACGTAAGCCAAATAGTAGATGGATTTAACCAGGAAAAAGCAACACAAAGCAGCATATTTTGTCTGATATTATTTGCTATTTCCCTTGGCAACCTCAAGAATATCAATTTTTTTATACATACTGTACTGTGATGCTGGAAAAAAGGGGCCTGGTGAAAATGTGTTGTGAAAATATAAACAGATGCGAAGGCACAGAGAGAATAATGACCAGAATGCAAAATGTAGAGCAGTAGTTCTCAACCTGTGGGTCCCCAGATGTTCCTGGACTGCAACTCCCAGAAATCCCTTCCAGCACAGCAAGTGGTGGAGGCTTCTTGGAGATGCAGTCCAGGAACATCTGGGGACCCACAGGTTGAGAACCACTGATCTAGAGTGACCACCTAAACATGAACTAACAACAATGTGCCATCAAGTCCATTCCAAATGATAGGAATTCTTCTTAGGGTTTTCTAGATATGAAGTATACAGAGGTGGTTTCCACTCTCTTTTTCTGAGAGTGCTCTGGAACCATGTAACTTGCCCAAGGCCACATAGGCTAGCTGTTATTGCAGAATAGAGATGGGCACAAACCAAAAAATGGTGATTCATTTCGGTTCGGTTCGTTTTCTGGGCTGGTTTGGGTCGTAAATTACAAAATGAATTTTTAGAAAAAAATTCATTTCGTAATTCATTTTGGTTCAGATCCCCCCCCCTGTTTTTTTAACCCCACCGGTGGGTTGTTTTTGTTTTTGTTGTTGTTTTTGTTTTTTTGTTGTTGTTAATCCTGCTGCTCCAGGTTATTTTTCTTTTTGTTTTATATTTCTTTTTTTTATTTTGTACTGTCGACCACATGGCCCGATTACCAGCTTTTCTTTTTCTTTTTTTTACTTTTGACGGCGCACGGGCCGGTTCCATGGCCTGCAAGCTGGTTCGGCAACCCGTGGGCTGGGTCCAGTGCTCATGGGCCAGTATTGGCCCCATGTGCCAGATTGGGGTGGGTGGGTTTTTTTGGGGGGGGCGGCGGCCCGTGGGCAGGTTCCGTGGCCTGCAGGCCAGTTCGGTGACCTGTGGGCTGGGTCGCAGGCTGGTACCCAACCCCATGCACCAGATTTGGGTTTCGGGGGAGTGGCGGCTCATGGGCCGGTACCAGGCCCGCATGCTGGATGGATCTGGTTTATTTTATTTTATTTTATTTTATTTTATTTTATTTTATTTTTGTGCTGACCATGTGGCCCGCATACCAGCTGTAGTGCGGGCTGGTCGGCTTTTTTTTTAAAAAAAAACTTTTGTCAGACTGTGGGCTGGGTCCGGTGCTTGCAGGCCAGTACCGGGCCTGCTCGCTGGATCAGGGTGTGTTCTTTTTGTTTGGTTTGGCCTGCCCACGGGCTGGGGCTGGTACTCACGGGGTGGTACTGGGCCCCTGAGACAGATTGGACTTTTAAAATTTTATTTATTTATTTATTTATTTATTTATTTATTTATTTATTTATTTATTTATTTATTATTTTATTTTATTTTATTTGTGCTGACCACGTAGCCCACCTACCAGCTGTAGTGCAGGCCGGTCGGCTTTTTAAAAACCTCTCACTGGCCCACGGGCCGGTTCAGCAAACTGTGGGCTAAGTCCAGTGCTCATGGGCCCAGATTGGGGAGGGGGGTTGGCTGGCCTGCAGGCCAGTTCCACTGGTCGTGGGCCAGTTCGGTGACCTGTGGGCTGGGTCCAGTGCTCGCGGGCCAGTACCGGGGTCCGCAGGCCAGATCTTTTTTAAACATTGTATTTTTATTGGTTTTTTTACTGCCGACCACATGGGTGCCTACCAGCTGTAGCTTGACCGGTCAGCTTCCCCACTCCCCCCCCCTGGAGGCTCCTGGACCCTCCCTGCAGCCAGGATGGAGGATCCCAGGAGCAGCACCAGGTAGGAAACACTCTACTAACAAGCTTATTCAGGCCATCTTATGAGCCTATTTCAGGCCAGGGTGACAAGAGGTCAAAACGGACTATAAGATGGAGGACTCGCACTAGTTTATTTAGACTGATGAAGCTGTTTGGATGAACAGCAAAACATTTCTCTCTCTCAAGAAAAATAAGTCCAGTTGCCACGACTCAACTTCCAGATAAACTCACCTGGATGACTGAGAATCTTCACAGACATTTTGCCATTATCATTTGCACTCATCTCAGGGCTGCTCCATGGCAGTTGCATCTGTCACTGTTTTCAAAATTGAAAGAGAACAAGAGCTGGGTGCAATGATACCATGTTTTCCTTATCATTTCTTTCATTTGCATGCTGTGTTTATGTAGGTAGGTAGGTGTGTTGGTATGTATCTGTGTGATGCCTGTGCCACCCATCAATGAAATTTTCTCAGAGTAATGTGCCCAATAACAACCAAAACAAATATTTTTAAAAAGGATATTAGCATAAGATTAAAAGTCATAAAATAGCAGATATATTCTAGCAGCAATAAAATGACTGCAGCAGTAACAATCTCCATCTATTTTAAGCACCATTAAAAAGATTCATCCACATGCCACACTAGTTTGCAGCTTGTAGAAGCAAAGGGCTGTTCCTATATATTGGCACAAGTCAGTTTGTCACATGAAGTGAAATACAAAGGGCAACACCCCCTTGGCTTTCAGAAACGTTTCTAATTCTTTTGATGCTTTCTGAATTCCAAACTGAACCTCGTGTTTGGAAAATCTTAAATGACAAAGGTACTTCTTGTAATTGTGATGACCAAGACTCAAAACTGTATTAACAGAGCAATCCTAAGCATATTTACTCCTGCTGTAGTTTAATGAAATTGAGTCTGCCATCTTGTGGGTTTGGTTGGGGTCATATGGTTGATTGATCCAATCTCCCCTCTGAGGCTGAAGAAGGAGCAGCAACTTTGAGGGAGTGGGATCTAATCTGATCAATTGTTTTAACGCCCAATTTTGTAAGAAACTTAAGATATGGCTGTAGTCTATAATAATAACAAAAGTGGAACCCTTCATGGAAGGACCCACATTTCTTACTAGGGCTCCAGTGTCGGGAAAGGCAAAAAGTAAATGGGCTGAGAAGATTCTACAGAGAGCCAAGATGGTGTGACCCGTGTATGTGTGTCTAAATCCCAGTTGCCATTGAGCCATAGAATCTATGGGACGACTCTGCATCATTCACCCTCTTTCTCTCACAGATAACTTATTGGAAGAGAAGAAACATGCGAGAAAAAGACAGACAAGGAAAGCTCTCATAACTTTTTTCTACAAACCGAATATGGGTGCACTGGAGTTGGTCTCAAAATGTTTCGTTCCCATTACTCACAGGTTCTTTGTTTGTGTCTTGTGCTTGTATTCTGCCTTCCCTCTCCTGAGCTCAGGGCAGTGCAGAGGGCTCTACTTCTAAATTCACATTCCCAACTAGACATGGGCATGACTTAGCGAAATTCCCGTTTCCGTTTCCGTTCCTCGTTTCCGTTACGTAATGGAAAAGGAAACGAGAATTACTCCGCCAGAACTCGAACTCGAACCGATAAAAGAAAAAATGGGTCTGATTTGTCGTTCCTGGCATCGCGGCGATCGCGCGATGCCAAGTGGCACAGAAAAAAAGTTTGAAAAATAAAATAAAAAACCCCAATTCCCGGCCAAAAAAGCAGGCAAAAATATGCCTGCCTGAGAGTGCACCTACCAGAGGGGTGGTTTCGGGGGGGGGGTCCCCAGCCTCTCCCCCTCTCCTGTCCTGGGCTGCTCTGGGGGGCATCCTCGTCGTCTCACAAGTCGCAACTCGCCGCCATTCAAGCGGCACAGAAAAAAAGTTTTAAAAATAAAATAAAAAACCCCGATTCCCAGCCAAAAAAGCAGGCGAAAATATGCCTGCCTGAGAGTGTAGCTACCAGAGGGGTGGTTTTGGGGGGGTCCCCGGCCTCCCCCCCTCTCCTGTCCTGTCCTGCTCTGGTGGAGAGCATCCTCGTCGTCTCGCCAACTCATCATGCCATGCGGTGCGGGCGGGGGATCCAAAATGGGGCGACCGCAATATTTATTTTGAAATCGTCGTGGTCCAAAAACACACCAAAGCACCACAGAAACATGCGAAATTTGTTATTTTAAAACTGCCTGAATTTTTACAGTAGCACTAGCAGCAGTGGGTTTTTCTTGCAACAAAATGTCTCCTCTCCATTGATTTTATTTTATTTTATTTTATTTTATTTTTTACACTTGTGCAATGATGGGCTGGCCATGGGAGTGGACCATGCAAATTTTTGGAGCCATTCCACCAATCGCATGGCCACTTGGCCAGGTTTTGACTGAGACTTCTGGGATGTGCCAGCCGGGCATAAAAAGCCCACTAACCCTAGCCCTAGCCCTAACCCTAACCCATAAGCCAGTACACTGTCCTTCTTAGTGGGTCAGAGACGAACCCAGAGATGCACCCCACGAACTCACCCTAACCTTACCCGTAACCCTAAGCCTAGCCCTCGCGCTAACCCTAACCCTAAGCCAGATCTGTGTACTCGCCTTGCACTACACACGCACAAGTACACTTCCCTTCTTAGTGAGCCACAGAGCGCCCAGAGGGAGCCTTTCCCTGTGCACTGTGACTGCACTATACCAGCAGTATGCTGTGAGTCAAGAGGCACCCAAAAGAGAGGTGCCTCTGCCACTGCTACTTGGTATGCATATGAAATTGGCTATGCATGCCCTTTTGTAGCGGGCCAGAGGAGGCACCCACCCCAGAGAGGTGCCTCCAGGAGCCCGGTTTCCCTTCATAGTGGGCCAGAGGAGGCACCCACCCCAGAGAGGTGCCTCCAGGAGCCCGCTACCCCCCTAAACCAGTACTAACAACAGACGAAAAAATGACAAACAAAATGATAAATTTTTGAAAAATTTCACAAAAAACGGAAACGAGCTGAAACGGGCCGGCTTCAACACACGACAACTCGAAAACGTCATTTTTCCTGGTCGTGCCCATCTCTATTTCCAACACTTTGGTGACGTGTGTTACATTGAGAAATGGACTGCCAGTGACTTCATGGCCCAGTAGAAAGGCAGGAGGGGGTGGGTTAACCAAGAAACATTGGGAGCAGCGTGGCATTGTAGCACTGTCAATTAATAGCATGCAGAAAAACTCTCCTGTGGGAATTGTGATCGCTTCCATTCAATTTGATAGGGGGGAAAATCCCTATGAAAATAATTTCAAAGGAGGAGAAAATCCAGAAAAATTCTAACAGGTGAATCTCGAGACTCTTGACCAGACCTGACCTTTCTGAAAGGACTGAGGGTTGTGTGCGAAAACCCTGTTGTTGATCCCCTTATCATTTATCTGTGAGCGGGCAGCCTTCTCAGCTTTCCACACTTTAGTGAAAGGGGAAAACAACCCTAACATAACTCTTTCCAAAGGGCTTTTCCAAATCAGGAAGTGTGGTCAGCCAGGAAAGTTGCAGGTTGATGAGGAGAAGTGAAATAGGAAAGGGGGGGAATGTAGAACACTCGAGCAATGTTAATAGAAGTTCAAAGGAACAGAAGTTCTACAGAAATTCTACAGAGGTTTCCATAGAAATTCTAAAAGGGCCTGAGGCTGAGAGATTAAAAATGGTGAAACAGAAACATCCAGTTTGCTCTTAGGGTGAAATAAGATATTGCAGAAACAGGAGGACAGGTTAGGACTCAGCACTTGTCTCATCATTTTTGTGGAACTGGACATAAGTTTGACCTTGCCAATGTGCGCCACAGGCTAAGAGGAATGTTGTGTCACAAGCATCTGCAACAAAGAAAAAATGCAGTTGCAACAAACCTACCAAAAGGTAACCTTTGGGAGGCCTGAGGGAGGTGCTGAATCCTTAAGCCTGAATAGCCCTGAATCAAAATGCTCAGGGAGGTTATTTTTCTAAGAAAATGTCTGGCTCTGGTAGAAACTTCACAGAATTTGTTCTAAAAACATCTCAACCTTTTGTGTGGGGATCCCTCCTCAATACTACCACAATGCCCCAGAATTGTGGTTCCCAACCTTGGATAACCCAGGTCTTCTTGGACTGCAACTCCCCCTGTAATGTCCCATGTCCCCATGTCACTCAGAAGTCAACAAGCCTTCACCACTAGCTATGCTTGCTGGGGGTTCTGAGAGCTGCAGTCCAGGGACACCTGGATTACCGAAGGCTGGGAAGCACCTGGAATGTTACATGGTACAAGCCATGGTGGAGGGAACAAAATGGTAGCTGACTTGTTATCCCAGTTAACATTATGGCCCCATGCAATGCAAAAAACAAACATGTACCATAGTAGGGGGTGAGGGGAAAAACCTGTGGACAGCAGTTACTGTTTATGTTCAGCCCCATACGTGAGAAACTGCTGGATAATGTCTCCTTTCTCGGGAGAAATCTGGAGGCAAAAGTATTTGTTGCCTAAAGCTGACCTTTCTCATTTTGTGCAACCAATAACCAGACATGACCATTAGATCTTTTGGGAAAATTATTTTGGCCACAATTTGATTGGTTGCACACACTGGCTGAGTCATTGGGTCAGATCCAATGCATCAAGGAGCCCGTCTGCTCCTTGATGATGCCACGTTCCCCACCAAACTTTTGGAATGCCTTATTCTTTTTTTTAAATTGTGGGTTCCCCTGGGGTGTCTCTCCACTCCAATGGTAACCCATGTCCATTACTCCGTCAACAGAACCCCCGAGGCGCATAGACCCCAATGTTGGCCTGTGTCATTGAATCCTTCCAGAGGCCTTTGGCTGTCCCCTCGTGATTCAGCCCATGGCCATGTTCCATTTTACGTGACCTTGTCAGTTATTTTTTTCCATGTTGCCGGTTCTGTGCTGCTACTTTAACTGCTTGGATCAGTCCGAATGCCTGTAAAACTGCCACAAGAGCCGAGCTATGCTGCACTGCAGCTGCAACCATCCACTTATGGCTTCCTTAATGGAACCAATGCATTGCTCATTAGCCCACTCAGACAGGTGCACCCCATCATTTCTGTACATCTCAGGCGACCATACAGTGGTGGCTTGCGAAAGGGGGGTTCTGCTTCCTGCCTCCCCCTTAAATTGGTTGCTAACCCGCCCCCTGGGAGCACATCATCTTTTCCCAGAGGCCCGGGTTGCTCTCAGTCCTGTGTTCTCCCCGAGCCTGCTTATAGGACCGGGTTTGCCCCCTGCTGATGATGCTGCCCCTTCCCTTGCACATGGCCATTGCCATTGACCCTTTGTTGTGGTTGTCGCAACAGCAACAATCAGTGGACCTAGTGAATCGGGTCCTTCCCTTTCCAATTCTTTTGCCCACCAATAAGACCATTCATGTTTAATTGTCATTTGTGCACAAATACACTAAGCAATAGAAGTCCCCTGCTCCTCTCCAGTTCTGGTAAAGTTGTTCACAGTTGTAACTTAAATAGTCTTTGCATCTTCTGCCAAAATCTCCAAATTAAACAGGATGGAGAGACTTTAGTATGCATTTGATCTTGTATAGCAGGTAAAGGGCTATTCTGTTCAAAGCCATTTACAGCTGTTCTGCTAAAGAAAAAACTTGGGTTTTTGTCTAACTGCTCAGCCTTTCAAGAGATGCAAAGGTATGACCTAGAATTCTGATAGCTCTGATCAAAGGTAGCCGGTCTGCAGTCATGAAAATGGGAACGACATTTTAAAAATAGACTGGAACTTGTGCTTACCAAGTGTTTGAAGGCCACCCTTAAAGATCTGACCCTGGCTTTCTGGCACTGATTGCATGTGTTCATTTAAACAAAGTTAAAGGGCATATTATTTAATGGAAGCGTGTTTTCTTTGTGCCATTTCCCTTAACACAGCTCTGTGTGCTTCCTTCATGCATTTCAAAGTCCACTTCATGTATTTTCTAAAGGTGGGGCTGTGATTAGCAGGATTAGGAGCACAGGATGTTCCCTTTATGCCCAGTGAGGTTCTTTCTGTAGACCTTTTTTTTTCAGATTAGTGAAATTTTGGTATCTATAGATGTGTGTCTGTCAGACAACACTCTCAGAATGGAGAATTCTGGGAACTGGAGTCTAAAAAAATACCAATGGACATCCCTCGAAGTAACCCCAAAGCAGTTTTAGAGGCATTCTCCAAGATAGGTGCATTTAGGGGTGCTTGTATTGTAAAGATGAAACAGAAAATTTTATGACAGCAGCAAGATTGATTATAGCCAAAAATTGGAAATTGAAATTAGATCTTAAAATTGCTGACTGGTATAAGGAAGTGTGGGATATAGCTTTAAATGATAAATTATCTTGTAACATAAAAGTATTGCGAGGGGAAATGAAAAAGGATATTTTTTATGATATTTGGGGGAAACTTATAGAGTATGTACTACTAAAGGGGAAAGGGATACAACCGACCTATAACTCAACACAGTTCTGGAGAAAAGGACCTTAAGAAGCCAACGATGAAAAAAAGAAAAAGAAGATGAAGAAGGAAGAGAAGACTTAAGAATACTGGATGGTCCCGGGGGGTGGGGGGCACTTTGTAGTGTTTGATAATGTTATTGTCTATTATTGTTTATTATTGTTAATTGTATGTTTGTATGTCTGTAAAATAAAAATATATTTTAAAAAAAGAAAAGAAAAGGAAGCTATCTTTGTAATGCTTACGGAGTATTGCTCTAGCAATAGTGTACCAGCTGTTGCCTAAATTGATTTGACGTTAATTACCCACTTAATTTTTTGTTAGCTGGAGCTGATTTCACTGCAAAATCTTCAGCATTCTATACCTGATAAATTATAGTCTGAGAGCATTTTTCTTCACACAAGTCTCTCATGGGACCATTCCCCTCCCCCTCCCCAGCTTTCTTGTCCACTTATAAAGATGGCAGATTGTGCAGGTGATTGGAACAGTGTTTATTGCTGTTAAAAAAGCAACAAAAGGAATTACACAATAACATTATAACAAGAGAAAAGACCACAAGGCACATGTACCAAAGCTGGCCAGATTAAAAAAAAAGGAAGGCCAAACATTCTGCTCTTTCAATAGCTGCATGAAAGAGAGACCTTTTGTATGAAAAGCTACACTTAATGAAATGTTGTTTTCTCCAAGGTGCAGGAGCTTTCTTGGATTTTGCATCTAGAGGCACAAAGGAGGAAAATACAAATCCTTTCAGCCAAAATGGAAAGTTGGACTGTTAAATTGTGTATTTAAAAACTCAATCTGGTACAGCTAGTGTTATTTTGCAACCTTTTAAAGAAGTTCTGATTTTTAAAAAGACAGAGTAAAGAACAGATGCATCTTACTGAACAATGATAGACTGCCTTCCTGTGTGTAAAACTGGAGAAATATCTGCCTTGACATTTTATTAAAGTCATGGGATTGCCCTTTTTTGTGTTTGTGTGTGTGTGTGGGTGAACATAAAGGGTTCCTACATCTCCAAATACTATACACTACAAAATGGAAATCAGCTTTCTTTCTCTTTCTTTCTTTCTTTCTCTCTCTCTCTCTTTCTTTCTTTCTTCCTTCCTTCCTTCCTTCCTTCCTTCCTTCCTTCCTTCCTTCCTTCCCTGTTTAGCATTAAGGAAAACAATTGCTTGTGAATGACTAAACTTCCAAGATGATTAATGTTCCATCTTCAAAAGACGTTGAATACATCATTAGAAACGATGCTCGAGTTTTAGCAGTTGCAGGAAGGTAGCTTTCATAGGGTGGCAGAAGGATGGTTCATACCAGGCACAATATATTTACAAGGGGAAGTACCCTGCCCACCCACCTTGGGCAGCCATGGTTTCCTCCTGGGCATGCCATGCCTGCCCGCCTGCTTCCTCCCTTCCTGCCTAGTTCAGTCATGACTCAGGAGCCCATCACCAAGAGCTGCCATGTGAGGGAGCCAGAAGGGGCAGCACTGTCTGCCCCAGGACTGATCCTGAGCCAGTGAGTGGCTCCAGTGCTTTCCCTCAAACTGGTCATAACTCCCATAGTGGGAGAAAGGCTCCATGGTCCAACAATGGGACAGGATCCCCTGTCCCTCCTGGTCCATTGCTATGGCCCTGCCTTGGCAAGGTGGAGAACCTACACCTGTTTTTATATACTGGGGCAAGGATTTGCCACTGCTTCATACTTCTCACCCCCAACCTGGGAGTTGTGACCTCTAAGGGTGGTGGTGGTCGCAAAATAATTTCTCTGTCTCAGTATGGCACCAGTTGCTTTATATGTGCCATAGCCTTTTTCAAATACTGTAGTTTCTTCCATGGCCTTTGAGAGCAGGATATTAAAGTTAGCATGCATAGGTATGTCTGAGAAACAGGCCCTTTGGAGGAGAAGAAAGGCTCTGTTTTCTGAGAAGGAAGGACTTTACCTCATTAAAAATGCCTTTTATTGTTAGTGTGGTGGGGACAGTGGGTTGCAGGTCACTTGGCTATTATCAAAGGGGGGTCCAGACTTGAGAAATGTCAGGAGCTGCTGCAGTACACACACACAGAGAGAGAGAGAGAGAGAGAGAGAGAGAGAAGAAAAGCAAAATCCCTCTCCACAGCCCGGGCTTGATCAGCAAACCTTCATTTGGAAATAGTGCTGGGGCAGGAAAGGGTTCTAGTATACTTTTCACAACCCGACTGCTGTCACAGCGGTTATAGCTGCCCACTCTAGAAACCTTTGTGATGCACAGTTGCATAACCCAGATGGAAGTCAATGTTGAAAGTGGCTGGGTATGTGCAATCATGCCCAGATGGACGTCAACAGTTCTTCCACTACAGTTGCTGTCTTCATCTTTTCCCAGGTCGGGGGCAAGAGCGAGGGTGAGAATGTTACAAATTCATCACTTCAAAGGGATTGAGCTGTTCTAACTACTAACTCTAATTACATCATTCTATAAACATCTCCTCAGATAACATTCTCATTCTGAGAGGGCAGGAGGCTTCCAAGTGTCCATGAGATCAGCAGTCTGACTCTGTACTGTATGTTTTGTGCTCTGTTTTATTTAAGGTCCATTTAGTTAAATGAAATTTGTTTTAGTTCAGTTATATTATTGCGAAGAACAGCTGATAGACCATTAGAAAAATATCTACTAGTTCTCCTTTATTTATATATTTAAAATAGTTCTGTCCTACATTTTGAAGGATATGTACCTTGAGCTATGTAAGCTAAATATTAAGCCAGTCAAGTACAATGAACTAAAATAGCAAGAGAAAACATTTATTGACAGACAAACAGAAAGACAAAACTGTATTAAAGCTCAGGTAGATTAAACAGGCTTCCACTGGATTAAAAGCACACCAATCTGTGATGGTTCTTGATCAAAGCCCTTCAAATAGATTCATTGATGCGGCGGCACTTTAAACATGCAACATAAATCAGTTAATGAACATGTTATAATAATCATATCATGACATGATCCTGTTTTTACTATCTAATCCAATCTAATCGGTGTCTTATCACTACTGAAGACTACATTTAGAGCAGTGTTTCCCAAATCTGGGGCTCCAGATATTGGGAATTGGATTGCAACTCACAAAAAGAAACAAACAGCCAGCACTGCCAGTGATCAGGATTTATGGGTTCCAGAACATCTGAAAGCCAATGTTGTACCCCGAGGATTTCTAGGGGACCAATTTCAGGAAACTCTGGAGCGATGGGAGTTAATATTAGCTTAAACACCAGTTGTTGCTGCCTGTTAATTTTAATATAACAGTAGTATCCCATTGATACATGTTTCAGAAGTGCCTAGAACAATCAGAGACCTCATGACTTCCTTTTAATGCCTGACACATGATGGGCAATCTGTGACTTCAGGAGCACTTTTGGCCCTCAGCCAAATTTCTTATAGCTCTTTCTCTAAGCTGTCCATTCAAAAAAAAGATGAGAAGAATAATCTGTAGTTTTCTTGGCAATCTACTGAATGGGGAGGAAGATGAAGGCGTTAGACAGGATGAGAGAGGTGTGGCACTGGGAGAGAATGGGGCATATTCAGGCCCGTAACTAGCAGTTTTGATGCCTAAGGCTGTGCTGCCCTGTTGGTCAAGGTTGAGTCATGTGAGATTGTCGTATGGCGAGAGAAGACCCCGTTTGTCTCAGACATAAAGAAAGCTTCTGTAGCTGGGCCACCCTAGATCTAGCCAAACACAATGTATAATAGCATACCATTAATAACAGTACTGTACTGTGAGTTGTGAGAGTTCATAGCAGGATGAGCACAGATATACCCTCAAGCCTCCTTCTCTTCACCTATATCATCTTTGCAGACACCTCTGAGCCTCTTTGTCTAATTAGTGCTAAAGTCGGTAGTGAGGGATATCTAAGCACGTTCCACTGAACTCATGAGTTTTCTCCTGAGGAACTCTGCACTTATATTCCCTTGATTGAAGGATCACTTATATCCCCACTCAGCTGCAATGCCCCAAAAGGATCATTTATATCCCCACTCAGCTGCACTGTCCCAAAGTCTTTCTTCCTCAGTCTATAAAGACTTTGGTTACTTCACGTCCTTCCTCAAGCCGAGGTGAACTTGCCTCCATGTTGAAATCGGTTTTCAACATGGATCGAGAAGTGGATTGAAAAGATTCCCGAGCTCCAGGACGGGAATCTCTCACCCCACTTGGAGCGCAGTTCAGGGGGCATGGTCAGGGTGAACTTGGGTTGACCCCACAAGGACGTGAGGTTGTGTTCCTTCGAACCGGTCTCCAGTGGGGCCGCGAACTGTATAGGGGTATTGAGTCACTTCTCAGCCTCTGATGTGGTAGAGGGTGAAGAAATGCTTGATGTGGTAATTATATGTACCCCCTGTCTCATTTGTACCATCTAGTCTCATTTCTAAGAGTTGTTCCCTTAGAAATGAGACTACAGAAGATTTGGAGTGTCATAAAATCACAACAATGTATTAGTTGTGTACTGTGTTTTTATTAATATTCTGCCCCAAAGGTTATTACCTCAGTTTGGCATTACATGTGGGATTTTCTGTCTCACCACAAAAATAGCTTGACTGGTTTTCACTACTATGTTCCTTGACCTGGGGGTGAGTGTGTGGAGGGCCCCCTCATTGTATGGGTTGTCTTCAAGTAGAAAAATAGCTCAGACTGTCCTGCGTTTGTCATGCACTAAGGAAAGGCAACATGGTGACATATGAATT
The DNA here is from genome assembly GCA_023846285.1 of Phrynocephalus versicolor. Classification (NCBI taxonomy): domain Eukaryota; kingdom Metazoa; phylum Chordata; class Lepidosauria; order Squamata; family Agamidae; genus Phrynocephalus; species Phrynocephalus versicolor. The sequence continues at coordinate 9,289,748 of JAHTLZ010000129.1, read as the reverse complement.
TCGATAGTGAATACTGAGATAAGTTCTCATAAAAGATTAAAAGTGGATCAAATGCTTGGTGAAATGTCAATGCATTTCAGAGAGTATTTGATATCAAAGTCTTCAAAAGAGAGAATTGTGAAAAAGAGTTTTCCCTAAACAGACTAATTTCTGGTGGAACTGCAATACAACAGCAGAACACTGTGTTCCAATCTTAATGAGCAAGCCGAAGTTGGTTGTGACACATGAATTATCTCCCTGTCCAAATAATGTTATCAGATTGGAATAGCTGACCAATAATAAATTCATGGCTTCCCCATTTTATGTGCATGAAATGACATGACCTTACGGATATTATTTTTTAAAATTGCCGTATTTCGATATAACTTGCAGCAGATTACGTGGCAGGGGAGACAGAGAGAAAAGCAGCATTTCCGATCAGAATGGGGAGTTCTTATGGGAATTAAGAAAGAAAAAGAAAAGAAAGCTGAGAGGGAAAAAGCACTGGCAAAGCTGCCTGCATTTATAAATGTGTACAACCTGCTGTTATCTTCTAAGTGTCCGGAACAACTGCAGACACTAGAGAAATATTTACAAAATACACGAAAGAACAAGAGAGGGTGGGTGGGAGAAAGAACAGGTGGATTTCTCAGCAGTCATGCAAGGAAATCAGAACAAGACGTCATTTGAATGTCTGTTTGATATTAAGCATTATATTACTTCCGCAAAAATAAGCAGTGAAAATATCATTGAAACCTAAGAGTTTGAGTCTGAAAAACTACTTTTGCCCCCCCCCCCCCACCCGACAATAAAGAGGCAAGACAACATTCTTTGGGAGAAAGGGCCACAACTTTATTGAAAACTTTTTAATTCAGAACTGTGACCAAACAAAGGGGCACATACCGTAGTGCAGTTGTAAAGTTGATGGAGAGAACGTAGCCCTCCATGTATTGTATTCAGAGAGATCCACACTTCTGTGTGATGCTGTACCCGTGTTCAGCGTCACTCCAACTTGTGTGAATCTACTATCCCCTGACATCCCTTGGTTCAGCCTATCATTAGTTGAGATGTGTTGTTTACAGTTATGCCTGGGATTGGGTAATTTTATTCCGAGGGTTGTCCAGTGCCTTAAGAGAGTCTTACAAAGGCTCACCTGAATACCTATACCCCTGCGCTACCCACCAAAGGATGTGTGACCAAGTGAGGAGACCCTCCCAGCGCCAGCTGGAGAGTCGAACGGGCAAAAACGTGTGGTCACTCGAGCCAATAGAGTGACCACCAAAAATTCCCATCCGGCCCCCTGTAGGGTGACCAGTTAGACTCACTCTCTCAACAAAAGGGTGGGAGGGCGGGGCTGCCAGTCTCGCCTCAAATATGGCCTCTGAGCATGGGGGCAAGCTTAAATAAGCTTCACTGCCCCCACGCTGGATACCCGGATGGGCAGGAAGTTGCCTGCCAGGGAGCCGAGCGGGCGGGCAAGCTTGCCCCGCCCACGCACAGGTCATGACGGGGTGCCATTTTTATGGTCTACAAGTTCCAAATTTTTCACAGAGAGTATGGCTGATTGGAGTTTTCTGGGAATTATAAAGAGAGAGAGCAAGTTTTCCAAAATGGTTGGTTGTATTTCTCTTGCTCCTCACACATCAATCACAATGAGAATGGCCTTTCTGTTTCTTCCCAGCTTCTAGCATTAAGCAGTAGAGTGATGATCACAAATATCAGAATATGTGTTATTTGTTGTCAAGTCATTTTTGACCTACAACAACATATTTTAGGCAGAGGATCTTTAGAAGTGGTTTTCTTTGTCCAAAAGTCCACATTCAGCTTTACTAGGTAAGCGTAATCTCCATTAATAGCTGGTGTCAATAGGGAACTAGAGGTGAAGATATTTCTCAATGGCCCTTTAAATTTAACTTGACTGAAACTTGTTGGATGAGACTCACATACAGATGGAGAAACATAACCACATACAAGCCAACAATGCTAAATCAATTATAAGCTCCTTGAGGTCTGTCTGTCTGTCTGTCTGTCTGTCTGTCTGTCAGAAATAGCTTGCCATTCTCTCTCTTAAACTGCACAGAATAGAATACTCGGAAAAACAGTTCTGAAATTTTCTATTTGCATTCTTGTTTCAGATTCTCAGAATCTTGGTGAATAAGGAAAGGAACAGTAGCTTGCTTAAGGAACAAAGGGAAGATATTGAAATTATGGTGGTACAACAAAGGGAAGATATTGAAATTATGGTGGTACAACTAATTTGGCCAAATTCCATATTGCCTTAAACAAAACTGAGACAATTTGGAATTGGACCTGATTAATCCAAATCTCTTTGGACCTATTCATAGAAAGAGCACTAGGGAGACTATGGCTGCTCTCTGATGACCACGAAAAACTGCTTCAAACAACGGGACAATGCGGCTCCTAAAATCGTGTCCCTATGGCCAGTGGGCTTTAAAAAAAATGAGATCACACCCACTTTAGCACGACCCAGCGAGTTTTCCAAGTACTAAGTCAGGAGGTAGTAAAATATTTGTCACTGTTCCCATGCAGATTTTTAACTGGAACTGGTGTCCATGGGGACTCGGAAACACCGCTTCATCTTTTTGTCCCTGTTGCAACACAGCCCTGTGGCCCTCCCCACAACACACACACACACAGAGACATCAGAGGCGGTGGTGTGGGGATTCACCTCAAGAGGCAGCCTCTCCCATGCAGGCTGTTCTTTCTCACGCCTCCTTTTCAGAGGCACAAGCCTCAGAGGGCAGTGCTTTGCTCCTTCCCCAGCCACCATTGGGGACAGCGTTGTGGAAGCCTCTGTGTGTGTGTGTGTGTGTGGGAGGTTGGTGGGGTTGTGGGGACACAGGAACCGCATCTTCACCCACGTAACTGTTACTGGGGAAAAGCTGGCTTTTATTTTGAACCGATTTTTTCCGGCCATGGGATAGCAGCCTTAATATATCCACCTCTATTTTCCTTCTGCCACATGCTACTGCTTGTTTATTTCTTACCATTATCACCATCACTGGTCATTTAAGAAAGCAAGAATCATATTATACATTTAACACTCTCTGACCCCCCACCCCAAATAAATGTGAACAGGACATAATTTTCAGTTTCCTTTCAACATAGCAAATTATTTGAATAGAGCATTAGAAACTAGAAGCTGAAAGGGATTGGTTTGATCAGATCACACATGCTAAGAGTTATTCAAGAGTTATACAAATTAGAGTTGGATTCTTAGAAAAGGTTCTGGTTTATCCTTGGCCATTGTGATGGAAACAAACCTTGCCTATATTATCTCTTGCTTACCTTGAACACTCTATTGGGGTTGCTATAATTCGGTTCCAACTTGAAGGCATAGAACACACATACATTAGTTAGCTCATTCTAAACAAAACTTTTTCATTGCCTACTACCAGTTCCCTCAGGTCTTTTGTTTGACATCCGCAAATAAGTAAATACAGGAAATCTCCCTTTAGCAGGTATGAGTTGGTTCCTTACTCTGTCAAATGCTTTTTTGCATTACTTGCCTCTTCTACTGTAAAGGTATAAACATGACCTGAAGCCACCTTTTGTACTTTGTCATTCTTCTCCAAACAAACCTTCATTGAATTGGAGGGTTTTTAAAAAACATTCTTTGGGACAGACAACCCATCTAAGTCAACAAACCAGTTCCTGTATTTTGCTGTATTCAAAAGTGAGGTAGATTTTCTCTTGCAAAAGAATGAGGAACTATTAAGGACACCTGGAGGAACAAAGAACACAAAGGAAAGATATTTGAAATCTATTTTTAACACCTGCAATTATGGTTATGTATTATCAAGTCATTTTAAACTTATGATGGCTCCCATGGGATTTGGGAGATATCTGAAAGGTTCAGTAAGTGGTTGATCATCACTTTCCTGTTCCCTCACCATGAATTTTCCTCAATCATAGTCTGAAACTACTGTATAGCCATCCACCACACCATACTGGCTGTTGAAGTTGAAGTAGAAAATGTTAATCAAATGTTAATCATGAAAATGTTAATCAAACCAACATGAAAATGTTAATCAAACCAACTAAGACCAGGAGGAAAGCCCTATCCAGTGTCCAGAGTCCTTGGATATACAGAATTAGGTATCAGAAACAGATATGCTCTATGGAGGGAACTGGAGATGAAGAATGAAAACAAATAGACTTAATGAAACTGAGTAGGTTGTATGGAAAAGGATCATGAAAGTGGCCATAAGACTCAAGGTATAAATGTATCCCTTTACCCCAACTGACTAAAGCTTCTGGGAGTAAGTGTCCACAGCATCTGGAGTATATATCTAGGTATACTCACATTAGGGATGGGAAAACTGATGGTCCTTTGAACAGTGTCATTGGCTCCTAATTCCCATCAGCTTCAGCCAACATCAACCAGTTGGCAGGGTCATTAGGAATTGTAATCCAACAATATCTGGAAGGTCACTGGATTCCTTCTTGAACAGATAGTACAGGGCATGGGTGGCATGAGATGACAGACAAAGCTCAATTCTCTCTCTTTCTCCATACCCTTATGTATATCATATTAAAGAACTTAACTCCTAAAGACTCATGGCTAATTTAAGACTTGAATTGCCCTCTGTGGCAATGTTTCTTTGAGTTGTGATGCCCATCTTTGTTCATTAGTTCCTTTGTGCTTAAGAGAATACCAACACGCAGGCTGCACTAAAAAAGAGTAAAAACTACCCTGAATAATCATGAGCAGGTATAGTATTATATGTTTTTTTAAAAGTCTCAGTGTGCCTATCTGGGTTAGATGAGGGGCAGCACAATACCTCAAGAACTTTGCAAGAGAAACTGTGATGGAAGATTAGCAACTCATAAATATGCTTTTATGACACACACACACACACACACACACACACACACACACACACACACACA
>JAHTLZ010000129.1:9265617-9284845 GCA_023846285.1 Phrynocephalus versicolor | reverse complement strand
GAGAGAGAGAGAGAGAGAGAGAGAGAGAGAGAGAGAGAGAGAGAGAGCAATGCCATCTGGATATAGGATAGTATAGTATCCACCAGTATGATAATTCTCCATGAAAGTGATATTTTAGCAGAACATCTTCTGACATCTATAATGCAAAAATGCCTGAAAGCAGATCTCTTTGGCATTTGTATTTTGCTGTGTGCAGAAAGCTTGTAGGTGGCCCCACATTCTAAGTTTCTTTATGGAAATCATTCTGTAATGTGACATGAAACATTTCCACAGTCCAGCATACACTTAGATGAAAGATCAGCAACTAAGTTTTTTTCTTGTTGTCTTTCCAGGCCCTAAAATATTCCATAAAACACTTTTTTTCCACTGATGCCTCAGGAAACAAAATGAACATTGGCCACAGAGTCAAACTGGAGGGCTCTCAGGAACTTATTTATAGCCCATTAATCACATTTGCATGTGCTCCAAAGGAGTAATTGCAAGTCCTCCAAATGTTTAAGGAAAATTTGACAACAGTGTAAGTGATGTTCATGGTTAATAGCTCTCCTGCTCAAGGTTGCTCATAAATAACCCTTTGTCTTGCTGGTGCTTGTTAAGTGTAAGGCTGGCAGGTTGTTTTCTCCTCATTTCTAGGACTGCTTAAATCATGTCCTGTAGAGAGAGATCTCTTCTGAATTTCTAAGAAGGCATTTATGGATCTGAAACTGAACTGATGAAAATATTGTGCACTTTGGTGTGATGTTTTAATTCTTGTTCCTCTCCCACAGAAGGGTAGACAGCACTCTTCCAATTCTGGATGCAGCCACTCTAAATAATGATGCTGTGCTGCATCCAAACTGTTTTCTAAGGTTTTCCCCAAAATAAGATCTACTCCCAGCACTTCTTCTCCTATTTAGTTTACCTTGGATGGTCAGCTATAACAATCTGTACTTTTCATTTCTCATTGTGTGTCTCACTAACTACTGGCTGAAGATACCTACTACATTTTCGAGAGTGTGCAAAAATCAACCAATTAGCTACCTAATCAGAAGAACTAAAACATAAAACATTGTTATACTAAAATGCAGATACAGTATTGACAGTATATGTTTTTTATGTTGATATGAATATGTGCTTTTCTATGTGTTTGCTATGTTTTTCAGATCATTAAGTGATTTAAATCAATAAAACAGTTGACACCCTTGGAAGCACAGTAAACCACACAGAGAAGCAACAATAGGATGTGCAACAGCTTTATTTTGGATTCTTGATCCTTTTGGATATTTTGCTGGGTCACCACTGCAGTTGTCATCAATAATTGCATTTACTGATTCAAGGAAATGACGTCTTTTCCTTTCCCCCTTAGACTTGCCCTGATCTTGGCAAAGTCACAGTCTGATCATTCTGATGATGTCAATATGAGTCCATGTCATCACAGCTTCAGCAGGTGTACAGGCCAGCTGCTCCCACTTGAGTTCGATGTCTTATTATCACACACAAAGGAAGTTCTGATTTTGCATGTGCACATATGAATTAATATCATAATATCAGTGACCACTTTTGTCCACTTTTTACTGTCTATTGTCATTTTTTGGGGAGAGGGGTAGGTGGCCACCCTGTTAATGAGGGAAGATGTTACAAAAATTCAAGGGCAGAATGGTGATGGCTTGATGTTAGGGAAGAGACAGGTCATTAGTGATGGGAGAAAAGGAAGATGCACTGGTTTAATTGTCATCCTATGAAGGTTGGCAGTGTGTGAAGTGGTTAGGGCGGAGGACTACAGTTGTGTTTATATCTAAACCTCCATTCAGCCACAGTACTCACCAGCAAGGACCAACTAATTCGGCTTCACTCCTCATGCCTATTCGCAATGCAAACCACCACACCACCAGGTAGGAAAATCAGACCTCAGTCGCTGGTAGAAGTGCATTCATGTGCCTCATGGTTGAGGTGGGGGGATAATCTAACATCCTGTTCCCAATAATATTTGTCAATAATATTTGAGAAGTCCTGGATAACAGGGGAAGTCCCCATTGACTGGAGGAGGGCTAATGTTGTCCCCATCTTCAAAAATGGTGGAAAAGAGGACCCAAATAATTACCGCCCAGTCACCTTGACTTCAATTCCTGGAAAGATCCTAGAGAAGATTATTAAACAGGCAGTCTGCAAATATTTAACAAACAATGCTTTCATTACAAGAAGTCAACATGGGTTTCTTAAAAACAAGTCATGCCAGACAAATTTGATCTCGTTCTTTGATAGAATTACAGGCCTAGTGGATGAGGGGAATGCTGTGGATATTGTTTATCTGGACTTTAGTAAGGCCTTTGATAAGGTTCCCCATGGTATTCTTGCTAAGAAGTTAGTAGAAAGTGGGATAGATAGTGCTACTGTTAGGTGGATTTGTAATTGGTTGACTAATCGCACCCAAAGGGTGACCATAAATGGCCTCTCTTCAGCTTGGAGAGACGTGACCAGTGGGGTGCCCCAGGGTTCTGTTCTGGGTCCAGTGCTGTTCAATATCTTTATTAATGACTTGGAGGAGGGAATAGAGAGTATGCTAATTAAATTTGCAGATGATACCAAATTGGGAGGGGCTGCAAATTCCCTAGAGGATAGGATGAAAATCCAAAAAGACCTTGACAGACTAGAGTGCTGGGCCAAAGCTAACGAAATGGATTTCAACAGAGGGAAATGTAGGGTACTACATTTAGGTAAAAAAAATGAATTGCACAAATATAAGATGGGGGATACTTAGCTGGAGGATAGTACCTGTGAAAGGGATCTGGGAGTCTTGGTGGACCACAAATTGAACATGAGTCAGCAATGTGATGCGGCGGCCAGGAAAGCCAATTCGATTCTTGGTTATATCAACAGAACCATAGTGTCTAGATCAAGGGAAGTGATAGTACCACTCTATTCTGCTCTTGTCAGACCCCATCTGGAGTACTGTGTCCAGTTCTGTGTGCCTCAATTTAAAAAGGATGTTGACAACCTCGAACGGGTGCAGAGGAGGGCTACCAGGATGGTTGAGGGTCTGGAGGAAATGTCTTATGAGGAACGGCTTAGGGAACTGGGAATGTTTAGCCTCTCAAAAAGAAGACTGAGAGGGGATATGATAGCTATGTTTAAATATTTGAAAGGATGTCATATTGAAGAGAGAACAGGTTTGTTTTCCATGGCTTCCGGGACTAGGACTCGGGGCAATGGTTTCAAACTACAGGAAAAGAGATTCCATTTGAACATTAGGAAGAACTTCATGACAGTTAGAGCTATTTGGCAGCGGAATATGCTCCCGCGGAGGGTGATTGAGTCTCCTTCTTTGGAGGTTTTTAAGCAGAGGCTGGGTGGCCATCTGTTGGAAATATTGTGATGGGGGTTCCTGCATGGCAGGGGGTTGGACTGGATGGCCCTTGAGGTCTCTTCCAACTCTATGATTCTATGATTCTATGATTCAAATGATCCCTGCCTCTCATAGAGAGTAAAGCACAAAGGCCATCCTGGTTCTGGCCAGTCCAGACCTGGGGCTGCATTGCCCACCCCGGGAGGAGGGGTGAGACACAACAGGGGCCTCACGAGGCTTGGGCAGGGGTGGGGCACGGGCCCCTTTTTTATACCTGGCCCCTGTAACCACACCCCCTCTTTCATCGCAGACAACAATGCAACCCATGCCCCATCAAGAGCCATTTGTCAAATCCTCACCTATTATTTATCAGAGGCTTCAGCCACAAACTTTTTGGTTAGTTATGCTGGTGTAGATCCAGTGGAGTAAAACTGCTCTTGTGAATTCATATTAGTTAGGAAGCTGCCACTTGTATTTCTGGTGTGAGATGATGAAATATACAAATGGCACCCTGCTAAACTAGTAGCAGTTCACAGTTATTGCATTTTACACCATCTCACCCACACTCTTCTGGCCACTGACTATGAATTGCTCCCGACTATCATGTAGCCGATGAGGTGTGCTCAGTAGACATTCAGGTGACACAGTCCTCATCCTTAAACTGGCCAAACTTTCTATCAACTCTGCTAAAAGTAGTCAGTCGATTAAAGCTAATCAAGTGTGTAGGATGTAATTAATTCATTACATTTGGAGTTGAATAAAATAAAGCAAGAGTTCTTAAGGGCAACCTCCCCACCCCACCCGGGCACAAATTCCTTTTGTTGTAGAGGATGCACCCATGGGTGCAGAATTAGAAGACACATTTCTCCATACCAAAACAGGAAGGAGAGATGCCTTTGCCTGCATGCAGAATTTCTCCTCATCACAACGTGAGGAAAAAATGTCCTGGGTTGGATAAGATCTCTTTGGCATAGGCTTCCATGGAGGGTAGCCCACTAAACTTTGTGGTTTTTGCTGCAACACACAGGTTGGGTTTTCGCCCAGGAGGTGTCATGAGAAATCAAACTCCCAACTTTGGGCTCTGCCGCTAGATACGTAAACTAGAGATGGGCACTGAACAAACGGTTTTCATTTCCGTTATTCATTATTCGTTCCATTATGTAATGAAACGACTAACAAAAATTGTGGTGAAAATGGAACGAAATGAACAGAACCACAAAAATTGGGTTCGTCACATTTCGTTTTCGTTAATGGCAACGCGCAATGAAATGAGCTGTTTTAAACGTTTAAAAATGCCCTGGACATCCATAAAAACGCAGCGATAATTATTTATACTGTCTGATAATACCTACGGGGGGGTCCTTAAAATGTGCATTTATGTCTTTTCTCAGATCGCTGTATTTTTTTCCTTTAAGGGGAGTTAGGGGACATCGACCCAAAATGGCTAGCAGATGTCTAATATTGATTCCTTGGGTATTAAAATGCCCTGGACAACTGTAAAAACGCAGCAATAATGCGATAATTATTTGAAATTATTACCTACCAGGGGGTTGGGGTCCTTAAAACGTTTCTTTTTGTCTTCTCCCATCGCAATATATTTTTCTTTTCCCTTTAAGGATAACACAAAATGGATGTTGCCAGCCACAAAATGGAGGCAAGCCATGTGATGGGATCATGTTCAACCAATAGCATGCCCAGGTTGCAGATTGGGCAGGTCTGGCAGCCACAGAGGCATAAAAAGCTCTGGCAGCCCCCGTCCTCCTTGCAGTCTCTGGTGGGAGTTAGGGTGGGATTGTTATCTCTGTGACTCATTATTTTCACTTTAGGCCAGCCAGGCAGGTGTGTGTCTCTGTGTTCCTGCTGGCTGCAGCTTGGCTCTTAGGGGAGAGAAAGAAGAGATTTCTCTCTAGCTTCAGTCCTGCAGCCTCCGTGTGTACGTGTGTGCGTACCTCTCAGTGAGTACCCTCCCCTGCCCTGCAGTGCAGTCACTCTGTGGCTGCCTTGCACCCTGGGCAACACCCGCCACTGCCTTTGCAGCCTCCCTTCGTACCTAGTCTATACTGTGTCTCTGCCAGCATCCATTTTTTTAGTATTTTCTCTCTGGTCTGGGGCGTTGGGGGACGCCCGCGCACTGAAATGCTTTAAAAATCGCGCAAAAAGCGGGTAGAAATGAAAAATGAAAAAACAAAAAACAAAAACAATTTTTTTCAAAAAATTCACAAAAAAATGGAAATGAACCGAAACGGACCTCTCAACGAAAAACAAAAAACCGAAACACCATTTTTTTTATTTGTGCCCATCCCTAACGTAAACCACTGAACCAGCCCACCAGCCCAATGCATGGCAGGCCATATCATGCAAACAAGAACATAATCTTCTTGTAAGTAAGGGATCCAGTTGATCTGCATATTTTTCCTACAGTTTTTCTCCCCTACCCATCTTATATTTGTCCCTTGAGAAATCAACCCAAAAGCCAAGTCACCCAGAACATGGCCAAACAGCCCCCCCCCCAAAAAAAACAGAACAACCCTACTCTCATCTTTGTTTTTTTCAAGTACATGTTTGGTTGCCTTTCGGGCACCACCACATAAACACTTTTTTTTTGCAAGCCAATGTCTCCCGTGGAAGGTTGCCTTCTTTTCAATCAGGCATAAATGCATCTGTTAGCTGAAATGCATTATAATGCTTTGTTTCTCCCTTGCAAAGGCAGACTGGTGATTAATTTCAGGCTCTTGGTACCCTTTAAAAAGTTGATGACCCACATGGTGTCCTGGCAAAATAAGCAAACCTCCCTCAGAATGTCCTCCCGGAATGCCCAAGTGAGATTATTGGGTGACATTTGAAAAGGCTTTATGGAAAAAAAAATAACTGGGGGTGGAATCTGGCTGTTACAGCTGGCAATGCTCTTAAAAACAAAACAAGAGGGGTAATTACGCTAAAGGGATTTCTTTTCCTTTTCATACTCAATTTGCAAACGTGGGCCACCATTATTTTTTAAGCACTGTTAGCTGGTTTATTGTGCCTCTGTTGCTCTTCAATTCCCCTAGTCATATAACAAAATATTTCAGATTCAGTGTGGGATAAGCACTGGAACTTTAGACTTGACCTTCAAGATGACCATGAGAGGACCACGAGAGGAATGAGAATTCCAGTCTACATGATGGACTTCAGTTGGTTGCCTCTGATCCAGCAGGGCTCTTCTGATCATCTAGTTTTTATGGCATAACTGCATGCAGTGGAAAGCAACACAGCCATAGCAGCACCGCCGCCCCACCCCACTTGAATGCATGACAAGGTGGAATGCTGGCCTGTGTATGCCCCATCAGCAGCATCACATCTGATGCACTCCTTCATGCTTTATGTTCAATATATCCTGTTGGATATTTTAATGCTTTGAACTCCATCTGGGAAAGCTGCTAAAAGAAGTTTGATGACATCATATCTCTGGTTGTGTGTATGCACCATCATGTTAGACTGCCATAGCAATTCCCACAGCTGGAATTCTGCAACCATATAAGAACATAAGAAGAGCCATGCTGGATCAGGCCAAAGGCCAATCTAGTCCAGCTTCCTGTATCTCACAGTGGCCCCACCAGATGTGTCTGGGAGTGCACAAGACTAGATATCTCTTTCTTGATACCACTCCCCTGCATCTGGTCCTTGAAGTATCCCAGTTTTAAGCCTGGAGATGATACATCTCTATCATGGTTTGTAAACCATATAGACATCGAAGAAGTTAATATTTCAAGTACAAGAACTACAGTGTTCACTTAGAACTCTGAAGAGCACTTTTTTCATGGCATTTTGGGCTGGTCCTATATACATAACCACAGCTACTATTGCTTTTGGAGGGTGACAGAGGTGCTGGGAAACTCAGAAGAACTCATCTAATCCAACCTTCTGAGCAGTGGAGTTTCTGGAGTTCAGAGCACAGCTATAGCAGATGGTAGTCTAGCCGTTCTTCAAACACATTGACTAAAGCCAGGACTTATCATCAGCTGCTGAAGGGGAAGAGAGGAGAGGAGAGAGTATTTCTTTAAAAAGTATTTCTTCCAATTTCTAGTGTGTGTCTAACGGTCAAGGACTGCTGCAGTGGCTCTTCTCAACCACACAATGATGTATTTGCTTGTTATTACATTTATACTCTGCCTCTCCTCTAAAAATAGTGTCCAAGGCAATCAATAAAAATCATTAAAGCATATTGTTTTTAAAAGGGAGTAAAAAATAAATTTAAAGCAGGTTAGACCACAAATTTATCTCTAATGTGATCTGTTTTATATCCATTTGAGCGTTCCTTCCCTTTCCACCGATCTTTTGTTTAAATTCCATGAGTGGTGTCCAAGCAGGTCTTTGGATCATTCCAATTCATCCCTCTTTCAGTAAATAACACTTTCTTCCCCACCTCCTTCACTACAGGCATCATTCAATAGGTTGCATTGATTTTCATTTTTTAAAAATTAAATAAACTGACATAGTGAAACAGCAATGAATCTATCTAGCATGGCATATGCTGTATAACACATCCAACATACGTTGGATCTAATTTACCTAGAATAGTACTGCATCAATAGGAAAATATATCAAAAATTATAATGGTAGAGTATATGAAAATATAGGAAGATGATTCTCTGCCATTCCCCTTCAATACCACAACCCAACAAATACATCTCAAGGTTATCATCTCAGATGACACTACCCACAACTCTGTCTTGGTGTGAAGTAAACTGCAGAATGGGATAAAACGGAGCACTCTAAACCACACCCAAAACCCTGTAGCCCTAATGCTGTGCCAAACAAGAGCAGGACAACTCTAAAAAAGGGTGGGGGTGGATCACTCTAAGTCAAATCATGTGTGGATGCTGTAAACTGATTCCAACCAAACTAAACAAAAAGCAATCCAAATAGCTAGCCATCTGGATGTGCTTTCAGATGCAACTTGATGGCACAACACAGACACATAATGGGAGTACATGATGGGAGAGGCACTTCCTTTAACAAGGATAATTCAGGTTGAAGATAAGCTATTCCCATCACAAAGTTATCACTAGAGATGGGCACGGACCGAACAATTTTTCGTTTTCATTTTTCATTTTTTGTTTCATTACACAACGAAACGACAAACAAAATTTGTCCCTAAAATGAAACAAAACAAACAGAAACGCGGGGATTTTTGTCGTGCATTTCGTTTCCGTTACAGCAATGAAGTGAGCTGCTTTAAATGCTAAAAAAATCACTTAAAATTGGAATAAATGGTAATGAACCAGTAACAGTATACTAGTATACTATATTTTGTTATTTACTGTGTTTATCGGCGCCTGTTGGCCATTGTAAGCCGCTTAGAGTACCTTGGTAGATAAGCGGGATATAAATATAAAAATAAATAAATAAATAAATAAATAAATAAATAAATAAATAAATAAATAAATAAATCAACTGGTAATGAAACGAAAATGAATTTTTTGCAAAAAATTCACGAACAACGGAAATGAACCGAAACGGACCTCTAAATGACAAATGACAAATGAAACTCCATTTTTTCTATTCGTGCCCATCTCTAGTTATCACCCATTGGCTCCTGCATGTTCAAAAGGAATTCATCCCTATTCAGACAAAGCAACCCTCTTGGGTGTGATCAGAAGTCTGGTTTGGCAGCTTTCTGACTGCACCTCTTGGGTGGTCCCCCTTCCCCGGGGACTAGATTTCTTTCTTTCTTTCTTTCTTTCTTTCTTTCTTTCTTTCTTTCTTTCTTTCTTTCTTTCTTTCTTTCTTTCTTTCTTTCTGCCACTATCATACCATCCTTCTAATGCAGGCATGTCCAAACTTTGGTCCTCCAGATGTTTTGGACCACAACTCCCACAATCCTTTGTCATTGGAAATCTAAACTTAGAATTCTGGGAGTTGTGGTCCAAAACATCAGGAAGACTGAAGTTTGGACATGCCTATTCTAGTGCCTCAATATCAAAGTAGAACCCGCTGTTTAAAAGGTCATAGGACATACAACTGTGAAAAGTCATTGCCTGAAACCTTTGTAGTGCAAGGAGTCCATGCCTAATATGACAGATCTGGAATGGGACTCCACAGAAAGTAGCTTCTGTCTGCACCATGGAGAGCTAATACTGACCTGTTGAGCACGAGGATTACAAGGCTTACAATGACACACTAGTCAGAAAACACAAGGGTGCTGCAGTGGAATGGCTCTTGTGACAGTGATTCATTTCTTCCAAGCGAAACCTTGGGGTGGGGGTGGGTGGGATAAGATAAGAGTTCCCATGGGACTGTGACTTGAAGAGACTACGTGCACCCATGCATCTTCTGTTGTTATCCTAAGTGAGAATGGATTGCAACACCGAGATACTTTCAGTCAGCTGTTACTGGACCTGATTGGTCAGGACCTAAGAGTTATCTCTTCTCTCTCCACAGGAATTAATGAGATTGCTTTGCCACCCCTCCGACAGCACTTCTTCTCTGTAATGGCTACACTTGGTGTAGCAACCTTCACACTCAAGGGAGGAAGGTAGCCAAAGAACCAGAAAAAAAGACCCTGGGCAGTGTCCAGTAGATAGACAGAGAGATAGTTTTATATTGCCTTTGTACAAGTCTTTCTTATATTGCGGGCCCTAATAAATAGGAAGTTGGGATGTAAATAAACAATATAAACAAGCAAACAATGATGGCTTGATTGCAATTCAGTCAGTCACTGTAGGAAAGTACCAACAATGTTCATATATTGCCTCTTCTCCGGGTCACTCAGGGAGCTTACAAAGCTCTTTTTCTTTTTCACAACAACATTTTGAGGTAGGCAAGCTAAGAAGGAGGCACTGACCTGACACTGAGGTTTTGTGGCTTGTTGAGGCTTACAACCCATATTTCCCAAGTCCCAGCCCAACATCAATGCCAACTAAGGACTGCTCTAGTTTACCTTGCATAGTTTGTGTTGTTTGAGCACAGGCTGATTTTAGTCTAAACGAAAACAACCCACACTGTTGTGGCACCTTAAAGGCTAACAAATGCATTGTGGCGTAAACATTAGTGGATTAAAGCTGGCTTCATGAGATATAGAAAATGTGAACGTAAGCTGCAAGCGTATGTAAACAGGGTGATTTGGAGAGATAAACATCGAGGTCAGTGGGAAATGAAATATACAAAGTACAAAAAGTGCCAATAACATTATTAGCAGTGGAGCCTGAAAAACTTGTTTTATTGGACTACAAGCTCCCTGAATGCCTCAAGCAGCATGGCTGCTGGCCATGCTGTCCGGGGAGTCTGTCATCCAAAAAGCCACTTTCCCCAAGATGTGATTGATACTTGCTCTTCTGAAAACAATTGTTGCACAGACATTCTTGAACTGAATACATCAGTTAATGCATACAGTTTGAAGGGGGGGGGGATTTAGCCTGTTTCAAGCCAATGTTATCCATATTTTAGTATGGAGGAGTAATCTGATCGTGCCAAATCCGGAAATGATCCTGAAATAACTGGCTCTTTTTCTTTTGTTTTTTTCGATAAGGCAGCTTGGCAACATATCATTAATTATGTTCCATCATACTGATTCTCATTTATGGTAAAGCCCCCCCCCCCCCGTGTTTTCTACTACTCTCAGGCGGATGCAGGAGTTATGTACCAACCCCTCCTTCTGATGCCACACTATGCAGCTTGCTCAAGCGCAAACAGGTGGAAAGGCAGATAACCCCATCAGCCTTGCACACATCTAGATAATCATGCCTGGCTCCTTTCCAAAGAGGCACGCTGGGTCTGAAAACTCCCACTCCTTGGCTTTCCCTCCACCTCTGTTATGGGCTTTACTTAGTAGTAAACCACAAAGAACATGATCCTGCGTAACCAGACTGAACTTGAGCAAGGGATGGATTCCTAAGGAAAGCTTGCTTCAGAAATATCTGCAGCATTTTGAACAGGAAAAAGGTTACGCAACAGCAGATAACGGTCCTGGAGAAGAAAATGCTGAGAAGCAGTTGTTTCAGGGGCGCAATGGAGTTATAAAATGGAACAAATACATTTCTTTAGTCCCAGCCATGTCCAAACTTCACCCCTCCTGATGTTTTGGACCACAACTCCCAGAATTCTAAGCTTAGATTTTCAAGGACAAAGGACTGTGGGAGTGGTGGTCCAAAACATCTGGAGGGCCAAAGTTTGGACATATCTGCGTGGTTGGGGGAGGAGGGGGAAAGACATTTTATTTCTGTGAATATAACTGAAATGTTTGGCAGCCTGACAAGAAAAATCATGGAGGGGATCCTGCAGGAGAGGCAGGCTTTTTACATGTTTATAAGGAAACGTTTGTCTGTGTATTCATGCATGCATGTGTACATGTATTTAGATGCATGTGAGTGGTGTGGTAAAACAGTGAAGGAATTCTGAGCTGGAGGGAGGTTGGATATCCCCAGAGATAGCAGGGGGTGGCTCCTTTTGTGTCACTGGTCATTTGACGGAAAAATGATAGGGGGAATCTTGTGTGAAGTAGGTAGTTTGTTAACCGAGGCTACTGTGACTGTGAAAGAAAATAACAGGGGATTGGGCTGGGCATGGTTTAAGTACTACATAATTTATTTTATCAAGGACACTGATTTTAAAAAACCACACAAAAAAGAAGGCCATACTTTGCTTCAGAGAATAGCGAGCTTTTTTTTCCTTTGCCGCTCTTTGATAATCATGGTTGGATCCTCTCCAGGCTCCCTCTACATTTTGAGAAACAGCCTCAGGCTGGTTCATATCTCAGAGACACATCTCAGACTCTCATTGTGGTCCTTGTGACCTCTCTTATGCATGGGGAAAGGACACGTGTTTCCTAGGAAAAGCAAGAGTTCTCTTGGCTCTTATCTATTGGCTACCGTCTTGAGAGCCAGCCTGAGTCATTTCCTCTTTGTCAATGGAAAAAAGAAAAAAAGAAAAAAAGAAAAAAAGAAAAAAAAGTGAAGGGATTAGTTCACACTTCACAGTTAATAGTCCAACTAAGAGGCAGCTCACGTTGATTATAATTTACTGATGTCAGGGCTTGGATGTTTCTGCTCTCCAAACCTGGAAATTAATTTAAAGTCAGTACAAAAATAGCTTGTTTTGAGATCTAGTCCACACATTCAACTTCCTGCCCTATTTGCAGGACTCTCAATCCTTCTACTGTGGTGGGGCTTTGGATGGCCCCAGTTTATCATTAAAATATACAACATGGAGGACCAAAATTACTTAAAAAGGAGGATACATTTTTATATGACTTGGGTGCAAGCTAAAGTACTATATGCAAAACGGTCTTGTTAGTTGGTTTTTTCCCCATGTCTTTCTCTATTTGTAGGAACCTTGCAACTCTAATACATGCTAGCTAGTGAGCATCTGAGCATATCTAAACAGACTTTTGCTATTTATAAGTAATAACCACCACCCAGATGGAACAAGGAGGAATAGTTTCCAGTTCCAGGCAGCCTTGAACTCTAGGAAATCAGTCAAGTCTTAGACCTTTAACCAGTACTTTGAAGCAAAAAACAAACAAAGATTGTCTTCAAAATCCAACTCTCAGCTCCAAATGGGGTCCAGTGTCTTCTCACCCCCACTTCTTCTGGCCCTCACATTGACCTGGAATGGGCATCTTGTCTTCTTTTTGGGGAGTGAGATTCAACACTCCCCATGGCCACCAGCAGGTCTCCACCTAATCCCAGCTCTGCAAAGTCTGGACCAATTGTAAGACAGCTTTCGGAATGGAGGGTGGCCTGATACCCACCCACCACTGCTGCCTTCCAAACTTGGTCAACTGAAGGGAAATCCTCCACATCACTGCAGGCCAGCCACAACACTGAGCACTCCTTTAGTACATATTTAATGGCTGGTTTTTCTTTTCTTTTAAAGACTTTGAGATAATGTTTCATATCGAGTTTTAAAGAATGTTTAATAACTGGTCTTTTAAAATATATATTATCTATTTTATTATCCATTAGTTGGGAGACATGGTCTGAACCCTGCCCCATTAATAAGACCTTTAAATCAATAAAAATAAAATATTATACAGTACAGACTTGATGTTATGTAAGGTCGATTAAGATTCTAATGTCCTTATTGCAGATGCTGGACTTAGGACAGGAGTGCTTCTTGGATGGGGTTCCTATTGCTTGCAACTACATATATTGGGCAGCTATTCTTCTCCCCCACAAATGGATGGAAGAATGCAAGATAAAGCAAGGCGAAGGCTGCAAACTGAAGACTACTGTGTAGATCACCTGCATATAACGCAGAATGATTCATCCAGAGTTGAACATGCAGGCTAGATGTGCCCCCAGAGAAAGTGTCTTGGTTAAAATCCACAGGTAAGTAAGCAAGTTTTCAAGTGAAGCATTCCTGATTTGCTGCCTCTTGTGCTGCCTTATGGAGCGCTCTGGCATAATCAGTCAAAAGAGATTGTACAGCTATTCTCCTAACCCTGTTCAGGCATTCCCAAAGGGTGCAGAGATCTCACACAGTGAGGGAAGCATGCTGACTCTGCATGTTTTTGTTATTGTGTCAGGTCAGGGATTCTGAGGTCTGAACATCTCCCAAAGAGCCCTGCAGAACTTTATAAACTATGGGCGGGGGGGGGGGGGCCACACAGAACTTTATGTTCATTACAGCTGCAATTTCTCCCACGTAAGGGTTAAATCCACAATGAAACCAGACAGTCATTTCTCATCATATTGATACTCTAGTCATTTGAGCATCAAGGTATAAATGTTTTCACTGTTGCAAAAATTCAAAGCAACAGCAGTTTCTCTAATTCTATAAGCTTTATACATACTTTGCTTCTGTGTTCCATAAACACAAAATGCCTCAAAGCAATGTAAAAAAGCAAAAGTCTTACAGCAATGGAAAAACTGTAAGCACAAAGGCTTAAACAGAAATTCACCCTTGAGACGTTTCAGATATTATGATTCCAGAACTTGTCTCTAAGGGCGCTATCTCACAACAGGGAAGATGTAGTGAATGTGAAACTCCAGCTTTTGTTCTTATCTGGTCACGTGACTGAAGATGTGGGTTTGGAGTTCCCACGTACCTTGCTTCTCTAGAGGAATTTTTTTTTAAAAGTGCTGACAGCCCAAATGCCAGCTGATCAGCGCTGGGGGGGGGGAATAAAATTTTTTAAAAAGTGCTGACCAGCCCCAGGGCCAGCTGGTTGGCGCTAGGGAAAATTAAAAATAAAATTTAAATAAAAGTGCCGAAGGACACCTGATTGTTGCTGGGGAGGAAATAAAAATAATAATATTAAAGAACCCACCAGCCCAAGGGCCAGCTGGTCAGCGCTAGGGAAAAATAAATAAAAAATTAATAAAAGCCAAAAACCCAGATCATATGTACCCCCACAGACTTCTGGATCCAAAAAAATGTGCATTTTTAAACAGAGCAAAAAATACCCAATATATCCAGTAGGTCTTGGAAAGCTCGCTAGAAACCGCTTAAGGGGGCATTACCGTTTTTTTTTAAAAGCCTGATGACCATGGGGACAAGGTTTTTGGAAATGGTTTATCTGTAAACTGGATCAGGATTTTAAAGGATGTGTGATAGAGCCCAAGAGCCCTACAGAACTTTATACACCTCTAAGGAAATAAGAAGTCTGTGTTCATCACAGCTGTTTTATCAAATTTAAGAGATAACTCCAGAGTGAAAACAGAAAATCATTGACAATCATATCAAATTCATCCAAGTATCAAGGTATAGGTCTTTTCACTGTTGCATTAATTCCAGGCATCTTAAGCTTGTGTATATCTGCAAGCTTTATTTATCTACCTTGCCTCTATGTTCCAGCAACACAAAATATTTCAAAAAGGCACAAGTTACCTTGTATTGAAAACCTTCTTATACTTAATGAAAACTTTTGGCACAAATACTTAGAATTAAATTGCCATCTAAAAGTATTACAACTATGAAAAGTTGCAAATAAGAAATAATCCAAAAACAAGTGTTCAGTTGTAGTCAGAAGTGAAATCACATTTGAATTTAAACATATAGGAACTTATAGCTTAAAGGATACACATTGAACCTGCAACGAATGCTTCTCTGAAACACATCATAAAAAAGTAAAAAGCATTGTAAGTTTAAGTACTGTAATCTTTTTTAGTCTTTAAGTATATTTGTATTACTGTGATTCTTATCATAATTGATTTTTATCCTAGTTGCATGATAACATTTGTTTTCACAGTTAGGCAACTATTTAGGTTAAAATCAAATTTTAAAATACAGATAAAGCATAAAAAATAGAAACAAACTGAAAACATGCCAGTAAATGAAACCATGCCCATTAAAATGCCTTCTATAGTATGCACCTAACATGCTCTTACACTGACTAATGCTACTAAATGAGTAACAGCAATAATACAAAGAAACACCAGGGAGACAAAGAGAAATGATGTGAAGAGTAAACAGCGGAAAAATAAGCAAGCCTTCCCGTCATACCTCCTTAGCTGTAATCCTATGCACATTTGCCAGTGAGTAAACTCCATTGAATAAGTAAATATAAACTGTTTGTTGTATAGTGTGAAACTATGCCCCACTCTCTTTCAAAACCAGTTTGGCCTCCTTGTCATGGAGAGTTGGTGGGGATGGGCATCTGTGTGATGTCCTAAATCCATTCATTCCCTGCCAGCCACAGTACCTCTATTCCTTGCAGATCAACCCTGAGCCTTATGGCTTGCTGACACATGTTATCTGTACAAATAGTTATTCATAAGATCATTTAGCATCTTTGTGACGTTTCAAATAGCACTTGATTGTGTACACACAGCGAACATTTGACATAGTGTTGACCCCAATATTGGTGTCCATGGAGTGGCAATGGCAAGGCAGCACCTCCCTTAGAATCCTAAACTTGGTATTCCTTGAAATGTACATGAAAAGGCCACTCAAGACATTGGGATGTCTCTAAGTAGGACATGAGCAGGATAGGGTCCAAGGCTGTTCACAGAAATAATTATTAGAAAGAGAGAACAAAGTCTGCTAACGATGCCTATAGATTATTGACTTGATTTTTTTATATACAGTGGACCCTTGTATAGCAAACAGTTTGTATAACATAAAATCTGTACAACATAAAAAAATCCGGAGATAGGGGAAATTTGCTTAACAGAATCGCCAATGGGGCGAATCCGTACAACATAAAAATGGGATTACTCTGTTTTCAATGCATTCCTATGGGAAATTCGTATAAAGGAAAATTTGCTTAACATAATTTCATTTGGAACGAATTAATTCCTTTATACAAGGTACCACGGTGTATATTTCTAAAGAAGTATTACTGATACCACTTTTGTGGTTGTGGAAGGATAGGTTTTCACCCTCCAAAAGTAATGCTGGAGTATAATTACCATAGAAAATGACACTTTCAAAACGCCTTTTAAAAAAAAACTGTACTTTAACTTCAAAGATTATTTTAACATCACATGTAGTTTTCTTCACAAATGAGTCAAGACTCAGAAATTCCAGCGTCATAGCACCAAGAAACTCACAATTCTCAGCAATCTTTCCTTGGTATGGGAATACAGTACAGTAATAACATTAGCTTATCTTACAGGATAACATTTATGGATTGTGGACATAATGTACAGTGAAGCAGTACTGGGGACAGCTCAATATTAACTTTATTTGTTGGCTCTTCCAGCAGAAATGGTCGATTTGAAGCAGGCACACTTGTTTACCTTGCTTCCATTTCCCTCTCCTACGTCTCCTGGCTCTGTTGTCTTTTTTAAAATCTGGGCCACCCCTGCCATTGGGGACTGTGATGCAACTGCTTCAAGCAGCACATGACAGCCTCTTAGCTGTTCCTCACGAAGTCTTGAATTGTCTGTTTCCATTGAAGGAGATATTATTCAATTTGGTATTGACAAACTTTGAAATTTGGGACCCTTCTCATAACTGATGCAAAACGGTTTTGCAGCACAAACCCCATTTTGTAGTGTTCCCTAAAAAGCGTAACCTACAGATCAAATCAAAGTTCCTGGGTGGACAGGACAGAAGTACAGATCTGGGAGTTCCACTTCTCAGAATGCCAGCTGGCTTCAGGGCTGGCTCGGGACCTGGCTTCATTGGTGTCATTGCAGAGTTTCACATTGGTTCTGTGCTTGATGTTTTTCACAGTACTGGGTCTCATCTCAGCACAACTACAGAGACACCTTGGGTGGCATAAGCAAGTCCATCCTCTTGCTGGTCTCCAGGTCACCTCCCAGACCTCCTTCAAGGGCATCTTTTCTGAATTATCTTCCTCAGCCTTGTGTGGCTCCCAAACTATAGTGTCTCCTCCAAAGGCCCTCCTCATCTTCCACTGCCTCCTCCTTAAGTAGCAACACCACCATTGCTATGCCTGCCTCATCTAGAGTGTGCCACCCCCAGATGTGCCCTTTCCACCTCACTCTATTGAAGAAATACATATTGGAAATGGCCCCTGGGTTGTTGAAATGAGAGGCCCACTATCTGGGCTAGAGGGACCCTCGTTGGCTACTCAGTGTTGCACATGTGTCCATATGACTAACTGATCAATTATGGTCTAATGCCCAGTGATTTGCAGAGTGACTGTTTATTTACTGTAGGTTGACTATTTACATCTGCAGTTTTGAGTTTTGACTAGGCCCCCAATTTGACTTTTGTGACATCATTTTGTTGAACACTGCAAAATGTGTGATTAGCAATATGATTTCAAAATTTTGCTGTGCTCTTTGAAAGGATCTTAAATTTGAGGGTTTGAAGTTAAAACAGGACATGCCACACAATCTATCTTCCTCCACCATACCACTCAGAAAATTAGCCTGTTCCCTCAGATGTGGTGAGTACAACATGCCCTTCTCAGGGGTAGAATAAGAGTCAACTATGAATCTAAATAGCTTTTGCAAGTGCGTATGGAAAGGAAAAGCATCACATGATTTGCCTCAGGTGGCAAAATGTCTTGGTTGGCCTTGCCCTCATTCCTTATAAAACACCAAGTACATTAATGGCAATACCTATGACAGTGATGAATCCATAAATGAGATTATAGAAACAAACAAACAAACAAACAAATCATTGTACTGTACAATATTTTTCCAATTTTAGACTAAAAATGGAGGTTTGTCGTATACATGGAAGTAAGCCGAGGAGAGAACCATGTGGGTATGAAACTGTAATTTTAGGTTGGAAAAGTGGGGGTGGACATGGGGGCCTCTTATAGATGGAAAAATATGGTGGTTAGAAAGCAACAAGTGAAGAGTTACGGGGAAAAAGTTCTAGAAATGTTGTTCCTGGAAAATCCTCACAGTCTTTGGAACAAGGGTATTTAATAAGGCAAAAAGCAAGCCTTTCGGTTTCCAGATTATCAGATGATTGCATCCTGCAATGTTCCATAGTTTTCTGTATCTGCTTTTTCTTGGTTTAGATCCAGAGTGGGAGTTTCATAATAGGGCATGTTTCATAAGAATTTGCTAACTAATTTCTAATACTTTGAATTTACTTGAGCTCCAGTCCAAGATATGGCAATAAACTGCTAAGCCGAGGCAAACTTAGCAAGGCCGTGCGGTGGAGACAGTATTGTTTTCAGGAGAAAGTCAAGGCACTTATTTTGGAAAATCGCCTGATATTTTTGAAAGAAATATTTTTAATCTGTGTTGCTGTTCTTATTAAAAGGGCCTCTGAAGCATGGCCACGGCCCAAATGAATTTGCTGCAAGGTACACAGTCTATTTTTATCATTTTTAAATCAAAAGGGCTTTATCCCTTTTTCAGTTTTACGACAGTCTTAAAAGAACCTTAATTCCCCAGGAAAATAAATCAACTTTCCATTTGCGTCAAAGAGGTATTTTGATTGGCATTTGATCTTGCTTGGGGAGGGAAGTTAAAAGGTGTTATTCAATTTACCCCTAATTCTAAATAATAATAATAATAATAATAATAATAATAATAATAATAATAATAATAA
>JAHTLZ010000129.1:9166633-9250934 GCA_023846285.1 Phrynocephalus versicolor | reverse complement strand
GGGGGGGGGGGGGAGAGAAAAGAAAGAAAGGCTCCTTCTCCTCAAGTGTGCCTGTATTCCAATCACCTGCCTGCAGTCTTTGGAGCTCCGAACTGACTGGTTTTGTATACAGCGCCCAGCGCATCCTGCCTCTGCTCAGGGCACTTCATTGAGGCCACACGGGCATTGGGGCAGCTCTGCCTCCGCCACTGAGAGAGGGAGGATCTCCTGCCCATGCTGGGTGGACGTGATGCGGTTGGGGGGGCAGAAGGGGTGCAAAAATCAACTTTGTCCCCAGGTGCTCCAAATCATTGATACGCCTCTGTTGAACTTTGACCTCCACAGAAGCCAAGTAGAAGGAAGAGAGGCACCTGAAGACAGCACTTAAGGCCTGTGGATATCCAAAGTGGGCCTTCAACAAAGCAGTGTCCTGACCTATAAGAACAATGGATCAGCCTGAGACCCAGAGCCGAAAGAAGAACCTGAAAAACCTCAATGGATTTTTGGCAAACACCACATCCCTCTTTACTTCAAACCCACAAACACACGAAGGCAGAGATTTGTCCACCCAAAGGACCTGGCCCCCAAACAGAAAAGGAGCAATATAGCATACACGGTCCAATGCAGTGAGGAGTGTGCAGACCTCTACATTGGAGAAACTAAACAGCCATTAAACAGGAGGATAGCCTAACATAGGAGGGGCAACAGCTCAGAACCAGAATCAGAAGTACACCTCCACTTAAAGGACAAAGGGCACTCTTTAAAAGATAAGGATGTACACATATTAGATGGAGAGGATAGGTGGTTTGAGAGAGGGGTCAGGGAAGCCATTCATGTGAGTATTAAAAACCCCTCTCTCAACAGAGGTGGGGGGCTCAGGCACAATTTATCTGTTACTTATCAGGCAGTGATTTCAACAATTCCTAGACAAAGCAGGAATACTTCATACTTCCACCAACAAGGCCATAGCTAACAACCCATACTTTATGGGTTTCAGCACTTTAGGTCATTTCCACCTAATGGCCTATTGAGGCTATTGAGCCACCTAAAGAGTCTATTCAGGCCATTGTTCATCTTATGAGCCTATTTCAGACCAAGGTGACATGAGGTCAAAGTGAACTATAAAATGGAGGACTTGCAACTAGCTTTCCTCAAACTGACAAAGTTGTTTGGATGAGCAGCAAGACGTCTCTCAAGATAAGTCCAGTTGCCATGACTCAACTTCCAGGAAACTATTTGTGCTTTCTCCAGGGGACAGTCCTTCCATCATAACTACTACAGGGTTTTCAGTGCATTATAAATCTCTGGAGTAGACAAAATGAATTCATGCTGAACCACTGAAATTTAGGAGGTGAAAGATGCTGAACCCTGAAGACTGTCAAGCAAAAGCTGCTTCGTAATTTTTTTCCTGACATATATTTTCCTTTTCTAACTCTGAGTGCAGCAGAAGACCACTTTGAAGATTTCTCCCCTTTGCCAAATTTCTCCACGATTGTTTGTTACTACCACTACCCCCACTATGCTTTAGAGTGAGATATGCTAGTGTCCAGGGTGAAAGCACAAAACTATTAGAGAGAGAGAGAGAGAGAGAGAGACAGAGACAGAGACAGAGACAGAGACAGAGACTGAGAGAGAGAGAGAAGATCCAAGTTGTGATGCAAGCATTGTTGATTGATAACACCAAACAATCTGCAATAAACATATAGAATCCAAAATTTGAAATAAGTACAAAATTATACAGTCTTCAATTAAAATAATAATAAATAAACCCTTACTTACAGGTTCATAAATTACATACACAACTAAGCTGAATCCAGATCCTTAAAATAAGATAAAACTATGGCCAAGTTTATGGTATAGAGGTATTATTATCTATCATGGTTGCAACCCAAACATCTGTTTGTGAGTCACTATTGCTGCCGCACAGAATTTAGCTACTTTTCTGGTAATATGATGGATATTGTCAGAAAGTTGTGATTGTACATAAAATTCCTCTGTTCTTCTTAGGAGTTTGCAGATAATAGGAGATGGAGCTCCATGCAGATATCCGGATAGCAAGAACAATATAAGAACACATGTTTAGCAGTTTCAGCTTGGCCACTATTGAAACCTTCCCTCCAAAAGCTTAGAAGGTAGTACATTGAATCTAGCCAATGTAAAAATCCTTCTGGCCTTAGATGAAATAAGACTGGCTAAGTATGGAGATGTGGTAAAAGCAGATTTCAAAAAGTAGTTGTTATTTCCCCAACTGGCCAGCTTGGTTCTGTAATTCTGTATCCCAGACCCTTAGTTTCACTGCATTCATAGCCTCTGTAAGACCCATTGCTATAAATCAGCCATGTCCAAAGTCAGACCCCGGGGCCAAATGCGGCCCATTTTCAGATTCTGAGCAGCCTGCAGCCTCTTCTCCCCACCTGCTCAGCCTGGCATGCATCCCCACCAGCTGGCCACGCCCCATACTGGATGGAGACGTCAGCTTGCAGTTTTACAGTTTGCCTGCCCTCCCTGCCTCTGCCCTTCCCCCCATCCCCCTGCCCGGCTCTGTTGCTGCAGCATCTTTCCCAGCTCCTTGCATGTTATAGAGACTTGTCCAATCTCTGGCCTGGGGGCCAAATGTGGCTGAATGGTTGCCCCCCCCCCATTTTCACCTCACCAAATCTGGCCCTCCTTGCAAAGTTTGGACACCCCTGCTATAAATGCAGTAGAATATCCTCATTGTGATATCTTTTGCAATTATATGCTTTTTCCATTCTGACTAAAAAGTATCTATTAACATCACTGGGGCCAGGCCTTCTGAGTTTAAGCCAGTATTCAGTCATAAGAACTTTGACTCGTGCTGCAATGGGTGCTGGCTGGGGAGCTGTGTCTTAGCTCAGGCAACCAAATATACTGGGTCAGTCATTAGTCTGCAGTTGCATCCTACCAGTGACATATAGAAATGATGAACTCTGAGTAGTGCGGAAGCCTTAAAAAAATCCTTGTTGGACTTAATCTAGAGTGGATCAGGGTGTGATCAACCAATCCATTCATGTTCCTGGGTAACGTGCAAGCTAGGTCATGAGTAAGAAGTACTGCCACTCTTTGTTCTGTTCCATCCCCTAGATATAAATGCTGCATTCACAGAAGACAAATTTAGCTTGTTTTTCCTCCGCAGAAATAGATCTAGGGCTTTTCAAAGTGGCAATAGAGGAGTACGAGGTGCTACCCCTTATCAGGCCTGCTTGTTCAGTACAACCTGTCAAACACTGTTGCTAGGCAACTGAAATTCACTTTGGCAGCCTTCTTGTATAGAAACAAATGGCAGTCATAAGAACAGCAGCTTTAAAACTAGACCGGTTACCTTTGAAGATTTATGGCAGGTGCTAACAATGTGTTTATTTCACTTCTTTCCATTACCATCCATCACGTCAGTTTTGTCCTGGCAAGAAGCTCCCCTCTTAAGATTGTGACTGTCAAATGCTGATATTTTGATGGGAAAAACCTGGAAAGGATGAAGCCTGCTAGTCTGGGTTTTGTACACCACAACAGGCTTAGCATAGGGACCTATTTGGATGTTATCCATTATTAGAGCAGTGTGAGGGATAAGGAGTTCAGCCTAAATGAATAAAACTAAATTAGTAACATCACATTAAAAAAAAAAGAATGTCACCTATAGAAGCAATAAAACAGTACTCCACCCACAGTTGCATTTGTGCAGTGTGGTATTTGCTAGCTCAGAAATGGCCATCAATGCAAAATCTCCTCCGGGTAGTTTTAATGACATCTTGCAGTTCAAATATGCATCGCTTCACAGAGTGTATTATGAAGGCAGCTTTTTCTTGGCACAGAATGGGAACTAATGTTGCTAAGACAGGGAGCTTTCCCCCCTTATATGGCACCCACAACTAAAAAAAAGGCAGTATTGGGTAGTCACTATCTTTCCGGAGACAACAGGGTAGCAAAAGTACCACAGCAACAATGGACCACCTGGTTGCATTATCACACAGGACACTTTAACCTCCCCCCCCCACACACACGCCTCCACCAAGAGCCTCTTGGACTGTTCCATCCAAAGAATCCTTGTGACACTGAATTTGCTAGCCTTGCCTCACAGTAGGTTACCTTGGCTATCCTTTCTAGAGGACTACCCTTGGAGATCTTCAAGTATCTGAAAAGACTGGGCAGCCTGCAGTTCTTCTGGTCTGCAATGGCTCTCATCCCTCCCCCTCAGCTGGGTTTGCTAGGGATCATGTGAGTTGTGGTGAAAAGCACCTAGAACACCCAAAGCTACCCAAGTTTCAAACAACCCCTTTCTTTTCTCTTAACCATGCCCCCCCCAAGTAAAAGGAACATAGACGTTGTTCTATTAAAATAAAAATAATTTATTAAAATGTTTCAAAAAGGCAACTTCGCTGAAGATTGTCCTTGTCAGTATATTCAGCATGGAAAGGAATGTCCAACATAACCAGAGTCCACACGCACGCACGCACGCACACATACACACACACACACACACACACAATATCAATCAATGTGCTCAATTGAAGTCTAAGGACACATTCTGCTCCAGCTGCATCTAAACATAGCCAGAACTTGATTCTGGCTAATAACCAGTTAGCACACTCTGCTATCTTAGGTCAGTCCATCCCATCCATCTTTTGGCATCCAATTCTTTAGAGACATTGAAATGTATGTCTACTGGTTGTGTGGATGTCTGCTACATCAGGGCACAGTGGTACAATCTGCAGAGAACAGAACATGCCTAAGGAAGTCCTAGAGACCCATAATGTCAGTTACAGGCTGCCAATTGTTGAGGGGGAAAAAACAGAGGCACAGCCAATTATTCAGAGCATTTTCCCCTTAACATACACACTGCAAGTCCAGAGCTTGTTTACATTTCACAGAGGAAGCTGAAATCTGATCTGGCTTGGAATGGCAGCAAAGCCATGTTGATATATGGAGTTGGATGATCCATGGCATGCCAGTACAGCAGCAGACATTCCTTCCCAAAGCATCGTTTTCATATGAAAATGAATGTGTCTTAGCAACTGGCCAGCAGTTTTGCTTATGATTTCCTTCTAAGACTTGTACACTGCAGTTAGCTACAGAGGCTGACAACGGCCAGACTCAATATGCCCATCCACTTGAAAACCTGGAATTACATGTGGGCAAGTCCTCTCTGTACATTCAGTTCATCAAGTCCACCAAGACTGTGGTAACCCTTAGCCTTCCTCCTCTCTGGACACAATGCTTCTTTGGTTCCTCTGTCTTTTCCTGTGCACTTGAGACTTCATGTTGCCTGCGACTCTCTGCTAACTGGCGATTTTTTGCACAGCTCCTGGTAGAATTCAGATTCCAGAAACCGTGGGTAGGCATTATTCTCCATCAGGCTGTACACTCTCTTCTGAGCTGCATTGAAGCACACGTGTGTGACATCATTAAGATTCTGGGCTATAGCATTCTTGGTTTGAAAGTCTATGTTGATCTGAAATAAAAGAAAGGCAATATGTCATCTCACACGCTCTAAAGAACATAATATATCTCAGTTCAGGTCAAAAATGTCATTTAGCACTCTTTCCAAAATCATCATTATAATCTGTAAGGGTGTCAAAACAATAAAAGACAATCCTGTATTGCTTACTCCAAGCCCCATAATCAAAGGTAACCTGCACCTGAATATAGAGACTGTGTTTCATGACTGACTAGCAGTGATTAATTAAATTAATCACCTTCTTCATAAATTTACCAGGGCTAGGCTTTCATTGTCAGACAGTTTGGCTAGGACTTCTGAATTGCATTTCACAACATTTGGGGCAGACAAGGTTACCCACTCGCTTGGCAAGCAGTGGTGTGCTGCAAGTAAACAATGAAGAGTCCTAGTTTGATAGCCCTGATGTTTAGAGACAACTTTCTTAACTGAGCTGTTTTTTTATTTTTGATCTCAGCAGCTCCCCATCTAGAACTCTGTCCAGAGCCCAATATATAAGAATTGTTGATCTATGTAGTTATGTTCAAATACATTTGAGATCAGGAGCAGCAGCAGCTGGTAGCATCTATTCACAGATTAAACATTCAGGATGAGTTCTCAGTCCTAATGTATCCCTTAATGAGTGGATCCATCCCTAAGTGTAACACCTAAAGCCCTTTAATCAATGGGAATCAACATACAAACTAGAAACCCAGATTGTCCTTATATCATTGGCTTGTGCAGCAATTAATGGACATTTTTTGTGGGGGGTGGGTCTGCTTACCTCTTTGGGAGCCTCCTTTTCAATAAAATCATTGTAAATCTTCTTTGCCTTGGCGGTCAGCTTCTGCGGTGACTTGATTTTCTTGAAATCTTCGCAGGCCAGCCAGAAGTCAATGTTCTCTTCGCAAAACTCCGATTTCAGAAAAGCCCTGAAGGCTGCCAGACCATCTGCGAAGGAAAAGTGAAAGAGATGGATTAGCTCACACCATCCCAGGAATATTGTATCTCTTTCCCATTCTCATACCCCAGTCTCTTGTTCTGTCTGTATCTTGGTTTGGATTGTTTAAACAAGATGTATCAAAACATTTTCTTTTCTTTTTAAATAACAAAACTGTCTCAAAGTACTGTCTAGTTCACCCATATTTAAACTTTAAGATTTGCAATTCACTTCCAATCAGCCAAGACCTCTCAAAATGAAAGGGAGGGAGGGAGGGAGGAAAAAAAATCTGAATACATTTTCTCTGCTTTACTTTGCTATTGTATTTTAGCCTGGAGCAGACATTTATGGCAGAGCTCTAAATGTCTTGGGAGACAACAGCAATGGAAAAGGTGACTCAAAGTCCACTCTGCTGCAAAATGCAATGTATTTAATAAGCTTCCTTGTTTTTGGTTACTGAGCAAGTGTTAGGTTTCTCCAGGACTGCGTTCCTAGTGTGCTGGGGCTTCGCCAGCATGACTAATGGTGAGGAACGATGGGAGCTGCAGTCCAACAACATCTGGAGGTCTACCATGTGCCCACTTCAGGCTTAGAAGAGCTTTACAAAGCTTTGTAGTGAGCACCAGAAAGAGCTGAAAGCTTTGAATTAGACTGGGCATTTTGCAGAGGCTTCTTTTATGCACAGCCAAGTTACTTTAGATGCTCAGTACAGGTACATCTTGATACAGCTGTTTTACCAGCCAACAGCAATGCCATCTACACAACACTGTTTAAACAAGCACAGCTGTGAATATCTCCCTGTGCACTGCTCCAACACATGCAAAAAGAGTAAAGGAGGAATAGCTCTCTTTGCTGCTCCAGATGTAGGCTGCCACTTACATCTTGCCAAAGGAATGCAAGGCTAGCTAAAAATACAGACTAACTGTAGGGACTGAAGCAAATAACTATCCGTTTCACAGGCCAGCTTTTGCCATGGGAAGTGCCTCCCAGCTATGCTCACACACAAGCATGGTTTCTTACGAATATGGGCTGCAAGTAGCCCTAACCATAAGCTAAAGCTCCAACTACAAGAATTTGGATGTGCAAACAAACTGTCACATTTGGGACAGTACAAAGACAACCCTTGTGGGTCTCACTTGTTAAAGCAACTTACATTTGCTAGCAAGAAGTTCATCGAACGCTTCGGACCATAACTGAGCTTCCTCGGGAGAAGGCCTGCATAAAGGAGAAAGGAAAAAAAATACATCAAGATCGATACATATGGTGGTTGGGGGGAATTTAATGATGAATCAAGGGAGATGGTGGTGGAGTGCAGTGATTCACAAGAATAAATAATGAAATACACACCTAAAGCATGATTTTTGCTGTCCTTTCTTGTTGGCCTTTGCACTAGTAGAATTGGAAGAGTTCTGCAGAAAGTAACTCAACTTGGATTTCCAATCTTTTATGCTAAAATGAGAAGGGAAAAAAAAGATTAGGTTCAACAAACAGAACATTCCTTTACAGAAATGTCAGGAAACCTGAACATGTAATTAATCTGGAGCAAAGTTGCATGTGCTGACCAAATATTCTAAATCCTAGTTCTAACATATCATTTATGTCCAATCCACTGGCAGCCCACGGAAACCTACTAACTGCAGTTGCCGGTTCCCACACATCTATAGCTACAAACATTCATTATTTTATGAGCAAGATCTGCATTTCAATCCAAGCTTCGTGAGATCCCTACAGACACAAGGAGCTCCCTGCCTATTGATTGTCCAGTAATTTATATGCATCAATATTTACTTGGAATGGCAGCTTTAGCAGACAGTATGTTGGCAAAGTCTTAATGCGATATGATGCATACTGGTGTGCTTCTACTTTCCTCTTTTCTGCCTGATGCTAGATTTGTGAGAAATGGCCTGAAATAACAAAGTCCCTTACAGCAAAACAATAGGATGTATCTAGATTTTACAAAACCTTGAAGGCATTTATTAAATATTCCTATTATATTTTGTGACCTTATGTCTCAGAAAAAAATGCCCAATATCAGTATTATCATTATTTCCTGATATTTGGAGAACTCTCATTTATCATTCCTACAATGCAGCTGCGAGGTGGAGGCTGATCCAACTGGTGCATTACTGTGAAATTGATGGATTAAGATTCTGCAGAAAACTGACAGTGACCTTCACCAGTCCTACCCTGAAGCTAGAACCCAAGAAGCAATCAAGTATATATTGCACAAAGAGCTTATTTGCAGGATTTGATTTTTTGGCATGTGCACAGTACCTGCACCATTTCAAAGGCTCCTTATTTATGTCTGGTTTCTTAAAGGCTTTCTCTGCAAAGGAAAACCTGCACCTTTGGAACTTTTTCCATCCCAATGGAAAAACTATTCATTTAAACTATTGCCCACTGGACCATAAATTGCACTAGAACAAAGAGGCGTTCTTAGCAAATAATCACATTTATCTCCAAAGACTTAACTTAGTTTGGAACTTTACAAATCATAATCTGCAGGATTTAAAAAAAAAAAAACTTCAAAAAATTGCTCCCAAAGAAATGGCTTCCTGACTTAGATGAACCCATCCAGCTATACAAATCATTGCTGACAGAGGAATTACAGTACATACTTGGAATGGTCACCAGAGGCAATAGACACAATCAGAGCATAACTGAGTGCTTCTAAATGCCACCTATTTCAGTGGGATCAACTCCAGCTGCGATCTCAGGCACCCTGACCACGAACCTTTTGGGGAGCATTTATCCTAAACGCCTTTCTGACATTTCGGCATCAGGAGGCACAGGAGCTTTTAAAAAACACACACCTAACCCCCGCTCACAACCACGTATGGTTTGCAAAATACTACACTTGACCCAAGAACATTACAACCTCGCTAGTAGCGGGTCACACCCGTAACATTTGGCGCGCAAGCAATTTTATGTCGGGCATTTCCCCCCGTGCCTCGATGCAAGCTTCCGAGGCGCACAGCACGCTTCGCCAATTCCTAAGCCCGCAAGAAGGAGCAGGAGGACCCGATCCTTACAGCCATCCTTCTCCAGAAACCCATGCACTTCTCTTAGGTAACAGTCCTAATATGGTAACGCTCGCCGATTTCCACCAGGTAAAAACAAAAACCGAAAAGTTGTCCTTCTCACTTAAGCTCGAAAACTTGCAAAATACCACCACCCCACCCTCACCCTCAAAAGCGAAGGAACTCACAGTGTTTTCTTCATCTTTCCCTTTTTCTCTTCTCTGCTCTGGCAGTGAGCGGTACTTTTTTCCATGGGGCTGCAGTTGTGCTGGAGAGCCAGAAACATTGCACTCTGCATGCTCTTTACAGAACAACTCCGGCCCTCCAGCTTGATTCACAAGGAACTGAGCGAGTGGCTCGCCGAGCCGGGCATTTTATAAGGGAGAGAGAGGCGGAGGCGGGGACGAAGGACGCGCCGCGAGCTCACGCCCGACGCCCGCCGATTGGCTGAGCCCAGGGGGGAGACGGCGCGAAGCACCTCCCGCGCAAGGCTCGGGCCTCCGAGTGCCTTTGTGACGTAAAGGAAGCTGTCGCCTGCCTTGTTTAATTGTTGCAAGCCTTGCAACGCCTCCCTCCCCCAGCACCCGCCCCCACCCGATCGTTGTCCCTTTACAGCCTGTGCTTTTTCGCCTCTTGGGATTTAGGCAAAAAATAGGCATCACGACGTGTTTGCTTGGGCTTGCAAAAATAAACTAAAATTAAATTAAAAAACAAACAAACAACGGTGTGCCAATGGCTGCGCGCTTTTGTCTCTGCCACACAAGTTGAATGACAAATGCCATATATGGTGCTTAGTCCTGGTATCACGGGAGATACCTTTTATGAACGGGGGTGGACCCCACCGCACCCCAAACCAAATAGCAAGACTCGACTCAACCGACGCCGTAGGACTTTCGAAGGAGTAGGATGCGCCGATTTGGAGCAAATCCCCCTGGACTCGATGGGATGTAACGTCAGAGCAGCCGTAGATAGGATTAAAAATGGGTTTATCCCCTGTCTGCTTTTCTCTCTCTCTCCAAACGTGGTGTGATAAGCATTTGCCAAAAACGTCCCTGCATGTGAGCAAACGTTTAGACTGAGCCTTTCACTTGTAGAAATGCAGAGTTTTTATTTGAACGGAGCATTTGAACGGACGGAGCCCCTTTCAAACTTAAAAAACAAACCCCCTCCTGGATGTTTTGTGCAGGTCGTATTTATCCTTATGCTGTGAGTGTAATAGGTGATGGCCGGTGAGAAAGAGATTTTGATGGTACACCAAAACATGGGTTTTATGCTCACCTTTTTTCAGAAGGGCATTAACATAAGGGGAGGCTAATTTCTTTGAAAGGATTCGGGGTCTGGGGGCAACTGTTCTTTTGTAAGTCAGGGCACAGCAACAGCTCATTGCCATACCTGCAAAGTCAAGAATTCACATCCTCTTGAGTTTCAAACCATATGTGTATGGGGGACTGGAACTTTTCTTTTTAGCACTTTTTATCATCACCTAGACAAAATGTATTTCTGAATCTTGACCCCAATCCCTTGGTTCTTAATAAGATTGAGGTAAAATTGTCAGCTATTATTTTTCCAAAGAAGATATCTTACTCTCAGCCAGGGCCATCCTGAGATACTTCACTGCCAGAGGCAGAATGTCACTCCCCCTCCTGCTAAGGTTCAGCCTCCTTGGGTTCTTTTCCAAGGAGAAAGGCAGGGTAAAAATACTCTATAAATAAATAAAAATAAAGAAACTATATTTTGCCACTTGAGGCGGAAAATCTGGCAGTGAAAGTACATAACGATATCACACAGCTTACCCATTTTATTTAGCCTTTTACATGTAATAATTTTATTATTTATATTCTGCTTAGTAGTGTGTGTTTATATGTGAATATAATTTGCTGGTGCTTCTGACATGAGTAAAGGAAGAACACCTAACAATAGTGGCTTGCCTTTGGGTGGCAAGAAAAAAATCTGCTGCTTGCAATGGCCTCCTCTGCCTCGTGATACCCCAGGCCCTGCTATCGGCCAATGACAGGTTGGAGACCGAGGGCTGTAGAAACAACCTCCTGTGATGCGTGCGTGGGGTGCGTGTGAGTCAGATGGAGCAGTCCAGGACAGAGAACTGGAATGTGTCCACACATTCCACCATGGTCTAATGTTGATCAGTAGCTTACATCTTCCACACCTTTTCTAAAGCTCTACATCCTGGTTTATAGAAAGGAAATAAGTAAATCCTGCAACAGAATCTTGCACGGTCCGGTTCACTGCACCTGCCCATCAGCCAGCCCCCCCCACTTCCTGTGGATTCTACTATCAAGGGTGCTTTCCATCCACTAAGTGCCCTTGCGCCCTTTGGGGGTTCCCCTCAAGGTTTCACTCCCCCCCCCGCAACCCCAATACATACAGTGGTACCTTGTACAAAGGAATTAATTCGTTCCAAATGAAATTATGTTAAGCAAATTTTCCTTTATACAAATTCCCATAGGAGTGCATTGAAAATGAAGTAATCCCATTTTATGTTGTATGGATTTTCCCCATAGGAAATTATGTTAAGCAAATTTCTCCTATCTCCAGAATTTTTTATGCTGTACAAATTTTATGTTATACAAGCTGTTTGTTATACAAGGGTCCACTGTATATGTTTTACACTCAGAGCAATGGACTAGGATTCTGGAAACCACAGAAGCCCATCGGGGAGATGGGAGAGGAACTGGTAAAAGCACTCCTTAAAGAGTTCACTTACTTTCAAAGCACACAATTACAAATATATACAGTGTATACACACCCACACACCCACACACACCCCACACACAGAGAGAGAGTGAGAGAGAGAGAGAGGGAGTGAGAGAGAGAGTATATATATATCTTCAAAGTGTATGTTTTTCTCAACGCTGATGCTGCTTGCCCGTTAATGTGAAGGAATCAGCCACATAACTGTAGTCACATGAAGAATTTGGACTTAAAATTAGTAGATCGCTTAAGGCAAACCTACATAAAACTTCCATGTCACTTAAAAAAAAAAAAAAAAACACCTTCCAGTCACATTGCTCTTTGTGTTTCTCCATAAACTTCATGGATCCATTGGGTAATAAAACCCTGAAGAGCATTTCATATTTTAAAAAGGTGTGTAACAGGAGATTCATGTGCTGCATAAAATGTGTTTAATTCTCAGTCATCTGTGTTTATGCTTTGTACTGTGCTCATAATTTGGGGGTTAGTGCTTGCTATATGGATCACTGGCCAGTAGGGTCTGATCAGAGACTTTCTGTATAATACTACTGTACTTGGACATGTAAAAGTCTCTGTTCTCTTAGATAGTTTGTTCTGAGTGGATTCAAAGCATGTGTGACGAAAAAGAAATACTTGAAAATGTTTGCTATTGGAATGATTATTAACATTACACATGTTGAAGCCAAAGCCATCAGGAAAGTGGTATCATTGTACTGTTGCTGTACACTTCTCAGCAGGTAAGAGCTTGAAAATATTGCATCAGAGTTAAGCTGCAGTTAAAAAGTTTGTTGGATTTATACAAGGGGGATTAGCTACTGGGTTGATTCCAGATTTATAGCCATCCATCAAGGAGACTCGTGGAAATTTATGATACTTGAGGTAACCATGAGTCATGACCAAATTAATGTCCATTGACTTTAGTGGCTTCAACTCAAAGTGTGACTAAATGTGGGACCAAGTTGTTGTCATTTATTTTTATTTAAACTACATTGCCCTGTCTCTCTCTTGAAGAAGGACCCAAGGCAGCCTACATACTGTATTTTTCCATCTATAAGACAAAATTACAGTTTTGGGACTGTGTGGTTCTCTCATCAGCTTACTTCCTTGTATAAGACAACCCTCAATTTTTAGTCTAAAAATTTTAGACAAAAATATAGTCTTGCACACAGAAAAGTACTGTAATTAAAAGACAATATTTAAACTAAGGTAAAACAATGGTGGGAATACTAAAAAGGATCGAGCAAAGACCACATTAAAAGCTTTAAAACAGCAACATCAAAAACATATTTGAAGCATTAAGGTACAACAATCCATTTAAGCCTCCACACTCAGGCAGCAATAATACTGAAAATAAATAAATACATAAATAAATAATAGGAAACCTATCAATATCATAGCAGAATAATCCCTTGGGTAAACATCTTCATTGCTTTGGAGCATCCTTGTTAACATTCTAAGGATCTGCCTCTAAGTTCAGTGCTCAAAGTTATGTAGAGGAACATGATCCAGACTTGTATGTTGAGCACAGGGCTGGTGCGTCCGTTAAGGTGAACTAGGCAGTTGCCTAGGGCGCCAAAATGGAGAGAAGGCGCTGGCCAGCCTGCTGCCCCCCGCCGCCCCACCCCCGCCACTGGCCACCGCCGTCCGTCCCCCCACGCCCGCCCCCTGCTGCCCTGCCCGCCGCTGCCACCACCCGCACGTTGCCCGCCTGCTGCGCACCTGCTGCCGCCCCCTGCCCTGCTTCCCCCTCGCCCCCCGCCCCTCGCCTAGGGCGCAAAAAAACCTAGCGCTGGCTCTGCTTGAGCATATGTGTGAGTGTGGGTGGCTGAGATTCAGTTTCTGGTCTCCCACTGAGTTCTGATGTCTCCCAAGTCTCCCAAGGCTGTGGTCTGCATTACCAAGAAAATGACCCATAAGAGTGTGTTATAGATGGTTCCTGTAGTGTAGAAGGATCATGTGCTGGACACAGAGGAAATGCCTTTCAGGGGCAAAGATCAAAAGCTCAGTGTGGCCTGGAAATGGCTTTGAAGACAATCTTCCAGCAGTGATTGAACAACTTTACAAACCTGTCTAACAAGCACAATGTGAGGAAGTGAGAACAATCACCCACTTATAAGGAGCGGCCAAACCTGCTGGGCTTAAAATAGGGACAACCTGAAACCTAGATATAAGCCTTACCCAAAATAGAACCAATGGAAGGGCTGGGAGTCCATGGACCTAAATAAATACAGCTTCCTGTCATTCCAGCTTCCTGTTACCCTAACACAACACACACTTTTGGTGCCCTCTTTAGTCACACCTCTCACTCTGTACCTTCCTACACTTTTCAAGGTCCTTTCAGTTGAATTTTTCCTTCTGAAGTTCCTTGCTGCTGATTACTTCTGAGGGACCGAATCCATGAAAAAAAAAGTGGCACAGCCTTTTTGGCAGGGCAGGACACACATTTAATGCCAAAATTTCAAATGGCCATGGGACATATTTTAGAGTAGAAGTGTGACCGCATGAGGAAATAGATAGCAATTTGAAGCCCTTGTGGAGTGGTGTGATGTCATTTATTTCCTGTTGGTCATACACCACATAGGAGAATGTGACCCAGTCTGACCTGGATTCGTGCCCATGCTTGGCCTTTTTGGTCCAGCTATAGAGCTTCTACAAAGACTGGATGGTGGTGGTGGATTCCCTGGCAGACAGAAGGGTCACTTTAACAGAGACTGACCCCGTTAAAACAGTCTTTTCCATTGCCATCAGATGTGCACATTTGCAGCTGTCTGAATGCAATCTGTGTGTTTACAGGAGGAGGTTAAAATGCGCATTTAGTGTATTCTAACCAGGGTTCCTGTTGGCAGCTAGCACCCTTAGGTGGCTTTCAGAGGAAGCCCCACAGTTAATACCTACCCTAGGGCATTCCCACCACCACCACAAGACTGGCATTTGGAGTACTAGCCAGCAGGGTCTACCCACAGCTTTAATCTCCAGTCATACCCTCAGTCTAGTGACAGCATTAGATGTTGTAGGTTATTCAGGGAACATTGTTTTGTGAAGTGTTGTGGTATATTTTTAAAAAAACCCCAGCCACTCACTACCATTTGAACTGCAGCTAGGAAAGTCCACCAGGGCCCACTGACACTCTGAGGGAGTACTAGGAGAAGCTGGCCCTGCTTATGAATTGCCCATTGTGTAGGTGTCACAATCCAGAATAATAATAATAAAAAAAATAACAGGATGCTCACAACTGGAATTTCAGCAGCAGGAAGAAGACAGGCCATTTGTGGGGCTCTCTGGCATCCCTTGTGCCATGGCAGAGATCTGCCTTGTCTTTCTCCACTCCAGAAGGGAAACGTTTGCTCTTCCATATCAGTCTGTGGGGCAGTTCTGGTGATCATTGGCGGCCATTGACCTATTTTGATGGTGTAATGGATTTCAGTAGATTTGGTGGTGGTAGTGGTGGTGGGATCCAGTTCAGCTTTCTGACTTATATGGGGGAGAGTGGGGCTGAGGGAGATCCGCAAAAGTAACAACAGAAAAGTGCAATTAGATCCAACCCCTCAGTCCTCGTTCAGCCTGCAGGTGAACCTCATGCAGTGTGCTTTGCAAAATCAGAATCTAGTTTCTTTTCAAAAGAATGGTGCTAGTATCACATTGAGGCCACCCATAATTGAGCAACGGTGGAATTAAGCTTTGGGTTCCACAGCATCGTCCTGAGATGGCTCTCTATGGATGGTTTTAATTTCCTGCTTCAGCCTGGCTTAATTTCAGTGATCCTTAAGATCCCTTCTAGCTCTTCAATTTTGTGATTCAACATGACGTCATATTCTCTCTTCTTAGAATGTTTATTCTTTATTTCAAAACTTGGCCCTTATTTTCTAGAAAGTCTGGGGCATGGCATGGTACACTCTGCCAGATTAATAAGATAGATATCAAATCACTAGCAAAGCTGAAATGCTAAAAAGAATGACAATTTATTTTGTTCAGTCGTGCTATGAAAATGGATCTTCATTATGATCAGAACACATGAAACAGAGATAAATGTAGAATTCATGAACTTTCTGGAAGCCTTTTGAAATCCCTACTTGATAACTATATTAGAAAGAAGTGGAAAATAAAGAAATGCCTGTCTGCATTTGGCACCTTTTAATGAATGGAAAACTCGCATTGCCTCATACATTTGCCTTGTCTTTTTTACTCAAAGGCTCTCTTTTATTGCTTTCTTTCAATTAACTACAAAATTGGATGTTTCTATAAGAGTCTTGTCACCCTTTTTACAAGCTTGAAGCAGAGGGAAAGGCAAACATACACAGCAGTGGAGTCCACTGAAAATAGCATCGTAAAGGTGTTTTCCTTCTTTAACATCGCTGCCTGCATTGATTAAAATAGAAATATACAAGGTCTCCTCCCCCTACTGAGAGTTTTAAAGTTAAAATGACATGGCTTGTTATGAATAGGATGCTGCATTTTTATTTTGGACTTCAGGGAATGTATGGTTTCTCCCCTTGGCATTGGTTATAGCAATTCTTCTTTTTCTTTAGCGTTTGTCCCACTTGGTGGTGGGTTCTGCTAGACAGATCCATTGTTTTTGATGCAACTATTTTTGGGAAGTTCGGCTGGCCTGTCGCCTAGCCTACTGCACCTGGTATTCCCAGGCGGTCATGCATCCAAATACTAACCAGGCCCGGTCCTACTTATAATTCATTATAGCAATTACATATGTATTTATTTAACTATTTTGTTTATTTGGATGGAAAACTTTTGTTGCACTTTGGCAAAAGAAAGCACATTCCTGTACCAATTTAACACGCAATGCCATCTTATGCAGGTTCACTCAGAAGTAGGTTCTACTAGATTAAATTGGTCTCCCTGCCTGTGTGTATACATAGAATAGCATCATACGTATATTCATGAGAACAAGTTCTAGTCCAATTACTGTGCCTTCCTTCTGAGCCATTATGAACAGGATGTGATGTTATGAGTTAGAATGTACTATTTTGCCTAATTGTTGTATTATTATTTTAAAAAAAATTACCAAATTTGGAGTAAAATATGTATGCTTTATATCAGCTAAAAGGACTTTCATTCATACTAAAACATAATGTCAGCTAGTACAGTGGTATCTTGTATAAAGGAATTAATTTATTCCAAATGAAATTCTGTTAAACAAATTTTCCTTCATACAAATTTCCCATAGGAATGCATTGAAAACAGAGTAATCCCTGATGGATTCGCCCCATAGGCGATTCTGTTAAACAGATTTCCCCTATCTCTGGAATTTGTATATGTTGTACAGATTTTATGTTCTATAAGCTGTTTGTTATATGAGGGTCCATTGTATATAAAAACAGGAAAAATGCCTGTGGTGTACAGGTGGTGAATGGAAAATGGAGAAAGGAGAGAAAATATCTTAAGATGAAATAAGTTGTGACTTATTCATCCTAACAGCTTTCAGTTTAAATCCTCCTGCTGTAGGCTAGCTTCCTCGTGGTTCACCCAGGCAATGTGACTTGTCACGGGTTAACAGTCTACACATTTTGGCTTCTGAACTTCACCAGGATTTCCTAGCAAGAAGAATCAGTGTGAGCACCAAATTATTTTACACTGCCTTAATGCTGCATTCTGCGATGCCATGCAAAATAAAGAAATAAATCCTCAGGAATGCTTTGCAACCAAATACAATGTATCTCAATACATACTCGGTTGTAATGTCCTTGACATTGTTTTGCAGTAACATTGACAAATACTGTGTGCTAACTTTAGCACATTGAGTGGAGTGTATTTTAATACATTCCATGTTAGCAGTTTTCCTTTTTTTTTAAAATTGTGGTTCTTCTTCCAGAGAGGACACCAACCACACAACTCCAAATTTTGCTGTGGTATTTTTAAAAAACCCTGGAGCGGGAATTCTAACCTTGCTCAACAGCGCCCTCTACTGATTAAGCACCTCATCACAAATTTAAGTTGCCATTGGCATTATTTCCACTTCATTTCCCCATAATTCAGGGAATTATACTTCTTGAGGGCAGTGTATGAGAATGAAGGGGTTTCTAACAAAACTGTTTTTAGCCTGTCATCACCCACACAAATCCCTAGGATTCTTCAAGAGAAGTAGTGTTAGGGCTCTCAAGGAAAGCTTATCTGAAGAGGAAGGTATTTGCCTGCTTCCAGAAAGACAGCAGAGATGGGGCAGTCCTGAACTCCAGCAGGAGAGAGTTCCAAAGCCTGGGAGCAGCAACAGAGAAGGCCCTCTCATGTGTTCTTTTGAGGCGCACCTGTGCAGGTGGCGGGATGGAGAAAATGGCCTCTCCTGATGAACTTAGCACCCAAGCTGGTTCATAACACAAGATTCAATCTTTGAGGTAGCTTGGACCCAGGCCATTTTGTGCTTTGTAGGTTAAGGTCAGCACCTTGAATTGTGCCTGATAGCTGATTGGCAGCCAGTGGAGCTGCTTTAATAGAGGTGTAATGTGATCTGTGTAACCTGCCCCAGTCAGCAATCTGGCTGCTGAATTTTGGACCCGTTGAAGTTTCCTGAGCCTTTTCATTGGAAATCCCGCATAAAGTGCATTACAGTAGTCCAGCTGGGATGTCATTAGGGCATGGGTCACAGTGGCCAAAGGAGGTTTCTCAAGAAGTGGGCGTAACTGGTGTACTTCTTTTGGAGGGCTTAGTCAGAGACCTTGGCTACGAGTGCTTGACTTGCAGAGCTTATATTTAGAGTAGGAACCCTGGGGCCCAAGACCAGAAGTTTGTTTATTAAGTTATCTTTGTTGTGGATTTCCATATTTCAGAAGTTTTGAAGAGCCAAGAAGAACATAGGGGTGTGCCACACCAACTCTTGCAGTTGTCATTGTGAAATGTTTGGATTGGCCCTGTGTGATCTCTTTTCCCCTCCTAGCCAGTAGAGATGTGTCTTCTGCCTCTACACTTCCAAAACACACACAAGTGGCTCAAGATTTTGGCTGCCTGAAAAAGGTGGTAAATTATTGAAAATGCTACCTGGTTATCTGCTCTGGTTCCAGTGATAAATGGCAGGAAATCTTCATGGTTCAACATGCACGTAAGATTTTCTGAATCTGCCACACCTTGAACCAAGTGATTTCCAAGGGTATATAGCCTTTCATCAAGTGATTGCTTGGTTATTGGCTGTTAACACTCTAGCTGGTTTGTGTGTGTCTGTGAAAAAGTTTTCTCTATCTACACTTTTTCCATCAGTGGAAATGAAATTGATGTGAAGAGTACCCGGAATTACAGATGGACATTGCAAGAGAGATCTATAGTGGAGATTAGAAAATTCTTCTCTCAATTAGGTAAGCCCTAAAATGGCCACAGTGATGTTATCCGAGTCCTTAAAGATTAAATACTACTTTTTTTGTCTTGATTCATCCATTAGCTGATTATCTTTGCTCAAGATAATTCCATGTTTTAAAGAGTGAGAGGGAAGACTAGAAACATTTAGGCTGAGAATGAATGTATAGGCTACCTCTGCAGTTGACGCTGCTGCAGTTTGACTAGGAGCATGATGTAGAACTCTCCCCCCACCCTCAGAAACAGATATATGTTAAGGCCATCAAGCCTCTGCTTAAAAACCTCCAAAGAAAGATACTCTACCACACTCTGTGGCAGCATATTCCACTGCTGGACAGCTCTAGCCACCGTGGAGTTCTTCCTGTTGTTTAAACTGAATCTTTCCCCCTGTAGTTTGAAACCATTGCTCCCAGTCCAAGTCTCTGAAGCCACAGAAAACAAACCAGTCCCCTCTTCAGTATGACATCCTTTCAAATATTTAAACATAGCTATCAGATCCCCTCTCAGCCTTCTTCTTGTAAGGCTAAACATTCCCAGCTCCCTAAGATGCTCCTTGTAAGACATTTTTTCCAGACCTTTAACCATCCTGGTGGCCCTCCTCTGGACCTGTAGAAGCTTCTTCTAGCTTCTCATTCAAAATGCAGTCATTTCCTTCACAATGGCAAGATGGAAAGGGCAAGACTTGTTAGCATAGAAGCCCTCTGGGTTTGCTCCTTAAAAGTACACAACAGACCCAATCAGCTTCCTTTCTTAAGAAGTGCATAATTCAACCCAAGACCAAAACTTGGACTCCCTCTTGATTTTAATAGGAGTGGTTTAAATTAAATTAAAACTTCACTCTGCTACTGACATCACGGGGACACACTGGCTAGGCCCTGGCCTTTTCAAATGTTGAGACATAATGAAAAATGAGTAACAACAAGTAATTCCACTCAGGCCAGCTCCCACCATTTTCTGTTCTAGTGAATACATGCAAAAATGCTGTGAAGGTTACACTTGATGCAACTTTCCTTGCTAAGTAAATCTTTTTATTGTGATACATAACAGTAATCCTGCCACTTTGAGAACTTTTATATAATTTAAAGTCTTCTGCCCATGTTTATTTTAGTATACATTTGCTCCTATCCAGGTTAAGAAAAGGATCAAGAAAAGCCATAAAACGGGTGGTCCCTTTTTCTCATTGGAAGATTGAGGGGCAAATGTGATGTTATAAAATAGAGACTTTAACTGCTGCTAATAATGAAACTCTTTTGTTGCTCAAAACAATAAATGGAAAGGTCTTCCTACCATTTAACATCCTGCACTTTTATTGTCTCCCTTTGGTTTACATAAGCACCCCTGCTGGTTTCTAAACCTCCAAAAATAGCACCAAAGTACCTCAAAGAAGTAGATAAGAGATGCTCTGAATGTCCATATAAGGAGCTTACCA
This sequence comes from Phrynocephalus versicolor, assembly GCA_023846285.1. Taxonomy (NCBI): domain Eukaryota; kingdom Metazoa; phylum Chordata; class Lepidosauria; order Squamata; family Agamidae; genus Phrynocephalus; species Phrynocephalus versicolor. The sequence continues at coordinate 9,230,115 of JAHTLZ010000129.1, read as the reverse complement.
TTATATGCCCAGTTTCCCTGTTTGTTCTTGAGGAAGTATAAAAATATAATATGCATTTGTGCAGCCGATTGTTCTTCAGTCTGTCTCCCACCCCCTGCTTTTTTTCCTTCCCTTAACTTTACTGCCTTGTGACATTTGGCCTGTTTTGTTTTAATTTTCACAGACAAAAAAGCTGAATAAAACAAGGGTGCAAATGGGAACAGCCTGTTTCCTAAGCATTCTGGGTACTGTTCCGCATTGTTATGTAATGTCTGGCCTTGTTCCTTTTGGGGCTTTAGAAAAGGGAATTGAAACAAGGTGCACTGGGAGAGGATTTTGCATTTAAAGGACAGGACATTCTCTGCTCATTTACACCTTTTGTCAATACAGGAAACAAAACAGCTCAGTAGGGACATGTGTATTTTTAACCACTGACTTTTCTTAACAAATGATGAACACTGTAAATATCACCTGCGATCTCTCTGAGATAGGCAGTTTCTTGGTTAAGGTTAAATTGGGCTATGTGAACAGGCACCATGGCTCCTTCGATCAGGTGCAAACAGTTTTATGGTGGCCTCCGTGTAATGGCATTAAACAGTGCCCCTCACCATTCGGCTGGATTAGGCCATTGCTCAATACTTTGAAAACATGGTAATATGACTGGAAGGCAGAGAGCTTGGAAATATCATGCCAGATCAACAACTTGTCACTTGACCCATCAAGTTGTGAAAAAAAGCATTGCTTTGATAATGTAAGAGTACCCCATATAAAGCAATGCTAGTAAGTGGCCTCCATGTTAGAACGACTGCTATGTCTGTATATCCACCCTGTGTGTGTGTTGTGTCGTTACAGTCGTGACCGACTTTTCGTGACTCCGTGTCCATGGAGTTTTCTTGGGAGGAATACCGGAGTGGCTTGTCAGTTCCTACTCCAGGCGCCTACAGCACCTGGTATTCCCTGGTGGTCTCCCATCCAAGTACTAACCAGGGCTGACCCTGCTTAGCTTCCGAAATCAGGTGAGATCGAATGTGCTTAGGGCATCTAGGCAGCTGCATATCCAGCCTCCTCTTTCCCATCTCCTCATGGTGATTCCTATCCTTGGCACACCATATGTTTTTGTGCTACTCCAGGGAGTCCTAAAGGGCCAATCAGTGGGCAGAAGGTCTCAGAACTATAGGCAGGCAGTTTCAGGAGTCCTGGAGGCTTCCAAAAATGGCAATTCATGATTTTTTGGGGGCGGGGGGGTGAGGAAAATCATTTTTATAGAGAGAAAACAGGGACTCTCATGGGGCTAGGGGTTGTAAAGGCATGTTGGAGAAGGTGGACAGGTGACCTCAGCGTTTCATTTTCCCATCTTCAGATAGAGTACCTGGGAGAGTACTCTCAAAAACAGGAATATTCAGTGCGAGCTAGGATGCATGGCCACCATTTAAAAAGTGTAATTCCAAAATCCACAGAGAAATAAGATCCAGAAAAACCTCCTTAGGTATTATCACTAGACATGGGCACGACTTGACGAAATTCTCGTTTCCGTTTCCGTTACTCGTTTCCGTTACGCAACGGAAACGGTAACTACAATTACTCCCCCAGAACTCGAACTTGAACCGACAAAAGAAAAATTGGGTCTGATTTGTCGTTGTCGTTCCTGGCATCACAGCGATCGCGCGATGCCAAGCAGCACAGAAAAAAAGTTTTAAAAATAAAAAAAACCAATTCCCGGCCAAAAAAGCAGGCGAAAATATGCCTGCCTGAGGGCACCTACCAGAGGGGTGGTTTCTGGGGTGGGGGTCCCCACTCCAGCCTTCCCCCCCTCCTGTCCTGTCCTGGGCTGCTGGTACCAGGCTGGGAGGGGGCATCCTTGGCGTCTCCATTAGCCATGCAGTGCGGGGAGATCCAAAATGGCGACCGCAATTTTTTTTTGAAATCGTGGTCCAAAAACCCACCAAAGCACCACAGAAACATGCAAAAATTAGCTATTTTAAATGCTTGAATTTTTACAGTAGCAGGAGTGGGTTTTTCTTGCAATAAAACATCTCCATTGATTTTATTTTATTTTATTTTATTTTTATTTTTTTATACATGCGCACGCGCAATGATGGGCTGGCCATGGGATGGGACCATGCAAATTTTTGGAGACATTCCACCAATCGCATGGCCAGGTTTTGCTGATGCTGAGACTTGCTGGTACCAGGCTGGGAGGGGGCATCCTCGGCGTCTCCATTTGCCATGCGGTGCGGGGGGATCCAAAATGGCGACCGCAATATTTTTTTTGAAATCGTGGTCCAAAAACCTATCAAAGCACCACAGAAACATGTGAAAATTAGGTATTTTAACTGCCTGGTTTTTATAGTAGCAGCAGTGGTTTTTTCTTGCAACAAAACGTCTCAATTGATTTTATTTTATTTTATTTTTATTGTTTTACACCTGCGCACGGGCAATGATGGGCTGGCCATGGGACGGGACCATGCAAATTTTTGGAGCCATTCCACCAATCGCATGGCCAGGTTTTGCTGAGACTTCTGCATGTACCAGAGAGGGCATTAAAAGCCCACCAACCCTAACCCTAATCCTAATCCTAACCCTAACCCTAACCCATACGCCAGTACACTGTGTTCTTAGTGGGCCAGAGGCACCCAGAGGTACAGCCCACTAACCCACCCTAACCTTAACCGTTACCCTAAGCCTAGCCCTTACCCCCTAACCCCATGCTCTGGGAACTGGAAGTCAAGTCATGTTAAATCGTGGCGGTAACAACAAACAACAAACGACACGACAAATTTTTGAACATTTTTGCGAAAAATGGAAACGAGGCGAAACGGATCTGTCCCGAAAAACGACAACTCGAAAAAAAAATTTTCCTGGTCGTGCCCATCTCTAATTATCACAAACCCAGTCACTTGACAAAACTGTTACAAATTTAACATGTTTTAAAAATTGCAACATATGTTGCAACATATGTAAGGAGGACACACTGTGTGTATTGCTACATGTCTGTATTAATAAATATGTCTGTATTAATAAATATAGTAATCAATTTTTCTTCTTTTCTAAAAAGCAGTCATTCCAGATACTTTTATCTTTGTGGATGGAACGTTGTAACAGTATTGCAGTTAACAACCCTTGCCGCAGTTTTCTGTTCACACAGTGCGTCTTCTCAGCCTTACATACCGAGGGCAGAAACAAGTGTTGTAGTCCAGTGCTGGAGATACATGACTGGGGCAGTCCTTCATGTCTGAGAAATCAAGATTCACAGGAATCCTGTGTGTAAGTCTTGAAGGCTGCTGAGAAAACCAGCAACCTGATTTGCATATTCAGGGTTGTGGGAGAAGCTTTTGCTGTAAAACTGATGTATACTCAGTTCTTTTGATTTTCCTCTTTTAATGATGAACTGTCTGTAACCTCTGTTTCTCTTCTAAAAAGGAAGCCCTGTGGTCTCATCACATTTTTAGTCATGGCACAGAAGTGGGCTTGCTTTGTAGTGCCAGCAGAATTCCGAATGTTACATTTTAAAGAACCTCTCGTTAATTAGGGTAAAGATGGTAGGTATCATCTCTAAAGATGGGAGAGGGCGGAAGATAAAACACAAAGTACTACAGGAGACTTTTCACATTGAGAAGCTTGGACCAATAAGAATGGCTAAAAATATCCTTCTTTCTGTTTTGCTTTGACATCCAATTGCGTGCCTTGTTATTGAAAAGCTCTGAAAACACACTTGGTGCTTCCTTGAAATAGATTTTTATAGGCTGTTGAACTGAATGTTCTTAGGCACTTCCATCTAAATGTTTCTTTAAGAGTGTTTTTTCTTTCCTTTTACTGCACAGTACATTTTCCTCTATAACATTTTTTTTAAAAATAATCATTTTTCTGTCTGGATTTTTTGGGTGAGCATTGTAGTAATTTAAAGCACTGGAAGCTGCCTAGAGATAGTCATTGGCATGAGGGCAGTGAAAAAATATTTTGAATGAATGAATGAATAAATGAAAATAAAATGAATTTGCTCCACAAGGCATTACTGACAGCAAAAACTCCCTTGGGCCATTGGAGAAACAGACATAAGCAACCTCGAATGCATCTCAGGGATGTGCCAGGAGGATAATTAAAGCCCTTATTAGGTTATCATTCTGTTCTTCAAAGGTGTATGCTGAGATCTGGCCCAACTGTTTGAGAGGCTGAGGCAGCGTCTCAGGCAGCTGATCTGAGATGTTGGCCAAGAGCAGCAACTCCATACATTATATATTGTTGCATTTTTGTTATCAGAGATGCCTGTGGGACTTGCTCTTAAGATGCCAAAATGACTTGGATATTATTGGATGCCAGACACTTGGAGAGTACAAATGTATGTACAATCTGTGCATGAATGATTTGCTTGGGGCAGATTGTGTGTGGTTTTTTGTTTGTTTTTAATAGAGCGAATTCGTTCTTTTGCATCAAAGGACTTCTGGGATTTTGACTGGAAAAGAATTCAGCAAATCAACATTCAACACATTGCATTCAGAAGTACTTCTTAACAGTGATGTTGTAGGCCTAGAGGCTTGTAGGGTAGGAATCCTAGACTCATTTTTTTAAAAAAAAAATCAGCATGGATGATGGTATCATCTCCTTCTTCATCCCAGACTTTCCCTTCTCTCTGAATTTAGCCTCAATATGTGCAGTTACTGCAATGGCATCAGAGTTGGTGTGTGGGTCTTTCCAAATGATATCTCTGCTATCACACCAACCATTTTGAGGTGGCTTGATAAATCCATGGCCAATTATGACCCATTAGTTTTAGAAAGGATTTTTCTGAAAGATAAAAAATACTGCAACTGGATTGGTGATACAGAGCAACAAATTGGTATAAATGTTTGAACTGTCTTTGGAGGCATGCCTGTTCGTGGGAGGTGTGTGTGTTGCGGGGAGATGGTCACAATGAATGCCTGAACTGCTCCTCGCACTCTGTATTTGATTATATACTGTTGGTTCAGCTGTTCTTGTTCCCATTTTTGCATCTGTATTTGCATCCCAGTTCGCCTGTTTGGTGCCTACCTTTATTGTTTAGCCACCTGATCCTGGATTCATGAACCAGTGGTGCCATCCCAGCATCAACCCGGCTCTGCTGACGTCAACCGAGAGTTCACGGGTGATGTTCTTCTGAGCTGAAAACAGAGAAACATTTCAATGCATCAGGCAAGGGAAAAAAATAGATGTGTCCCTAAATAGCACGGGTGGAATGGCACGGTTTCTTTCAGCTCATCTCCTGCCCCACCAGCCAGCTCCTTGTTTCACAGACATTAATTTCCACCTAATCAGATGATGCATGATTATTCTGGGAAATGTTAGTCACCTTTTAGGAATTATGGATAATTATAGGTTCTGTATTTGTATCTTATGTCAATGCTTATCTGCATCCACCGAATACTCTTAGCAATAATTGAGGCTCTTACCATCTATATGGGGATAGGCAGTTAGGTCAATGATTCCCCCTAGCACACACGCACACACGCACGCACGCACGCGCGCGCGCGCGCGCACACACACACACACACACACCTCTGTTTCCAGCATAGAACAATATGTTTAGCTGTGTAATCTCTACTTGCAAAATAATTATGTGACTTTTTAATGGGTGCTACTTGTTTTACTTCTCTTCTCCTATTTCATAGGATACTCCTGTTTAATGAGGTACTCATATGATTGGTAAGAGTCAATTATGTGATTCTTGTACCATGGATGCTCCTATTCTCCTGTTTTGTGGACTTTCATATCCTGTGCGTTGCTATATTATACAGTGTTGTGTTTTTATTTATTAGTAATAGCTGTGAACAGATGGCCTTTTGAAATTATTTATCCTGTTGTGAGGAGAGAAACATTGTGTGTGTGTGTATGCTTATGGAATTACATTGAATTTCTTCAATGGAAGGAGAAATGATCTAAAATTTGTAAAAATTAGTAGTGATGGTAGCATAATTTTGTCACTGCCTCCCCCCTTCCACTTGCCCTGCTTAATGCTTTTTGTGTGGTATTGCAAATGGCAACAATAGCCAAAGGCTATCCTTTTGCTCCCCCTGCAATATCCTCTGGCTTGTGTCATTCTGGGACATTGTGGTGGTTGACATTCTATTTCTAGGGCAATAATAAAAGGAACATCTCAGAATGTTTCCCAAAGAAGTGTCTTCAGAGAGATCTTGTATCTGCCCTTGTCATTCTTCAGGCTTCAGCACTTTCCCCCATGCATTTCAAAAGTTCCATTTTCAGCACAGTGCCCCCACCTATAGATAGGCTTCAAAGCCTTCCTGGATCACCTGCCTCCAGGTGCTTGGTGGTGCTGGCATTGTTTGCCAAATACCTCACTCTCAGTTATGACTTAGGAGGATGGAGGCACACAAGAATGGCCTTTCCTTATCACCCTCTTCCCTCGTTTGGTTAGGCTCCTGAAGGACTCCTAAGCATTTTTGGGTGCCTCGCTGTTCTTTGTTATTGCTGGCAAACAGAGATTAAACCATCTTAGTGAGCTTTAATTCCATTTGGCTCTCAGGAACAGAAGCCCATAGAAAGAGTGTATAAGGACAGTGGTTCCCACATACTTTCTGCCAGCAGGACCTTTGGAAGGCAGGTGAGTTGAAGACTCTTTTCTTCCTTCCGGTCCTCTAGAGCAGTAGTTTCCAACCTGGTGAAAACCAGCTGTTTTGGGATCGCAACTCCCAGAAACCTTGGCTTGCACAGTTGGTGGCGAAGGGCTGTGAGGTGATTGCCTCTGTCAACAGAGTGCCAGGAGAAGCAACCTGGCTGTTTGTTCATCTCCAAAAGGCCCCCACACACTCTGGAGAGCTACAATGAGACATTTTAACTAGAATAAGTTCTTGTTTCTTGATGATTTTTTTAAATAAAAGCCAAATAAAATGAGTTTTTTTTAACATCTGGGTGACCTTCGAGACGGATCCCATTTTGGTCAGACAGAAGGAACCAGAGTTTCTGGCAAAGTGAGAAGAACACTCCAGAAAGCTGAGGGTAAATAAGGACTGTTCTGTGAAGGGCAGCAAGCACATGCAAGCCATTAAAATGGATGACAACAAGAACAAGATTTCCCTCAGGAATATGACTCCCTGTCATCTTGTGCTCCGATCCATTTGATGCTTGAATAGATTAGCAACTGTGTTCAAATGAATTCTCTTGACAAATAGCAAACAAACCTGTGATTATAACCATGTGTCACCCGGAATCAGAGGCTGATCTCATGTCCCCATGAACTTTGTATTCCACTCTGAGGTTCCTATATCTATTGTTCTTTGTTTCCGATCAGTGTGGCTTTCTATGCTGAGCAGCATTGGGCCATTTCCAAAGGGGCAGCTTTGTCAGGCAATTGCAGCAGGAAAAGCCAAGGGTCTTGTGGCACCTAAAACACTAAACAAAGGTATTACACCATAAGGTTATTGAATAATAATATCAAATCAGGTACTGACTTTGCTGAAATTCTCAGTTGACTATAGGATTATCAAGAGCTCTTTGTTTTGATAGTGTGAATGTCACTATACATGGGAGTGGGGCAGAGTTACACTACTTGGGGGTATAGAAGTTGAAGACTATGCTGTCCAAAGGTATGTATAGTCATGGGACTGTGGAGCCCTAGGGCCAATAGATGATTCCCAGGGCCCCAGGTCTATTCTTACATGTTTAAGGTAGCCATATTTCAGAATGTGCCATTTTGTGCATATCCATGTTCACTTAGTTCTAATCTAAGTGTCATTGGAAATATTGCTGAGCTGGGTCTACAATATCACATTGCTCTTTTGAGATAAAGACTGTAACATTGCAATGACTAATCCAGGTTGGTTTTCCCTGTTTTACCTCTGTTGGTAGCAAACTTTATTATTATTATTATTATTATTATTATTATTATTATTATTATTATTATCATCATCATCATCATCATCATCATCATCATCATCATCATCACTGAGATAAAGGCAGTCTCTTGTTCTAAGGAGGTTTAATTGCTTGGGTAGCAACTCTGTGCTTTATTGTTGATTTTAATTAATATTTGCATCAGTGAACGCTTGGCTTACTGATGAACACTCCTGAAGGAGCAGCCAGGGTGAATTCTTGTAACACTGGGAAAAAAATATGGAAAGGGAATTATATAATGCTGCCTTTTAACTAGCATTTTAACTACTGATCTGAGTTGTTCGATTTTGTTTTAAATCTGTTTAATTCTATTTAAAGGCAGGTTTTATTGTTTCAGCTAGTTACAGGGCTTTCACTGTAAATAATGTTTAATGTGTGTTCTTATTGTTATGAGTGTTTTTATTGTATGAGTAGTAATTATGTCCTTGATGGATTGTGGGTCATGGGCCACCCAGGGACTGTTTGCAGCAATAAGGTGGTATAGAACTGGAAACAGTGAATAACTAAATAAATGTATCAGATAGCAGTTGTTTAAGAAATGACTGTATAGTATATGATACAGTGGGGCTGAAAATTATGCAGCATGACAACTACTCCGACAATATCTCACCAGCATTGCTACTCACCATGTTCACTAGGGGATTCTACATATTGTAATTAAGAAAGTAACCTTCCCAAGTTCAGGCTGGCAATCAAACACACTGGTTTGCTTCTGGGGTCCCTCTGGAGGTGTTGAGATATTATTGTTTGAATCTCAAGAATATATAAGTGTTAATACATAGGGATGGACACTTTACGAAAAACAAAATTCTGTTTTGTCATTTCATAAGCTGACAAATCATTTTGTAATGAAACAGCGACAGGCAGCGTTTTGTTACAAAACAAAATGAAACACATTTTTTCTATTTTAAAATGAAACAATTTGTTACACTATAAAATGGCTCCTCTGCGTCCTAGAGGCACCTTTGCAAAAATCCACTAAAAAACTGAAGAAAACAAAACACAGGGGAAACGAAGCAAAACAAAACACTACTTTTCTGTTTCATGCTCATCCCTATTAATACATCTAGGCTAAGAGAGGTGTGTGTGTGTGTGTGTGTGTGTGTGTGTGTGTGTGTGTGTGTGTGAAAGAGAGAGAGAGAGAGAGAGAGACTTGTAAGGGCTATATGACCACTGTCAACCCTACCCCCATTTTTAATTCTCACAATTTAATAAGTCTTAATGGTGGGCCAGCAAGCAAAGTTTGATTCTGTTGCAGCTTTATATGGTTATGACATTGGCAAGTGGGGGAAAGAGTTTTTGCCACTCTGCTTCTCCCCTAGGTTCTTCATAAGGTATAGAATCCTAGTGGAGTTTTCTTCATCCCTTTCGAGAGCATTGTTACAAGTGTTTATCTGTAAACTACCACATTATGAAGGGCTGCCATTTCCCACTCCATAGCGTCAGACTAGACAAGACACACAAGTCATTCCATCAGGTCATCCGAAATTTAAAAAGGAGATATAGTTGTCCCCTGCCATTTCACGACTCATATACTGCGATCCCAGTATATCATGGGGCCACAGTATATGAAACAAAGGGCTTCTGGGGAAAGCTGCATGAGCCCATTTGAGCCCCTAAACAGGCCTTGGACCGACTTCCCGGGCCTGCCGGAGGGCCCAGAAGTGGTTTCCGGCGAACCAGAAGTCACTTCCAGAAAACTTGAAGTGCCTTCCAGATTGCCCAAAACCACTTCTGGGGCCTCCAATGGGCTTCCTGGGCCTGTCAGAGGCCCAGAAGTGGTTCTGAATTGCTGGAAACCATTTCTGGGGCTTCTGGCAGGCCTGGAAAGCCCACCAGAGGCCCATTCAGGGCATTTCCAGGCATCAGGTAAGTGTAGGAGGCCCCAGATAAGCCCCCGCAGTCTTGACCCAAGCTAGCCTCTGCATATCGCAGATTTTTCATTATTGTGGGTCGGGTCAGGTCCCTAACTCTGGTGATAGTCGGGGGTAATACTGTACTACAATGTTAATAAAGAGTTATATCCATATTTGGTGAGCTGTGTCGGGTAGGCTGGGAGGAGATTGGAGCTTTGCCTTCAACTACCTTTCAAAATGGATTGATTACAGATTGAAAGGGTCGGTGATTTTTATTCCTTCTGAAAAACAAATTCATGCAGTTGTGGAAGTGGAGTTTCATCTGGTTTGGTCCTTACTTTGCCCATCTGCATCAGTAAAATCCATGTTGATTTGCAGTGCTGCTAATTGGCCACCTTTTCTGTACTTGACCTGGCAGTGCTCAAAAATGATGGTTTCCACAGTGGGCACTGATGGCTGCATCAGAGTCAGTGCAATCCAGTCTCAAAGTAGCAGATCTGGCATGGGCAAGAAGCCTTTTGTGGTGGCACAGTTGTGTTTGCTATGCAACCACCTTCTTGTGCTGAATGATCTCGGAGATGGAGCTCTGGAGTTCTATGATGAGTTGAGTTGATTGATCCTAGATCCAAAGGCTCTCCTAGTCCCAGCCCTAACTCTTAGCCACAGTTAGACATTACACATTGGCAGCCCAACGTTAGGTCAGAGGCAAGGTAGCCACAATTAACTTTCATGGTTCCTAGAGGGGGAGGAGTTTGAATTTAACACAGCCTCACTTAGCTGGGTGCTAGCTCAGCCAGTCCCTCCGCCATTAGTTAGGATTGTGCCCTAAATCAGGAAATGCTTTGCAAGCAAGAGCAAGCTTGAAATTCTGGTTCCTATAGTGTGAACATGTGGCAGAGAGAAATGTGATGTAGCCACCAAAGGAAGGAAAGCTGGCTAAAGAAAGAACTTTTAACCTGTATCAACTGATATACGAGACAGCTGTTTTTGGCAAGCTTGTCTACTTTAGAAAGGTATTGCACGTACATCTGGAAAGTACATTTGATTACGTTGGGTTGAACAGAACAAAAAAAATGAGTCAAATGGCAAGGATTAATCTGCCTGGGATAAAAATGTTTCCTGTTTGCAACTTCATGGGTTTGCCTTGCTGATCCACATGTAAACATTTGCTAGATCTCATGATAAACCATTTACCCATTACTTCCTTCAGTACATGAAGTTTGTTGTTCCATAATATAGCCCAAGCTATTTCCTATTTTCCTCATGCAATTCAAATTTTAAATGCACCAAATTCCAACTGGATTTTATAGTGGTTTTACAGAATAAAATCCATGTCACGGCTTATTTCCTGTAGGATGTAGTATTTTGTCCAAGCCATGGTCTATCTGGGAAATGGGCCATCTCATTACACGGATGTCACTGGATATAATCTAGTAGAATGTAAGTGTGCTTGCTTCAGCCTCAGTGGAATCAGAGAAATAAGTGGTCAACGTTTTACAGAATGTGTTGTTTCAGACTGCAGGTTTATGTGTGACAATTGCCTGTCTCATTTTTCCAATGAAACAGCATCAACACTTTTTGTGGATGTAAAAAGTTCAGATGCCATGGTGAAGGATTCAGCCTAGAATTATCCCTGAAAGAAATTCCTTCTTGCAGAGGGTTTTTCTCTTCAGATGGAATTCAAACATGCAGATCTCCATTGCCAACTTGAAGTGGGGAAGTTCCAGGAGAAGAAAACACCTCCAATTGTGCCAATTCTATAAATTATTCTTTGCCATGGATCAACACATGTAACATATTTATGTAAAGCAATGTTCTGTGTTGTTTGAGTACTCCCAGCCACAGTGACAGGCTGGCTTACTTCTAAAATCATAGTTAGGGCAGCAGGTGTGATGTCGGCAGAGCATCTATGGAGTATGGACCATAAGATCCCATAGTATAAGTGCTTTGTGCCACCCACCAACACCAACACCTGGAAAAGTTGATCTCGTGGTAACTGGTCATGTAGTCGCCCTCTCAGTTTACTAAGCTATTTGCTACTAAGACTGAGGTGTGTGTCTGGCTGGCTGTGGATGAATGCCCACATTCGTTTTGTATGGACATTCATTGTTTATGCCAGAATTATGGTGATAGGGTCTGTATTTCCTCTCACTCAGCTCTTCACTTGTCTTGCGTTGTAGTGGTGGTATTGCCATTGCCAGCAGGGAATTTCAAGGCTGGGAGAAGTGTGCCATGGTCAAAAGTAGAATCTCCAGTCTACCATTTCCCTGAAACTGATGGCGCTTTGTAACCTTTCAGCTCCACCCATGCACATAGCTGTGCTTTCCTTACTTAAAGGAAGGGTTTTTTCATGAATCCTTTGAAATAAGTGAAGACTGTCATTGATCCAGAAAGGATTGAGAATGGAAAGGCATGACAAGAGTAAAAGCTTGATCCAGGACCAATTTGTATATTCTATCTGGACATGGACCAAGTCACAGGCTGCTGCCCATCTCAACTATTAAGTAATATTGCATGTTGTTAACTAATTACTAGCAGATGATAAATACTGTACTGTAATATATTACCATTTTCCATTGTGTCATGTAATCATTGGGAACCAAGTGGGTCAGCCCACACCAAACCCTTAGCATTTCCTGAATTTTGTTTGTTTGTTTATTAATATGTTTACCCCCTTAGTGCCTCGACCTTGCCAAAATGTAGCTGGATCCGAAGTAAATAAGAACTCTCCTGACAGCCACATATATCCGAAAACTGTAAACAACAAAGGGACTAGGGATGTGCATGGAAAAAATAGTATTTCACTTTGAGAGCTCTTTTTGACACAAAACTTGAAAGAATGTGGTGTTGCATCCAAAACCCTCCCAGCCTAAGGATTTTGAAAATTATTTAAGAGTACTCTTACCTGGGCTTGACTTTGTACCAGCAAAGTACTAGTGTATCTAATCTATGGGGAAATATACATCAGAGAGGACTTGGTTCCCCCTTTGCCTGACTCCATCCTTGGTTCTTGAGGAGATAGTTTATAATCAGCAGAGCAGTTCTGCTGGTATATCTCTCTTCAGACAGAGTCATTTCTGTACAGTTTTAAGCAGCTTTTTGCCAGTACAGGAGGCTTCTTTCTATTTGAGGATCCTTTCAGCTGGTGTATTCTGTAATTAGGAATGGGCAGGAAATGAAAATCGATTTTTTTGTCATTTTATTACGTAATGAAAGAAAATTAAATGAAATAAAATGTTTCCCTGGAATCACCAGGGTCCCCATGGTGCCAACTGGGCTAGGTTTAACGGGCTCCAGCCATTGACATAGTGGTAGAAGCCCTCAGAAAATGGTGGGGACTCAGGGCATTTCCAGATCGCACTGCCCTCCCCACCATTTTCTGAGGGGTCCTGCTGCTCTGACAATGGCTGGAGCCCTTTAAACCTGGCCCAGTTGGTACCAGGAGTACTGCCCTCCAGGGTGTTAGGGTTAGGTTTAGGGTTCCCCCTGGTGCCGACTGGGCCAGTTTTAAAGGGGTCCAGCCATTGACCAAGCAGCATGAGCCCTCAGAAAACGGTTGGGTAGGCAGTTTGTGTTGCCTACCCAACTGTTTTCTGAGGGCTCCTGCTGAGCTTTCAGTGGCTGGACCTCATTAAACCTGGCCCAGTTGGTACCTGGGGAGTCTTCCTGGTGCTGGCTGGGCCAGGTTTAAAGGGGTCCAGCCATTGACAGCTTGGCAGAAGCCCTCTGAAAATGCTTGGAAGGGCAGCACTATCACCGGAACTGTCCTCCTGACCATTTTCTGAGGGCTCCTGCTGAGCTGTCAATGGCTAGACCCCTTTAAACCTGGCCCAGTCATCACCAGAGGATCCCACTGGTGCCAACTGGGCCAGTTTTAAAGGTGTCCAGCCAATAACAGCTCAACAGGAGCCCTTTAAAATGGCTCCCAGAGTCCTGGGCACCAAATCTGGTTACTCTAGGACACAGGGGAGCCATTTTGTTTTGTTTCATTTCGTTTTATACATTTAATAAGAAATGAAATGAAACAAAACAGGGGTGACCACAAAATGAAACAAAACAAAACATTATTTTTCTGTTTCGTGTCCATCCCTAGTCCTAAACAGTTGCCCCGGGGTGGGTTTAATGAAATTCATTGGAACTTACTTTTGAGAGGGGACATACACAGAATTGACAATAGGATTAAGCTCTCTCTGTTATGGAGATATCGTAATGAGTTTAAGGCTGCTGGAGCAAAGAAGGTGATCACGACTGAATGAGTGATCGAGTAAAAAAATAAACAAATCCAAAGTTGGATGCACTGAGAGGCATTTGAAATCCTTTGGAAAGCTTCTCTGTGTCTGTCTCCATTCTCTTCAAGTGCAACTGGTTCCATCTCACTGCACAAACACAATGTACATGCTACTCATACCCACACTCATATGCTACTCCCACACAACCTCCACACAATGACAGTTGCTTCATATGATGATAGTGCTACCTCCTCCTCCTCCTCCTCTGGTGCCTGAATCTCTTATAGCCCACACTTCTTCTAAGCTCATTTCTTTAAAGTTAACAACCATTCTGCAACAACTCAGCAGAGTGGTTCCAGGTAGCAGAGGCTCATTGCATCAACTGGCTCTGGCACCCCTACAGCCAATAACTACAAGAGTTCTCCAAAGCTGTGTAGCCTGCTTTGCCTTTGCCTCCCCGCTTCTCATGTTTTTCTTATTAAACACAACAAATGCCCTGACATTATCTAAAGCTGGCTTTAATTTCACAGAAAGGCACATGTTCTTCAAAAAGGGACCAGAGCAACATTTTTGGTAACATGCTCGTTTATTTACATGCAATTTGTTAATTCGTTGATCCATCAGTTAGTGTGTGGGTCAACTAATAACTAGATCTGTTGCTCTGTTCTGAGTCAAAGCTTCTTAGCTTCAATTATGGCCTTTCCCTTTCTAGTTAATGCATGGTGTTTTCTTGTTGACTTCTCCTTACAAGGCAGACCAATCCCTTCTTGGCTAGGGGCTATAAGATAAAAGCAGACAGACAAGCCTACAGAATCTCAGTGGTTTTTCTTGTCCTGACGGATTTCTTATGAGGTTCAAGGAGCCCAATCATTGAAGTGGCTCTGGAAGAGGCAAGGATAGAGTCAGAACCTTATAGGTCCCTGTTCTTTACCTGTCCTTCGCCGCTACCGCACTTCAAACAGCAACCGCTTTTTGTTCTGAATTGCCTTTTGCCCTCCCCCGGACACGTGGTCGCTGAAGCAATTCAGCATTCCGCACTTGGCGTTTTCTCATGAACTGGTTTCCCTGTCTGCACTTTGCTAAACTGCTTTTTTTTTGTCCATCATTTTCCCATCCTCTGCTTCTATTTCAGAATTTTTTTTTAGGGTAACATCATGCCGTTGTTCTTCCATTCTAAGTAATGTAGCTAATTTCCCGGTTCTCCCTTTAGATTACTTACAATGTGGCACATTTTTTCTTTTCTTTTTTTCTCCTTCTATTTCGCCTGATGCGATCTGCTTCTGCCTGGATGCCTCAGCTTCAGCTCCTCCAGATGGCAGTATAAGGCATACAGAGGGGGAAACCCGGAAAAAAATGGTGCATGGTGTCCGCAGTTTGAGCCAAATCGCTTCAAAAAGTGGTCTAGAAATCGGTTTATAAAAACACCACCCCTGGTGGCCGTCACAAGAAAAAATGACACAGCAGCCAAAAAGGGGCGTGGCCAAGGGGCTCCATGGAAAAAACAATTGGAAATGCGGTAAGTAATTTTTAAGGCAATTTGATTTTAAGCAAAAGGCAATTCAAAACTTAAGTGCCGGGGGCCCTGGGGAGCATGCAACATGCAAGTTGGTTTTGAGTTTTCAATTACCATCCTGTCAATAAATAACTGATATTTGATGCCACAGCTATTCTTACAATTGCCCTTTTGTTCAAAGGGGTATAAATTGTCTTGTATTGATTGACTCTGGATGGAATCGGCAATTATTCCTGTAAAGAGTTTGAGTATTGTTGGCAAGCTTGTAATTGGACGAAAGTTGCTTGGTATAAGAATGATAAGAATGATGAGTCTGCCTATAGGAAAGAAGTACAAGGGTTGACACAGTGGTGTAAAGAAAATAGTCTTATACTTAACATCAAAAAAACTAAAGAACTTATAATTGATTTTAGGAGTAAGAGAGATGTACATCTACCACTGTACATAAACGCTGAGGAGGTAGAGAGGGTTGGTAGCTTTAAACATCTAAGCACTTACATCTCAGAGGACCTCTCATGGACTGCAAACACCAACATGGTTGTGAAGAAGGCACAGAGGAGGCTATATTGCCTGAGAATGCTCAGGAAGATGAATTCATCTCAGCATCACCTTCTGTCCTACTATCACAGCACCATTGAGAGTATCCTAACCTATGGCATGCTTTCAAGGTTGTTGTTGTTGTTGTTGTTGTTGTCATCATCATCATCATCGTCATCGTAATCATCATCCTAAAAAGACCCACATTGATTGGCAAACAATAATCTTAGAATTGCAGATGTGGAAAGGACCCTATGGATCATTGAGTTCAGCCCTTATCAAGGAGGCACAGCAGTGGAGAACAGCCAGATAGCTAAGTCACAGAGCTGTCCAGCTTTGAATGTTCTCAGTATGGGCTCCCAGTAGAAGCCTCTGTTTGTTTTCAGAGTGTTTACATAATGGGGAAGAGATCGCCCTATAATCATCCTCAGCTAGAGCCCTAGGAGAGGCTTGGAAAGAAATGAGGCACAGAGATACAAAGCAGCCACACATGTGGAGTTGTTTGATTGCATGTGATGATAAACACCCAAGCTGTCCAAAGGATGGGAGAACTTCCTGAGACATTTGGATGACATTCTTCTGCAAAAGCCTTTAACCATCTGTTGCCCTTTCTTAAGAGTAGATGCAGTGATTTATGTTGTCTGTCTGTTTTCCCTTGTTCAACCATTTGTGAGCTCAATGTCTGAAACCAAAAGGAACAAAATACCCCATGAAGCAATAATACGGTGATATTTGTGTATTTTGCGCCTGGGTGGGAGGTTCTAACTAGTTAACCGTACTGCAGGAAGCTCTCTCTGTTGAAGAGGGCTCTGGTGACACCGAGACATTTCCCCCATCTATAAGGGGATTTCTGCTGGCCGGCAAGTCCTTTGCAAGTACCAGATACCTTAAGGCTGGTACATCTTTGTGTAAGGGTTCTACTATAAATGGATCATCGTAATCCATACTAATTTTTATTAGTTAATTCATGGAAAATATTGCCCAATAAAAGAATAATAATGATTTAACTGTGATATTAATATAACATATAAGTTATATGTAATAACATACAAATAAGTCATATACAACATATGTCACATATATTTTTATGATTACTATCTTAATATGAAAACTACTAAATTTTTGTAAATGGACAGT
This sequence comes from Phrynocephalus versicolor, assembly GCA_023846285.1. Taxonomy (NCBI): domain Eukaryota; kingdom Metazoa; phylum Chordata; class Lepidosauria; order Squamata; family Agamidae; genus Phrynocephalus; species Phrynocephalus versicolor. Next base: position 9,212,983 of record JAHTLZ010000129.1, on the reverse strand, counting down.
AAATGTTTCCCCAAAATTATCATTTTGTTGCAAATAAAAGAAAAATAGAAACCAAAAAAGGATGGATGGATTTGATGTTAGGGTAGAAAATAAAACAAATAAAACTAGGGTTTATTTACCTGGCCAAATTCATCATGTGGTCACATATGCAATCTCAAAAATGCATTTCTCGGTATGCCTGTGCCCTTGTGTGTGTGATTGTATGAAGGACTTGGGGAGGGTAAGCTGGTCCTTTGTGCTTAACATAGATCAGCACATTTTAGATCTTCCTTTCTCTTAGCCTAGACAGTATTTTAAAGGTAGGTGATCTCCTGAGACTCCCTCCCTGTCACTGCTTTTAAATGGCTTTTAAGTTGTTTTAATTGCATGCTCCAAATAATAGCAATACTGTGTTCTGGTGTTATATTCTATTGTGATTTTAGCTGTATCTGCTTTCAATTTGTGTTGTAAGGTCTCGTGGATTCTGTTCAGGAAACTCAAAGAATTTCTTACTTGCTTAGGGAAAACAAGAAAACACAGAAGCACGACAAGCTTCCATCGGAGTTGTGATTAAAATTTTGTTCAACCACCAGGAATGACCAATTTTAGCCAAATTAGAGCCCAATCAATAGTTTTACCTGGTCGATGATTACCTCATCATGCAGCACTGGTTGCATAGTGTGAAAAGTCCATTATGTTTAAGAATTCATGTTGCTCTTCAGGTGGCGACCAGCTATTCTATGGCATCTTCCACTGTTCAGAAGAAACAACAACAACAGGAAAAGGCCTTGAAGACCAATGTGAATTCTTGAATATCACTATTACAAAAGACACAGCTTAAGATGGACTGCTTCAAGACTCCTTGCAAATGCAGACTGAGTTCCACCTACAAGGAAACCTGAGGTACTAGTAAGCAAATCTGTAGTCACTGTTATTGGATCCAAGGATCCGACAGTGATGACTACAGATCTGCTTCCTTTTAGGTATAGCTTCTATAGGAGGAAGCATAGGTTGCGGGCACTCTAAAGGCAAACAAGAATGCATCTTGGGAAACTTGCTCTTTGGAACAACACTTATAATTCCCCCATTCTCCAGGCTAAACAAAAAAAAAACATTTTCAAGCTTATTAAATTCACATGCTATATTATTTAGGTAACAGTAGACCTTTTGGTAAGTAGCAATATTAAATAACAGAACTGTGCATACCAAATGAGAGCAACTCTTCTATTTTTTTAAAAAAAGAGCATATTAGAAATTTATTCAGCTCTTCAGCTAGTAGTCTGAGACATGGAGAGAGCAAGAGTATGACCTTTAACTAGTGAGTACCAGCTGTCCTTGCTGGATGGAAGTTGGGGTTTGCACGTCAGTAGTACTACATTCCCTGAGATGTTCGGGCCAGCATCTAAGACCTGGGGACAGGCCCTTGTGATGTCATGGAGCGGACCTTCATGGTGGCCCAGAACCTTCCATAACAATTGCAAAATGGTGTCTTTCTCTCAGATAGACCCTGAAGAGACTCCGATGAATTTAAAAGCCGTTGTGTGAATTCCAGCCACAGCTTCTCTAGAGCGAGCAGGATAATGAAAAAAATATATATAAGGTGGTTTGTTCTGAATATGTCTACATGAACCCCCAAATCTGGCTTACCAGTTTGACAGCATCCTATTCTTTGAAATTTCAGGTGTAAAACAATGCTCAACATTCAAAGGAGGGACTGAGGAATCTGAGTTTTCTCAGCCAAATTTCAAGACTTTGTGACCCCCTTCGTACTCTATCTTCCATTTTCTTTTCACCACATTGCTACCCTCAATGAAATTTCATTGCAGGAGCTACATCCCACTCTGCTACCATCTTTCCCCCCCTTTCCTCAGCTTCTTCCTGGTTTCCACCACTATCACCCCTTTCTCCTCCTGTGCCACCTCTTCCTGCCGCCCCAACCATTGTTTGACCCTTTCTTTTATGGACCTCCCTTTTTACATAGTGCATATTTCAAGCCATTTAGTGGGAGATGTTAATCCATTTTCAAGTGCCTTTGAAAGTTCTGTTTTGTTCCTAAGTACTTGAATTTTGTTAGATTTTGGAGATATGATTTTATTGATTGTACCCCCTCTTGAGATCTGCTGGTATAGGACAATTCTGTATCTAATACTTTATGCTAGGTAGTAGAGATGGGCACAACTCAGCAAAATTTTCATTTTCATTTTCGTTTTTCATTTCCGTTACGCAACGAAAACGAAAACGAAAATTTTCCAGAAAACAAAACGAAAACGAAACAAAAAATTTTGCCCTGTTTTTCATTTTCGTTATGGCAGAAACATTTCAACGAAAAGAATGCTAACGAAAACGAATTTTTTTTGTTTTCATTTTGTTTTTTCATTTCGTTTCGCAACGAAAACGAAAATGAAAAATGCGCAAAACCCCCTGAAAAACGAAAACGAACCGAAACGGACCCCAAAATGACAAATGAAAAATGAAAAATTATTTTTTTGAGTCGTGCCCATCTCTACTAAGTAGAATAGGCTATGTTAGAGATTCTTTAATTAATAGATTTAAAATATTTGAGGGTGGGACTGTTGCCCCTATGGTCTGCTTGTGCATTTCAAAACCACCACCAATCTGTCTTATCTAGAGGAAAAACTAGTCTGGTCATGCGAGCTGCAGAATTACTCATTACACAGATGATTAAGGGGTAATTATTTCACACACATAGAGAGTTTATTGATTTCGTAATTATACAAATATTGAACAAAAACCCCCACCATATAATTATATGACTCAACTCTCAGATGGCTATTTCCCATCAGTCACAATATTTAAGATTTTTGCAACATTAAGGTGTTCTCATTTAATAGATCAGCATCAGTCCGACTGGGGAACGGCTGCAGGATGAGATAGAGTACGCTGTCTCTTGAATACTTGTAAGATCAGGATAGGCAAGTATATATATTTCCACCAATGCATATTAAACCTGCCTTCTTAAGTCACACACAGAGATGAAGAAGCAAACGTATGAGACCTACTGCTGAAAGAAAGCTTGTGAATAGATGACTATCTGGGATGTTGCTGTTTTTCTGCAATTGCAAGGTCTTGAACTGGATGACCTTTGAGGATCCCTCCCAAATCTATGATTTTGTGACTGGATTATATGGGAATATTACCTTAACCTTACTGTGTTAAGGTTGGTTCAGGCGCACATTTGCTGTCTCTTGATGACTGCAGCCGTAGGTTGCATCTTGCTTGGAGAAGTTCAGTGTCACAGATAACATATCATAACGGAACCTCCAATGAAATGCTTTTCAATTGAGTTTAATTTACACGTTCTGCTATGAATAATTGGACAGTGCTTTTTTTTTTTTTAACAAGGGATAAATAAGGTCCTGGCATTCTCATGAAAAAATGGAATTTAAAACTGGACCAAAAAAAGAGCAACTTTGATGGTAAAGTTTGGCTTTGCTCTTTCGAGCAGGATCTTGCTCACGTCACTGTTTGGTTCCAGTCTGTTTCTCATTTAACAACCAGCTCTATCCACTGGCAGCACATCTTTGTTTTCTTAAGCAGCTGAATGTGGAATAGCTTTCTGAGCATGTGCACACACCCATTTGGAAAATAAACACGCACACAACAGTTCTGTAATTCGAGGGCCGCTAATCTAGGCTGTTTTGTTTAACAAAGTTCAAAACAAAGGGAAGGGTATTCATGATTTGCATGGATATCGAGACTTCTTCAGAACACACACACACACACACACACACACACACCACCACCACCACAAACTATGGAAAGGACAAAAGAGGAAGAGGAACTGTGTGCAAAGAAGGAGGGAGGTGTCTTGGTTTCTGTTGACATACAGAATTAAGAGGCTTGTTAATGTGAGGCGGCATCTGGCATGGGTATAGTTTTCATTTTGGAAAACGGCTGGGACAGGTCATAACATTCCATTTTGTGGACTTGCATAACTTGTACAACCCTCCACTCCTCTAGTGGGCTACCAGCCAGGTATGTGCAGTGTCTTATCATAGGCCCAAAGAATTTTGTTGTACTATAGGAGCAAGTGAGGTCCACCAACCACCCAGCTCAATGTGCACAGTAACAAAAGCAGCCATGTTATATTGGCACAAGGGCTAGAAAACACTAGAAGCACTTCTCTGAGGCCTAGCAGGGAGGTTATAGCAATAACATGTTCAGTAACTAACAATTTTATACCCTTCCACAACGCTGCAAACATGTTGTCTGGGGCAGTTGCCCTTACCTGGCTTCTGAAACCTACTTGAAGCCTGCCCTATCCTGTACTGTTTTATCCTCCAACCAAGTTGTTATCTGGCTCTGTGACAGTTCTTAAGGGTTTTCTGGTCCTCCATGAACTATGCCGTTTTTGTGTCTGAGGAAATACAAATTGTAAGGCCAGGTCATTGACTGAATGGCACAGGCAGATCAGAAGCTCATCAGATGAAGCCAGATGAATTATATTTCCCTCCAGCTTTCATGAGAAAGCCTTGAAATCACCGGCCAGAGCAGAGCAGCTTCCCTTGGCAGCTGCAGGGAAGGGAATCTCTCTACAAGACTGCACACATCCTTTAATCCTGTGCATTGCTTCCCCACAACTGGCACTTCGAAGTTGAATCTGAGGGCTACTGGTGGCTCTTTCCCATGATGCTCAGATTAGCAGTCTGGAGAACCCCTTTCCCTCTTTACCCTCCTCATTGTGGTGGCAAGTGGCAGTGTGTTGGACCCTATGTCCTTGAGAGAGCCTTGAGTCACTTCCTGAGTGGTTCTGTCACTACTGTGCAGGGGCAGGTCTTGTGAATGACTAGCAGGGATATCGGCAAGCCTTTGAATCTGAGTCCCAAGTCCAAGTCCACGTCTTTGATATCAAGTCACACGTCTGAGTCTTTGGTACCAAGTACCAAGTTCCAGGCACAAAATCTGAGTTCCTATTAAAACAAGCATTTCCCCCCAGAAAAAACGAGGACGTGGGTGGGTTCCAGGTCACAAGTTGAGTCCAAGTCATTGAAAACAAGTAACTTCAGTTGAGTCCTAGTTGATCCACTGGCACAATTTATGTCCATCTCAACAGCAGGTCCTGCAACTTGGTCAACATCCCTGATGCCTAGGAAGTGCTGTGTCCTGACATGTTGTCTGTGTTATAAAAGTTAAAGCAAGGGTGGACAAATTTTGGGGGCCTATTGGCCAATTTTTAAATACCTGGTACTCTATAGAAGGCATACAGATTGCGACAAAGAACAAATCTCTCTCTCTCTCTCTCTCTCTCTCTCTCTCTCTCTCACACACACACACACACACACACACACACACACACCAAAACAAAACAGGAAGTAGCTATAAAGTCACCTACATTTTTTTAAAAAAGTACAGTACGATTGCTGTATCTGAGTTCTGGGACCCCCTGCGGATAGTGAAATCTGTGGATAAGAGTAAATGCTATTATCTGAGGATAATGGTGCCAATGGGTTCTTGGGTGCTGGGGTGAAAGCTTTCACCCCTGACATCCCTGAAATGCTTGGTAGTGTGGCTTCAGCGGCGAGGAGAGAATAAAGTTTTTCTTTTTTTCTTTCTCCTCACTGCCGCAGCCGGTGGGACTGGTGGCTGCAGCAGCAAGGAGAGAAGAAAACAAAAGAAAACTTGCTGATGCTGAAACCTCCTCGCCACTGCCATTGCTGGCCAGCTACCCTTTTTGCTGCCAGTCTCAGTGGCCAGCCTGCAGGGGTGGCAGTGGCAAGAAGGGCTCAGCATCTCTCAGCTTCCTTTTGCTTTCTTCCCTCCGCTCTTCCGCCACCACCAGCAAACCACCATCTTCACCACCGAGCTCAGTGGTCAGCCAGCAGGGGCTGCAGTGCTGGTGAGGAGGGAAGAAAACAAAAGAAAGCTTACCAATGCCAGCTGTCCTAATTGCCAGCGGGCCAGCCAACCTCTTCACTGCCAGCTTTGCAGCTACGGTTTGCGACAGTAGCCTGCTTTAAGGCTACTGTTTGTGGCAGTAGCCTGTTTTGTGGCTACTGAATTATTTTTAAAAATATTTCCCCCCTCAATCTGCGGATAAGTGAATCAGCAGATAATGATCGTGCAGATAAAGGGGTCATATTGTAGTATGTTAAGATGTTAAATGGTTCTGAAGAGACTACGCTACCTTTTTGAAAGGTTATTCACGACTCCTGGAGGCACCCAAGGACTGGTGTTCATTTCTTTTTGCCAGAAAAGGAGAGGGCCAGGGGGTGAGAAGAGGCTACAATAAAAGAGCTGTGTGGGCTGTATGCAACACACCATTCCTTCATAGGTTGTTTACCTTGTTGAGCCAGCGACTCTGCACATCAATTTGGTTTAAGTTACAGAGCATTTTGAGCACCACTCAGTCGTTAATGCTCTCAGTGCCTCCCACATGAACGAAATTAATGGATACTCCTAAAACTGTGTCCATGATTAATTCTGTGGTAAGGATGAGACCAGTCTAGGAAAGAAATAGCTTAATTCAAAACAGCGTAGTTGCACACTGAGCTGTGAAAAATGGCAAAACACTGCAGTTGGCTTGCTATCCAGGGCAGTAACTTTCAGGGCTGCAGTTAATACTGCTGCGAAAAACCAGAATGAATCTACAGCAGCTCTTGTTGTATCACATGATATCAAACTCTAAAATGGTGTCCAATCTCCCCACTACCTCCCTGGTTTGGATTTTGCAAGTACTCCACAGGTTGGGACAGTAAATGACTACACATTTCCCCTTGCCAGTTACCTGTGCCCCTTCCCTACAGTGTCCTTTTGAGACTTCCTATCTGGCACTGGCTTTCCAGACTATTTCTAACTTTTAACTTAATAAGGGTGGCAACTCACAAAACAGAAGGAACTGTCCAGGAGGCACCCTGCATAGCCTCCTGGGACCTTAGAATCCAAGGCTTTGGATCCACCTGCTCCTACCCCCGTCCTGTTAACTATCCCCCTTAACTGCTGTTTTACTCTCTTTATTAACCTCTATTTTCATATGGAGACGTGTGATTCCTTTTTTAAAAGCCTGTAATTCGATTATATCTCCTTATTCGGACTAGATTCAGATGGAGAAGTGAAATTATTGGAAATAATACTAAGGTACGCAGATAATACCATCGTATTGGTAGAAAGCAGAAATGATTTGCGATGACTTCATAAAAGTAAAAAGAAGAAAATGCCAAAGCAGGACTCCAGTTGATCATTAGAAACACAAAAATTGTGATTATGCAACTTTGAGGTTGACAATGAAGAAACTGAAAAGTCAGAGATTTTGTATACATTGGTTCAGTTATTGATCCAAATGAAGACTGTGCCTTGGGAGGGCTGCAGTTAGAAAATACCATCAAGTTTAAGGATGTGTCACTGGAGGACAAGCTCAAAATCACCCATCTTCTTGTATTCCTACTTGTGAAAACCAGGTAGTAAAGAAGGCTGACAGGGAAATGATTGCATGAAATGTGGTGCTGGAGGAGAGCTTTGAGGATACCCTGGACTGCCGGATAAGACAAACAAGTGGTCGTAGATCAAATCAAGTCTGAATTCTGGAGGCAGGCTGTCCTAATTTTCGCAAGAAGGCAAGATTCTGTGGGGGAAAGGCAGTAATGCTGTGAAAGGAAGCAGGAAAAGAGGAATGCAAAATATGAGATGGATTGACTCCCTAAATGAGTGTTTCCCAATTTTTTTCAAGTCAAGGCTCCCTTTATTAAGAGACTAATGGTCATGGTGCTCTTTGTTTGAAAGGGCCATCAGGTGTCTCTTGGCTGCCAGAGGCAGGATCTTGACACCTCCACCATTCCATCCTCTTCCCCCCTCCCAGTATCCCCACGGCCTTACTTTCTTCCAGATCCTGAAGCATGAAATTCCCAGGGCATCCATCAAGGACCTCCATTGGGGACCAGAGATTAGAAAAGGAGAGACAGGCACACAGCCTCCAGATCTGGTTCCTGTTTTTTAAAACTTAGTTTTTTTTTAAAAAAATTACAGCATAAAAGCATCCGACAAAAACAAATCAAAGTTGTTCTAACAAAAGACAAAGAAAATAGTGCATTTCAGGAATTGCATTACTTACTTGTTTGTTTGTTTGTTTGATTGATTGGCACTGCTTGAAGAAACCCTGTCACCCGATTCCTCCTCTGCCCCAGCTAACAATTGATTGCCAAACCTTAGCGGGGGGGGGGGAGAGGAGGAGGAAGAAGCAGGGGGACGGAGGCACCCCTTGAAGAAACCCCGTCACCCTCTTCCTTCTCCTCTCCCCCTGCTAAAGGTCACCAAACCTTAGAAGGAGGAGGAAGCTGTCGATGGAGGCACTGCTTGAAGAAACCCTGGCTAAGGTTTGGAAATCCTTAGCCGGGGGATAGGAGGAGGAGGAGGAAGTGGGCAACGGGGTTTCTTCAAGTGGCACTTCTCTCACCCGGTTCCTCCTCCTCTCCCTCCGCTAAGGATCACCAAGCCTTGCTTCCCAACCCAGTGCCATTCTAACCCAATATTTATCACTACGTGTCAACATTTCTCCTTTTCTTCTTCTCAAGTAATTTAAAAAATATTATGTTTCTCTCTTCTGTCTGTTTTTCTGCCTGCCCCCTCCTCTCTCTCTTTCATGCACACATACTTGTAGAAAATTATTTAAAAAATCCAAGATTACCAGCCAACCCTCAAACATGATTGTTTAAGTATTTGGGGAGAAAGGCAGCATAAAAAATTGATGATGATGATGATGATGATGATGATGATGATGATGATGATGATGATGATGATGATGATGATGATGATGATGATTTCTAAATACTAAAGATCTAAATGAAATATACTTCTTGAATGCCCTTCATAAGTTAAGAACTCTGAAACAATCCCTGCCATCCCTTGCAGATGTCAGCAACCTGAGTTCCTCAATTTGATAGCAGCCACCTGTTGCACTGGCTTCCCTGGAGGTTCTGCCCCAACTGTTGGTGAACTGGTTTTTATAGGGGTCATAACCACTTCCCTTCTCTCCCTCCTGTTGAGCTGCTGTTACCACCAAGGGCTATGTCTGAGTCCCACTTTCTCTAGAGTAATTTGTCTTGGCTTCTGACTTTCTCCCCTCTGGCTCTCCAGGTCCCTCAGTGGGCTCTTCTGTTGGGTGGGTGGTAGAGTTGGGTCCTGGGTCAGAGCACAGTGGCTCACTGGCAAGAGCATCCAAGTCACATAATAAACTGATATTTATGTATTTTATCAAATTTATTTTCTGCCTCTCCTTTATAAGCCCAAATAAGCACAAACATCTCCCACCCATCTCAAATTTAGCCTCACAGCAATCCTGTTTTAGCATAAACCTATTAGACTCAGATGTAATAACACATCAGGATTGACACAGTGGAGATTTGAATCTCTGTTGCCTTAGTGCTTGCTTGATATGCTAACATAAGCTGAGCAAATGTGGTGCCTTCTGGTTGCTTTGGAATTCAACTTCCATATTTCCAGTGCTGGCTAGTTCTCTGTTAGAACTGCAGTCTATAACATCTGGAGGATGGCAGACAATTGTTTATTTGCTTGTGTTACCAGCATTGCACCACATGGCCCCTACATTAACCTCATGTGGAGTGGAGCTGGGAACTGATGCTTTCCATGGTTCCTCCTTTCCTCCTCAAGGCTTACCCAGGAGCACTAGGCTCTTAGTGTGCCTTTAGGAAGGGAAAAGGGAATCCAGAACCAAACATTCTTGAGGGACAAAAATACTTCAATGCCTAAGTGGCAGTTTAATGGTAGGAGAAGTTGCAAAGATGCTGAGCTTTCATGCCCCACCTGTGAGCTTCCTGGCAGTTTGGCTGCTCCTGGAAGCAGAAGGGCATACCAGATGGCCCTTGCTCTGATCCAATCAGACTTAAAATTTCTTAAAATAATTTAATATACAGAGCATATTTTATTTTCAGACAAATAAAGGATATGACACAGCCGTAGTAAAATCACTGAACTTATACCAAAACACCCATTCCAGGAAATTAAATGGAATGAATAAAAGGAACACTGCGTAAGCTGATGTAAATGGCCATCACTTTGTCTCTAACCAGAATTCATGTTGTGAGGCCCCAAAACCCCAGTGCCTAAGCACAAGGGGGAGATCTTAGCAGACCTGGAGAAACCAGAAGATCTAAAAAATACAAAAAAGTTTCCAGGAGAAATAAAATAATAAACATGGGAAATCCCCACCCACCCACCCACCCTTGCTCATATAGCAGATCATTGCAGAGTTAGCATACTTTCGCTCCTACAACACCTCCCACCCACAACACACACCCAAATAACTGAACCAGGCTATATTCTCTAATACAGTATTCCACTGCATTTTAGAACATAGATGGAACAGCATTCAAGGTGGGGCTGTGCAGATGAAAAGGCATGGATGTGACCAGCTACAAGCCTGTACTCCATGTCCATGCTCAACAAAACTCACCTGTTTATAAACTCTTCATCTTGAATGACATGAATGTATAAAACCATGCATTGTGTGTCACGTGTAAACATGAATGGACATCATTACTCAAAGTCACACATATCAGGTTGAATCTGGGAGGATTAAAAACTTTCCCAGATTAAATGTGATAAAATCTGCCCAGGAAGTGGCATTAGATGGGCCTCTAGATACAATAAATGGAATAAATGTGTCATAAATAAAAGAACTGCCCTGTAGACTGCCCCTAGATAAAATAAACATGCTCATATGTCCCTCACTGGCTTGATCATTTGACTCAGATCCTCTAGACCAGGGGTCCTCAAACTTTTTAAACAGGGGGCTGGTTCACAGTCCTTCAGACACTGTTGGGGGATGGACTACAGTCTGAAAAAATATAAACAAATTTATGTGGCAGCGACCGGCTGGAGCAGCAGTTACTAACCGACTGATTGGTTTCAATTTGGGGCTAATTCCCTTTGCTTCCTATTTCAACACACAAACAGAGAGACTCTCCTCATGCCCATTTCCATGGGTTGCCCTCACCCTTGCCAGGAGGTGGAACAACGGGTGAGGGAAAAGCAGGGACAGAGAGCTGGCTGCAAGAGAAGAGGGCGGGAGGAGGGGGAGGAGAGGGGGAGGAGGAGGGGGAGGGAATGGGGACATATTGAGCATGGAGTGTGGAGAGGGGGCCTGAGGGAAGACTGCACAAGTGCAGGGCGGGGGACCCTCGGTGCTCACTGAGGTGTGCATGGAAGCTCCCTTTTGCCTTCCCACCTCCAGTGTGCCGGCAGCAGTAGCCCTATCAGGGAAGGGGATGTGGTGCTGGAAGCGGGAGCTAGAGGGTCCTTCACTGCTGCCATGGTTCCTTCAGTCCCGCCTGCATGCATGCTGCAGTCAATTTGGGGGAGGACAAATGGAGGGGTTCTGTAATGGCTGGCGGGCCAGATTCAGGAGCCTGGCAGGCCAGATCTGGCTTGCGGGCCATAGATTGAGGAACCCTGTTCTAGACCTAGAAAAGAACAGCTAATTCCTGAGCTCCATTCTTTTCTCTCTCCCCCCCTTACCCTGTTGTTCATTTGAACAAGATAAAATCATAATGATTCTCATTTTTCAATTAATTCAGGAAGAGAGGGAACAAGGACAGAACGTCCTGGCTGTATGGAAATTTTTCAAAATGATTTAGGTCCCACAGTACCCATCAAGCTGAATTCTCAAAGAATAATGGTCAGATTTGCTCCAAGGACATTCAAGATGCTTCTAGGTTACATTCATTATTATTTTGTGATGTTGCTGCTGATAGAAGTGTTCTCTCTCATACCACTGGGGAACCCTTGCTAAATAATGGCTGATGATAGAGATGGGCACGTCCAGGAAAATTTTTTTCCCGAGTTGTCGTTTTTCGGGACGGGTCCGTTTCAGCTCGTTTCCGTTTTTCGCGATTTTTTTCAAAAATTTGTCGTTTCCTGGTGTCGTTTTTTCGTCTGTTGTTAGTACTGGTTTAAGGGGGGTAGCGGGCTCCTGGAGACACCTCTGTGGGGTGGGTGCCTCCTCTGGCCCGCTATGAAGCGAAAGCGGGTTCCTGGAGGCACCCGTGGGTGCCTCCTCTCCTCACCCGCTACAAAATAGCATGCATAGCCAATTGGATATGCATACCAGTTGCAGACTTGCTTAGTGGACTGGCAGAGGCACCCCTCTTGGGGATGCCTTCCCTGCATCAGTCAGTGAGAGAGAATGTGGGCTCTCACTGTGTCTCACTAAGAAGGGAAACGTACTTGCCTGTAGTGCAATGCGTGTACACAGATCTGGCTTTAGGGTTAGGGTTAGCGCAAGGGCTAGGCTTAGGGTTACAGGTAAGGTTAGGGTGAGTATTGGGGTGCACCTCTGGGTGCCTCTCTGACCCACTTAGAAGGACAGTGTACTAGTGTATGGGTTAGGTTTAGGATTAGGATTAGGGTTCGGGCTAGGGTTAGTGGGCTTTTTATGCCTGATTGGCACATCCCAGAAGTCTCTGTGGTCAACCTGGCCAAGTGGCCATGCGATTGGTGGAATGGCTCCAAAAAATTGCATGGTCCACTCCCATGGCCAGCCCATCATTGCCCAGGTGTAAATAAAAATAAAATAAAATAAAATAAAATAAAATCAATGGAGAGGAGGACAGGAGACATTTTGTTGCAAGAAAAACCCACTGCTACTGTAAAAAATCTGGCAGTTTTAAAATAGCAATTTTCACATGTTTCTGTGGTGCTTTGGTGTGTTTTTGGACCACGACGATACGATTTCAAAAAAAAGATTGCGGTCGCCCGCCCCATTTTGGATCCCCCGCCCGCACTGCATGGCAGGCGAGTTGGCGAGACAATGAGGAGGAGGATGCCCCACCAGAGCAGCCCAGGACAGGAGGGGGGGAAGCCCCCCCCGAAACCACCCCTCTAGGTGCCCTCACTCAGGCAGGCATATTTCCGCCTGCTTTTTTGCCAGGGAATCAGGGTTTTTAAAAGTTTTTTTCTGTGCTGTTTGAATGGCAGCGGCGAGCCGGCGAGGCGGCGACGTTGGCGGGACGACGAGGATGCCCGCCGGCCGCCACTCCACCAGAGCAGCCCAGGAATGACAGGAGGAGAGGGGGGAGGCTGTGGACCCCCCCGAAACCACCCCTCTGGTAGGTGCCCTCACTCAGGCAGGCATATTTCCGCCTGCTTTTTTGGCCGGGAATCGGGTTTATTTTTTACTTTTTAAAACTTTTTTTCTGTGCTGTTGGCATCGCGCGATCGCGATCAGACCCAATTTTTCTTTAGTCGGTTCGAGTTCGAGTTCTGGCGGAGTAATTGTCGTTACCGTTTCCGTTACATAACGGAAACGAGGAACGGAAACGGAAACGGGAATTTCGACGAGTCGTGCCCATGTCTAGCTGATGAGCTGGTTGCTACCCTGAAATAATATTGTTGGGGTCCTGGGAGTGCGGGTGAGATTGGGGTGGATGAGCAGACTTACAGGCTTTAAGAAAGAGAAATCTCTCCTTGGACCTCTCAGGTTGCCATGCCGTTGTACCTGACCTGTGGTTTTATAAGAGATGCTGGTTTGGGTAATCAGATTTCCAAATGAAGGCCATAATCTTAGAGATTGCGATTGGTCCATGCTTATCTATGGAGAAATCTCATATATTTCTCAGCTCTATAAGAAACGGAACCCTCTTCCTGTTTTCAGATAATCCAAGATGGCTTTTTCTCTCTATCCTCCCATCCTCACAGGTGCATTTGGTCAAGACATGAAAGAGGGTCTTCTCTCTTGCTGCTCCCAAACTGTGGAACTCCTCCCAGGCTGGCCCCATCTTTGCTGACAGGCAAAGGCCTTTCTCTTCAGATAAGGCTCTCCCCAGTAACCATTGTTTGTTGGTTGGTGTTTAAAGAGGGGCTGTTATGTTGTTTTATCTTTTTAACATATTTGCAATACGTGTTTAAATTCCATTAAACTACTTTTAATATTATACATGTTTAATTGTTTTTGGGATTGCATCGGTAACTTATTGCATTTTAGTAGAGATGGGCGCAAAACAAACTTTTGATTTGTTTTGTTATTTGTTATTCATTTTGTTAGGTAAAATAATTAAAAAATTACAAAAAATAAAAAAACTGGTCTGGCCTGTGGGCCGCTGAACCGTCCTGTGATCACCTGACCTGACCTGTGGGCTGCCGACCTGACCCACAGGCCACCGAACTGGCCCATGGGCTGGAAGAATTAAATATATTTTTTTTTAAAAAGCCAACCGGTCCATGCTACAGCTGGTTAAAAATTATAAAATTAAAAAGAAATCCTGATCTAGCCTGTGGGCTGGCAGGATTAATTTTTTTAAAAAATAAAAAATTAAAAAATAAAAAACCCCAACCGGCCATGCTACAGCTGGTCGGCGGGGTTCATAAAAAGAAAAAGGAAAAGGAAAAGGAAAACAAACTGAACTAAAACAAATTATGAAACAATTTTTTTTATAAATGGGTGGGGGAAACCAATTATGAAACGAAAGGCCATTTTGGCGTTTCGTGCCCATCTCTACATTTTAGCTTTTATATTGTCTTTTTAAGAACTACAGTATTGTAAGCCAATGCAGGTCGCCTTCAGGAGGATGTTGGGATATAATTAATAACATGACATGAAACAAAATACCCCAAATTATTTTTTGTTGGTATCCATGGACTCTCATGAAGGAACTGAGAAGACTTGTCTGCAACTGGTGTGTGTGTGTGTGTGTGAGAGAGAGAGAGAGAGAGAGAGAAGCAACTTACAAGTGCTGCGCCACCCATTTGTGTGGCCTGCTCACTATTATGCTGCCTCCCTTTTAGCTTGCAGTGGATAAGAAACAGCATGATCTCTTACTTTCCTCTTTAGTAATCAACATCAACATTGTAAATACTAGCCTATCTAGTTGCATGCCTCTCCTCCTTTATTCTGGTGAAGGAGGAAGGTGTGTCTTATGTATAGTAGGCTAAAGTATTGGGGAATGGTTCCATAAGATATTCCATACTGTGCATTTGTTAAAATACTTGTAAGCTGATGTTTGAGAAGGGGTTGGCCAAGCTTTCTTTAGAGGAGGGGAAGCAAAGGTCAACCTTGTTCTTTGATAAACATATATTGATCCAAAGCCAGCATGCAAACTAGGGGCGTTTATACATGACCCCTAAACTCCAGGGCAAATGGCTCCCAGCTCTGGAGCTTAAAAATGTTTCCCCACCAGCTCTGGAGTTTACAGGAAATTAAATGCGACCACACCCACTTTAGCACGTCCCAGTGCACCTTTCCAGTACCTGCTCTCTGGAGGTGAAAATTCCTTGATGCGGTGTAACGATAGTGAGTGCGGGGCTCTCCTCGCTTCTGTTTGTTGTTTTTTTGGCTCCCGCCCCTTTAAGAGCTACTTAAGAGTCTGGAATGTTGCTGCGACAAGAGCGAGAGGCAGAACGGAGGTGAGCCACATTCCTTTCTTCCTTTTTTCCCCTCCCTCCCCTCACGCAGACAGGAGCAAGGAGGTGCGGAGGGGTGGGGACACAGGAAGAGCGACAAGCCCCTAAGATCTCTGGTCCGAATTTAAGTGGCCAGCAGATCTTAGGGGTTGTGTGAAAAGGCTCTAGGAAGAACACAATGTCCACAGCATACGGAAGCATGCTTCCACCTCCATAGTGCTAAAATCAACATGTACAACACCTACACCCACAAACTATACAGCTCCACTCCATTCTTGCTTGTCATGAGCAGGCACTGGGGAATGAGTCACCGGTGTTCCCTTTTGGCAGATCTTTAAAAAGCTGTTGCCAATGTGACTGATGATTTAGCATTCCTCCAAGGAAGTTCCAAAACCCTCAGAAAAAATGGTCACGTATTGTTCACAGAATAAAATCGTAGGTGTTCCAGTGCTATAAATAACGTGAGCTATTAAGTTTCAGAAAGAATCTCCCTATCATTTTCAAGTAAGTTAAAAAAGGAAAAAAGTCAGATTTTAAATATGCTGATTATATGGAAACAGAACTTTTTAAACCTGAATATCCAGTTGATGAATGAGTGATAAGGTGTATTTCTCTGTCCTATGTGTGTTGTAGAACTGCACACTTTACCTGGGGTTAAACCATACCAAAGACACCAAGACTTGTTTCTGAGTAAAATTTAAAAGGTATGTGTTATTACAATGGTCATCACCACAGCCTACATTGTCATGATTGAGAAAGCTCTGTTCTTTGTGTTCGCTTTTTGGCCTCCTTAGATGTCACAGTTCTTAACATGAAGGACTGTGAGGAGTGAGTTTTACAGGTAGCTACATATTTTGGGGGGAGAGGCATTGTGCCATCTAATAGTAGATGAAGCCAATGATAAAAGTGTGGGATCAAAAACATCAGCATATTTTATTTTAAAGTTAACTAAGTAGTGGGTTGGGAAACATAAGAACCTGGGAAGCCATCAAAGAATAGTATTATGTAGATGAGGATAGATGGGGATCCCAGGCTACCTGGATTCAGCCTCAGGATATAAGTTCCTCATCCATGTTTTAGGATGGTAGGGGCTGTTCCAGGCAATGAAAAATATCAAAAGGCTGCTGTCACCATCAGAAAAGGGCAGTTCTACAGATGCCACTCACACAACACTATTCCTTGTCTTTTATGTGGTTGGAGAAGTGGATGCATATCTAGAGCCATTGGTTTCTGTCGCATGTGGAACAGTGCAATCCAAATAGGAGACAGCCTTCAAGATATAATGTAAATCAGGTGTTCCCAAACTTTGGTCCCCAGATTTTCTTCAACAAAAAGGACCCAAGCCATCTTGGGTCGTTTTCCAAGGAGAAAGGTGGGGTAAAATACTCTAAAATAAAAAATACCATAAAATAAATAAATGACAATGCTTTAAAGCTCTAGAGAGCACAGCAAGTGGCCAGGAATTCTGGGACTTGTATCCAAAAGTACCTGGATCCTCCCAGGCTTCGAAGCCTCTGGGTTCATCTGATGTGTGTGTTGTATTTGTTCATATAATATTTGAAGTGCTGCAAAGACTGCCTACCATATGAAAATCTCAAAGACTGAGTGGTTGCTAGTGGGATGGGGGTGGGATGGAGGTGGGGGTGGGAAAGGGAGACTCAGCCAATTTCATTGTGCACATGTTGTACATTGACAATAAAGGTATTATTATTATTACTGGTTTTCCTTTCAAGAATACAGCCTAATGTAGGTCATGGGGATGAAGGGCTATCTCCCCAGGTACAAGGACAGCCCAACAAGAAGGACAGATTCATTCAATAATAGCAGTTAACCAATTCTGTCTACGTTGTCTGTAGTAGATGACCTTTTTAAAGGAACGGGCTGTGAGTTCTGCATTTTTATTTTACATCTCTTTTTTCTGTTTTCCACAGTCTCTTAAAACAGCAGTCTTTAGGAAGTGTCGTCTAACATTTATTTGAAATCTGCTTCCATAAAACTGGCATGCATTGTTTCCAGTCATAGACGGCTCATGACTTCATATTTTAGGGTGTCAACCCTACACCAATCCACAACTGCCTTAGCGTACAGTCTCACTTTCGGCAACACACTGGCCAGCTTCTGATAAGTAACTTCCCCCACAACAAAACTGGAAATAAGCTGACATTTCATGAACTTCTGCCTACAGCCCATTCCTTCTTGTGGCTCCTCCTGAGTACAGGCTGCCCTCTTATGTCCAGAGCTGATGTAAACCATCCATAGTCTCTAACCACTCAAAGAGTCTAACTATGGAGCACCACTGTCAGTGACATTTAGAAAATACAGTGGCATGTAATATGTGTCAGTGTGTGCGTCGTTACAGTCGTGACTAACTCTTCGTGACCCCATGTCCATGGAGTTTTCTTGGCTGGAATACTGGAGTGGTTTTGCCAGTTCCTACTCCAGGCACCTACAGCACCTGGTATTTCCTGGTGGTCTCCCATCCAAGGACTAACCAGGGCCGACCCTGCTTAGCTTCCGAAATCAGGTGAGATTGGATGTGCTGAAGGCATCTAGGCAGCTGGCATGTAATATACATTTTCCTTAATGTGTGGCTTGAAACTTTTCCAAACCACTGTGTTTGGAAACGTATGGTTTGGTGCAGGGTAGTTCTGTGAAGCAGCAATATGCCTAACTGGTCTTAAATATGCTACTGCAGAACAGATGTGTGTTCCAGGTGCATAAAATTGTGTTCCAGCATGAAAACATCTAAAGCAAACAGGTCCTTAATAGAAGGAAAATCTGCCCTTGTGATATAAAGTCACCTGACCTTAAAAGGTAGGAGAAAGTGCCATTAACAACACAAATGGCATACTTAAACCAGAATGAACAAGCATCAACATAGTTGACTAATGGGCTCGTTTATCTTACTATAGGGGGGAGAGGTGGGGTGGATAGCTAATTGAAGTAATCTACTTTTTCATTATAACCATTGATGGATTTACTACTCTATTGCAACCTGTCAAAGCAGCAGGCCAGGCCAGTGGCCAAATATTAGTGTGACACATTGAACTGTTTTGGTTTCTCTCTGCTGTCAAAGCAATGAATTTGCTTGATGAATGCCACTGTCTCTGTTTGATCAGGCATTTGATTAAGCAGGTGCCAGGGGGTTCCCAGGCTTGAGAATTTTGTGTGTTGTGATTATAAATAAAATGGGAACCAAAGTTTCCTTCACATGGGCCCTGCATGAAGGATAACCACAGGTAGAATAGCATGGTGCCTCTGCTTCTATCCCAAGATTGAGTAGCACTACCCACTTGTCCCAAGTGCCTTTGCAATGCCTGTAAGCAGAGGTGGGCGAACAGAGGACCTCAAGGCTGTTTTGGTGACCCCTCTCAAAAAGCATGCCACTTATATGCCACCTCATGGTGCTTAAAGGACTTTCTGGGTAATTTACAATTTAATATGCACATTACACCCCTTCCCACTAGGAATGGGCACCAAACAAAAATGACATGCCATTTTGCCATTTAGCTAATGGCATGAAACAAAACAAAACAAAATGGGGATGTGCTGTTTCATTAATTATAAAAGATTGGCATTTTCCCATTGAAATGGACAGTTTTTCTCTCTGTAAAATGGCACCGCAGGGTTGTAGCGGGACCAAATTTGGTTGTTACCTTCCTTGGACTTTCCCCTTTAAGCCCTCCAAATTTGGAGAGGTTTGGGGTTCAGGGGGAATGAGTTATTAAAGTTCATAGTGGGTGCCCCTGGAAAAAAACATTTCTAAGTGTATTTTTCTGTGCTAGAAAATAGTGATCCCAGGCAGCTAGCAGCATGAAAATTGGTATGGAGGTTCCTCAAGCTCTCCCCTATAAGAACCCCCAATTTGGAGCTTGGGAAACCACCTTTAGCACCCGTGCCATAGATTCACCAACACTGATATATAGAGATGGGCACTAAATGTTTTATATTTCATTTTTCATTTCATTTTGGAGTGAAACAAAAAATGAAATGATTTTTAAACAAAAATGAAACAAAACAAACTGGAAAATTTCCATTCATTCCATTTCATTTTTGTTAGATTTCCCATAGGAATGCATTGAGCAATGCATTCCTATGGAAGACCACTTTAAACAACCCGTGCCTCGCCCCCATTGGGCATGTTGGGGGGGGGGAGGCACCAGTTGTTTAATATATCTTGGAGCCACTGAGGCTGCCTAGGTGTCTCAAAGGCATTTTAAAAACCCTGTGCCCCCCATTTTACACATTGGGGGGAATGGTGCAGGATTTTTTTTTAAAAAAATAGCCACTGAACTAAGTGCTGATGGCTGCAGCCACGACTTGCTTCAGTGGCTTTAAAAAAAGTTTAAAAACCCAGCGCCATTCCCCCCCCCCAACATGCCCCATTGGGTTTTAAAACTTTTTTTAGCCAGCAAATCAAGCGGTGGCCATGGCCATCAACACTTTGGTGGCTAAAACAAGTTTTAAAAGCCTGCACCATTCCTGCTCCCCATATGCCCGATCAGGGCGGAAAGGCACAGAGTTTTTAAAATTAGGCATGTTGGGGGAGGAAAGGCGTGGACACGGTGTTAAAAACAAAAAATGAAACGAAATGAAAAATGAAATGAAATTTAAAAAAATATTTGTTTCAAACAAAATGAAACAAAACGAAACGAAGCACAACGAAATGAAAAATGAAATGAAACACCATTTTTGTGTTTCGTGCCCAGCTCTACTGACATATATACTGGCCAAGGAATTAAGTCCTAGCTTTTTTGCTGAGGTGGTGAAACTGTACATGGCCTATGTCTTCTCAGTCTAACATTCAAGGGAATGATAGTCATATGGCTAAATACTACACTATAGCCAAACCACCACCACCATTGGCTAACCCAGAAGAATCCATCCTAACCTTCTCCTTGATATGTCACATTGCTGCACAATGGTGATTTGGGGGTTTGAAGAAGCACATAGTTATGTGAATGCCTCCAACAATAATCTGGAGAGCATTACTCTCTCAGTGACTATCAGACCTCACTTCGAGACACTGGTACAGTCTCCCTTACAAGTCAACCTAGGGGCAGACCTACAGGGTAAATCAAGGAAGCCTATATATTGTTTATAAATGCCAAAGGTTTACTAGGTTCATCATATCTGACAATATCCCAATAAAGGATTAATACCAGAATCAAAGGAGGCAAATATTGACAAACATTTCAAGATTCATCTGGGTATCTTAAGTGTAAGTAGTTTCCTTCTTGCAATCCTTTTAGCAACTTGTATTGGCTAAGCTTTATTTTTACTACATTGCTTTAAGGTTCCATAATTCAAAAATAGCAAAATCAAAATATGTGTATTGATGACTGAAGTTGTGAGGAAAAACTTGTAGGCACCGAATTCTTAAAATCCATTCTTGCAGTTTATGAAAAGATGTAGATGTTAAAACTTAAAAATATAGGAATAATATACAAGCAAATGGCATACAGAAAGTTTTAAGTTACATTCATCAAATATATAGCCCCAAAGGGCAGGTAACACACATCTACATTTTAAAACAAAAAGCGTCATTATTTTACTAGCCTTTGGAAGCCCTAAGAGCCTTTTTGGAACAATGTAGAAAATTAAATTTCTGAAGAATAAAAGAGTAAACACACAAACACATACACACAACCCAAACTTATTTAGCTCTAAGCATTGTCAGATGTGTTTATTTCATTATAAACACTAAAGGGGTATGATGAAATGAAAAAAATGTGAAGAAATGACCCAAATTTATCAGAAGGACCTATGTAAGAATATTTCCATAAACGCCTGAACTGTGAATCCTCTTTAGTCATCATCTCTATCAAGGGTGGCCATGGAGGTGAATGAGGTCTTACTCCCTTTCTGTGGGCACACAACATTGCCCCCTCACAGCAACAGCACTTCCCCCTCTGCTCAGAGCACGCCACTGTGCTCCATGCACATAGCCAGGCAAAAGGGAAGCAGCAGCTTGTGGGCTCGTTGGTAGCCCCAGTTTACTCTCCAGCCACACCACTCTGGGCATCCCAAAAGCCACGTGGCTGGAGAGTAAACTAAGGCTATGAATGAGCCTGCTGTTTGATCCTTGCTTTCCTGAAGGGTAGCACCTGAAGCCTTTGTAACCCATGGTACCACTGTATTCAGGTTAAATTGCCATATTGGCACTTTGCAAAAAACAAGTGGATTTTGAATCAGAGTTTGGGCACTCTCAAAGGTTTGCCATCACTGATATACGTTATAGACTCTGGTTTGAGAAGACATACTGGGTTTTATGATGCTACATACCCCAGCACTGTTTGATACACATAACACCAAGTAGTAAAAATGGAATTCACTATCAATATCGGCTGTCAGTGTAGACAGCTTTAAAAGCCAATTGGATAAATCCATGGAATTTTAAGACATCAATGGCTTTTGTTGTGATACCTATATATCACTTTGAGTGTCAGAGGCCCAATATACATGTATGTTGCTGGGGAACAGAAGAGAGAGGGCATGGCTGATGTTCATGACCTGTTTATTGGCTTCCAATAGTCACAGTTGCCAACCATTGTGTGAACAGCATACGGGTGTGATCCAAATGGCTCCCGTTGGATTTTTATGGACATGCAAACACAAATCCAGCTTCTTGCACTGGGTGAACAACAGCACATATGGCCTTAATGGGGTTATTTTTTTTTCTTATTACCACCTGTAAATCAACCATAGCCCTGTGCAGGCATTGCACAAACCAGCAGTATGAACTGCTGCCCATGTCTTCTTCACACTTTCAGTGCCCAGTTTGAAGAGAGGCTCTAGCTCCAGTGCAAACTGTACCCATTAAGGAGAATCCAGCTCTGCAGTTCTATAACGTTGCTGCTGATGATTATATAACCAAAATATTCCATGGCTCTTGCTCACAGATGGAGGAAGAGCATGTGAGTGGAAATCTCTGCTCATCAGACGGGGTGCTGAAAGCGTGGATAATGTGACAGTGGGGGCGGATCTGTACCTTCCCTAGGAAGCATGTTTGCCAAGTCAGCTTGAGAAACAGACTCCTTGAATGGGATATATTGGCCTGCAGTATCTGTGGCATTGTTGCTGCTGTTCTGGAACACAATAGTTTGTTGCAAATATTGACACTTTACTTAGCTTACATCAGCCTATGTGGTTCTGGATGACTGCCGTGCTTAGCTGGCAAGATGATTTCTTAATGGTGCACTGAAGCTATTTGCCACACAATCCATAAATCAAATGTAATCCGACGAATGAGTTAAAGCTGATCTTATTCAATGGAAATGAAAAGCATGTTCAGCTGTTTATTAACTGGGAGTTACTGGTCAAGTTATAGTTTTGGGGGCTGGAACAAAAGATGTTCTTAATCAACAAAGCCTGTATATACCCAAACACTTCACCTTGATTGTTGTATTGGGCTTGAGGATGTCAACTTGGCTCATTATAAGGAAACTTCAACATGTCCAGAATGCAGCTACAAGATTGCTGTCTGGAGCGGGTTACAGAGATCACATTACACCCCTACTAAAGGCGCTCCACTGGCTGCCAATCAGCTATCGAGCACAATTCGAGGTGCTGTCCTTAACCATAGCACAAAATGGCCTGGGTCCAAGCTACCTCAAAGACTGAATCTTGTGATATGAACCAGCTTGGGTGCTAAGGTCATCAGGAGAGGCCTTTTTCTCCATCCCACCACTGTCAATGATGCATCTTATATGAACACATGAAAGGGCCTTCTCTGTTGCTGCTCCCAGACTTTGGAACTCCTTCCCGCTGGAGTCCAGGACTGCCCCATCTCTGCTGTCTTCCCGGAAACTAGCAAAGACCTTCCTCTTCAGGCAAGCTTTCTCCAAATGAGGGTCTACCTACTATGTGACTTTTATATGGATTACCATACACTGACTGATTTAATAAGAACACCAGTGTTTCCATGTTTACTTTCCACCCCTCATAATGGATTTTTCCCCTTTTGGTGTGCTCTTTGTAGCTTTAATGCTACCTTTTAATGTTCTAAGATGCCCTTTGAATTCCCTGTTCTTAATGTGAATATGCCTTAAATGTTCTGGGCTGTATATTGGCCCTCATTATTGTAAGCCACCTGGGTCCTTTTCCAAGGAGAAAGGTGGGGTAAAAATATTCAAAATAAATATAAAATAATCACATAATATTTCCCCCTGTCTCCTCTCTTCATCCCCTCCAATTTTTGTGAAGTTTGGATTTCAGATGTCCAGTTATGTACCTTCAAGACTATCCCCCCAGGAAAGTACCTTTTAGCAGTTGGCTTGGGGGAAATTTCAGCAGTAGTTCATGCTAGGGAAGCACACACAGAGGAGGTGGAGTGGGGAGGGATAAAGCTCTTATTAGCAAAGTTCCTCCCCATCCTGTTAGCGTCCAAGCTCTGTGCCTGTAGCCTGGTGGAAGGACAAGGGCCTTCCCCTGTAGCCCTGTCACTGATGCCCTGACACTCTTCAGATCCTCCAGCTGCCACCACTCTACTGTGAGCGGAAAGTACATGTGGCGACCAGTACTCCATATGTGACAGCTAGGCCCAGACCAACTTCCACACAAAGCCATAGAAGGAGGACAGGATTTATGGTGGGGGAGGGCATGCTGGGGGGCAAAAAAGAAGCAAACAGTGGAAGACCATGGTTTCCATGGCGGACAATGGATGTTCAAACAAGGCAATCATCTTATTAACAAGATGAGTGCCCTCTTCCTGTGCCTTATCCAAGGACTGTCTGCTCAAGCTTGCTGCTACCACCACAAAAACTATGTTCTGGAGTGTGGCCTACCTCAAGCTTTCACCTACAGTAGCCTCTGTAGCTGTCTTTTGACTAATGGCCAATCCTTCTCCCCATGTTGTTGCTCTCTTCCTCCTCTTGAATGATAGAATCATAGAATAGTGAAGTTCAGGAAAATGTTGCTCCATCAAGGCTTTTCTGGAACATGAAGATTTCTATTTAAGTTCTGCTCAGAAGTATCCAGTGGCCAGCTGGGGCTGAAGAGACTGCACTGTGAAAGGTCTCCATTGGTATTCGGAGGCTTGATCATATGAGGGAAATGTGAGTAGTTGCTGAAGCTCCTGACCTTTCAGTTCAGATCATTCTGCCATTTCTCTTTGTCACTTGTATGATTGGATCATAGATTCACTCTGGGAGTTTTCAGATGGTGATTTTGATCACTCTTGGAGCACCTACAGCATGGGCTGCTTTGGTCTATTTTCCAGTATGCAGACAATGTGCTAGATATTTTGAACCAGCTATGTGCCCAAGCTGGACCTTTTTGGTCCAGTGTCAGAGTCCTTTTTTTGGAGCTGGGCTGGAGTGACAGGGACCAGGTCATGAGTTCATGGAGGGGTCACTTTAAAGGCGATCATACCCAACGAAGCAATCATCTCCAGAATCATCCAGGGCTATCCTATAACAACATATAATCACACCCTTTGCTTCAGATACGATGACTTGCCACAGAGTTAACTGATCTTGGTGGAGGCTGTCCATTGTGCCTCTGCTTGAGTCCCAGTTGTGCAGTTCTTCCAGTCTGGAGGCAGGTTCAGGAAAGGCCATTCTTATATTTTTTCCATGGTTAAGTTGCCTCTATTACGATGTCAGCATGAAATGTACAATGATGTGGTAGAGCCACAATATTAGAGTGCTGGGACTATTTCATTAACCAAGACAGTGTCATCACCCGCTCCATCCTTACCTCTACCCTAGCTTCCTTGTCCCTTGCAGCATAACTGCAATACTCACAGTAGATGGAGTGGGTGGAGGTATGGGACATATTATCCCAGGAACCACATGTCATTGTGAGCTACCCCTGTTATTATGGCTGCTAAGTATTTATGAGCTTTGTAGTTTGAAGTGGGCAATTAAGACCCATTAGATTGACCGTAAGAGATTGTCTTGATGGGAAAGAAAACCATAAGAAATGATTTGTTGATATGAATCAGCAAAGTGGCTTGCCTTTTAGGGAGAATTTCTGGTGGTGGTGGTGTCTATGGGCATGGTTGTGCAATTCAAAATTTGCCATTGCAACACTGGGAATGTGCTGCTTATTTAAAAGCTAGTGGAATTGGGTGGGGGGAGAAATAACACCATAATCAGATAAGTGGAATGTATACAAAGAAGATAATTGCTAGTATGTTTTCTATCAATGCCCAGAGTCTTGGGGGCGGGGAATTGCCTATTTGAATGACAACTCCTTGAATTGTCCAGCTAGCATGGTTGTATGATTCTGGGAGCTGTTGTAAAAATAATAATAATAATAAGGATATTTTCAAGTTAAGCTAATGCCCTGATGTAGTCCGTATCGTCTTTCAATTTGATTGACTGCTGTATCCTTGTTGGTTGCTTTACTTTCTATCTGTATTTATTATTCTTAAAGCTCATTCTTGAATCCAAACATTATTGGGTTTGTGTTGCTGAATTGGTTACCGGAAAGGAATAGGAAGAATGGAGGGCTGCTTTCCCTGTGCTGTCCTCTATTGTTGAATATCTCACTCACTGCGGTGCTGAAGTTTTTCGCAGTTATACAGGGGCACTTCTGTTGGCAGGTTGACGGGGGTGAATGGAAAGCGCAGTTGAACGTGATGTTCAAGTGCCTTTCCTGACAATGTTTAAATGAAAGCCGGTCACAGGCTTTGTTTCTGCAGCTGTGACGAACTATTATTATGAACTGTACGGTGTGATAAAGGCATTGCTGTGCATCCACTCATGAACAAAGGATATCCAGTAAGAGACAGCTGTTAATATTTCCATTGCAAATGTCTGAACCTTTCAAATGTTATATGACAAAATAAACAAAAATATTTTTTAAACTCTAGCCATTTACAATAAACTGAGTCTGCCAGAATCAGCACTGAAATAAGAGACATAGCTTGTGGTTAACAGATTGGTAAACAAGTGCCACATTCTGCCGTTCTATGCACCCTTGTTAGGAGGTAAGACCCACTGATCATGATCAGATCAACCTCTGAGTAAACAATTGGTGGATCAGAGTATTTAAAAGAAGATGAACAAGAAGAACATTTTGATTCACAGCCTGACCTACGCAGGCTATTTCCTGTACATTTCAATGAATTTAAATCCTACCCTTACACTTACTTTGTACAGCCTGAACAAATTATAAATTGATATAACTGTAGGGTTCTTAGTGTCATTTAAGTGTAAGATGCCAATGTTCTTGTTCATATTTCAAAGCAAATCATTTAAATTGAGCTGTAAACCTTGCAGCACTATGAAACTAGACTATTGCTGCATTTGGGGGGGGGGCAACAAAATACTGTAGATCATATTTGGTGAGTGACAATTTGGTCCTAGGTTCGTACATGACATACAAGGTACCTCTACTTACGTGTTTAATCAGTTCCAAATACATTCTCATAAGTTGAACAACTCATAAGTAGAGCAGCCATATATAATAAATAAATAAATAAGAAATTGAAAAAAAATTAAAAAAATTAAAAATTGTAAATAGAGCAGACGACATCTAAAATTTGTAAGGCAGCAATTAATATGCCAAAAAAATTCTGCTCTTAAGTCAAATTGCTCGTAAGTAGAGTTACCACTGTATTTCCTACCATGTGTGGAATATATTTTGTAATTTGTATGTAGGTTGGGGATGGGCACAAAATGGAAAAACTGAGTTTTGTTTTGTTCCATTTTATTTTGTTTCATTAGAAACATTGTTTTTTTAAAATTGTATGAAATGAAACAGCAATGAACTGATTTGTTACTCTATAAAATGGGTCCTCTGCATCCTAGAGGCACCAATTGGACTCTTCTCTTAAAGCCCTCCAAATTTGGAGAGATTTGGGGTTCAGGGAGCCGAGTCATTCAACTTCAAAGGGGGTGCCCCCTGGAAAAACATTTGTATTTGCAAGATTATGTGCTTGAAAATAGTAATTCCCTCAGCTAGCAGCATGGAAATTACAGTGGAGCTTCCTCAAGCTCTCCCCTTTTAGCACTCCCAATTTGGAGAGGTTTGGCGTACAGGGGGACAGGTTATTCAACTCCAAAGGGGATGTCCCCAGGGGAAAAACATTTGTAATTTAAACGTATTTGAAAATACTTCCCTTTAAGCCAGGCATGTCTGAACTTTGGTCCTTCTGATGTTTTGGACCACAACTACCAGAATTCCAAGCCTGTATTTCCAATAGCAAAGGACTGTGGGAGTTGTGGTCCAAAACATCTAATAAATTGTCCAGGACCAGAAAATTGCTCCATGCCACAAAATGACCACTGGTCTTTTCTTTCATCTGAGTGGATGTCTGGACGAATTTCTGCTTCTGAAGGCAGAATATCAGTGGGACGTTCCTGTAGAGTGTATCAGGACACTGCTGTGTTGGTGCAGTGACTTCCTATAGTGCTAAAACTAAGGCAACTCCTTACACATGGCCCCAAAAGAGCAAGCACATTGCCAGAAAAGAAGACCAAAGGAGACAGAATACATGGAATTTGTGTACAATTTGTGTACACATTTAACCATGCAGCTACAAGTGAAATCAAAGCATTATACATTATACCATAAGAAGGATGATAGTGATTAGATGACCTCTGTGTATGCTCAGTCTTCTGTATAGTTTCCCCTTATTAATGGGCAGCTTCAAGGCTGCCTTCTCTATTTTCTTATGATTTTTAATCTTAAAATCAGACTTGACCTGGACACTCTTTCTACATTAAGTCCCAGTAGGCTATCCTTGCTGGAATAGCAAGCCTTTTTTTAAAAAAATAATATTTTTATTCATAATTTTCCCAGCATAAAGTTAAAAAAGAAAAAAAAGATATAAATCATTTCCGCTTACTGTATCTCATTATGCGGCTTAACAGTAAATCACATATTTAAGAGTAAATAACATATTTACATATTCTACTATTTCCAATTAGTTACATTGCTTATAATACAGTTCTTCCCTTCATTACTAAAGCTTACCTAAACTGAAAAAAATATATATCTTTTCTACTGTGTTACTATATGTAAAACTTATCTGTGCAAATCTATTTTCTTCCTTTCTTCTTAATCTATGGTTGATAACCATTAACCACCTCATCATTTGGCCTCTTATCTATCTTCCACCATTGGGACCAAGGAATAGCAAGCCTTTTTGAAGACATGGCCTCTTTCCTAAGTTAAAGTTACTATATGCCAGGCCTGTCCAACATGTAGGCCGCGGGCTACTGGTAGCCCGTGAAGGGTTCAAAAGTAGCCAACCAGCCATCAATAAAAAAGTGAGGGGATAAGTTCTCCACCCCTCCCTCCCCCATCCCAAGGACCACCACTGCCCTAGGTAAGTTCTGGGTCTGCCAGCCCATTTCAGCAGAGCGGGGCAGTTCAAGGGCCAGGGTGCACTGAAATCTGTTCCCTCCAGAACATATTAATTGGTTTTCAATGCATTCCTATCAGAAACTACTGCTCTACTTACAAAAAGTTTTTAGTTATGAGCATGTGCTCAAAACAAATAAAATTCATAAGTAGAGGTTTTAGTGTAGTAGCCCTCAGGCACTTTGGGCCAGAAAAAGTAGACCTTGGCCTGTTCAAAGTTGAACAGCTCTGGTATATGCTGTCTAAAAGATACAGTCAATGAATACAATTTCAGATACTGTTTGGTTTACCCTGACTGGTGGAGAATTTGACTCTGACATCAGCAAGTTCGTATTGATACTTTCTTGTTTTCTCACTTTTAAACAGAAAACAAATTACATAATTTAATTATTAGTAGAAATAGCGATAACCCCCACCAAAGAAAAATCTCACTATTTCATAAGGATCAAACATGTGCTTCATAGACAGGAGGTGAAATCCAACAAAAGATTTTAATTGGAAAGTGAGAAGTCCTTTCCCTAGAACAGTAATTTTGTGAGTAGGTTACCCAGAATGACAGCAGGGAAATGTCAGGATTTCCACCATAATACTCAGCATCTGTCCGAGTGCAAACAGACCTCTCACAGAATCAATTAAGCGACACATGTCCTTCTTTTGTGATGCCTGACTATCACACGTAGGAAGTGGCTGGCACTGTGACTCAGGAAACAAACCCACTTTGCTCCTCCAGCTGAGGCTTAACAAACTGCTTTTATGACCTTATTAATTCAAAAGTCAAAGAGAATGCCAGTTGTACAGTTTGTTTACATCAAGAAAGGTACAACTCGCCTTTGAGGGCAATGAAAACTCCTGGATGATTACCACATAGATCCATCATAGTTTCCATTTCCATCATTTTGTTGATCAACACAACTGATTCCTGTCATTCATTTGCTGAGCAGGGCTCTCTTCCTTGTACACGTGACTTTGCCTGTGCGCATGCGCAATGCCCCAACAGGTTCTTTCACAACAGGAACAAAAACGATAGCTATGGGTGTGTGGGAGAGAAAGAGCCCTGCATGAAGGGGCATAGAGATTTACGGATTGTTGGTGCTTTCATGATTTTTTTAAAAAAGACGACTCGGTGGCCAACAGACTGTCTTAATGTTGTTAATAGGCAGACTGGTGGTTCCCTTCCAAATGCCTCTGCTCAAGTTGTTGGCTTGTGGGTGATAAGATTTATGCATACTCATTGCCTTTCTTTGAGGGAGTCCAAAGGTTCTTTTCTGCTTGAAAGACTCAAGACCAGGTTTTTATAGATTTCTGAGCTGAGAAACCTGGGGTATGAGTCCCTTTCCATGTGCATGTAAACAATCTTCTGGGCTTCATTAAAACAGGATTGAGTTGGTTCTTGGATGTTTGCGGTAATAAATTGCCTTGCAGGACTATCAATATTAATCTAGAAAAGAAAATAGTTTTCAGTAATACAGTACAGTACATGTTAATACTTTCCCCATTAAAACTGTAAGAAGCAAGAGAGATGAACAAGATAATATGAGGAACATAGAAATTAAAAGCTGGTTAAGGTGAGTACAGGTGGAAACAAGCACATTGCCCACATAAGTGTGGGTAATATCACTCCATTTCAGCTCATTTTCAGCAGGTGCAATTGCTGTAAACAAAGGAAAGCTTATGGCTTTAAATAAGCCTTCTTTTTTCAGTTTCCCCATATTGTTAAGAGGCTTAAGAAGACAGCTTTGCCACTTCCTGATGTTGGGAAATTAAATACTTCTTCTGTTCCACAGAGAGGCAGAGAAAGTAAGTTTTTTTAAAAAAAATTTTTTAGGACAGCTATAATATGCTGCATCACTTAGATTTTTTTAAATTAAACACTTTCAAAAGGAGGGGGCAAGGACAGGAATTTTCTTTTCTTTGACTTTTCTTAAAGGTTGGGTTGAGAATCATCCCAGAGCCAAATGCACTGCTGAATACTAGATACTGCACAGAGCAGTGGCAGTACGGAAGCTGGTTAACAAAACAAACAAAAACAAATTAGGGTAGTGCTTTATCACTTAGAAAAAAATTAAAATGAAAGGTCCTTCTACACCTCTACCTGATCTTATGCAACCCTATTTAATTTGTCCTGATCTGCTTCAAATGAGCCCTTATTCTTAAGGAGAAATATATGAGTTGTATGTATGTTGTGTCATTACAGTCGTGACCAACTCTTCGTAACCCCATGTCCATGGAGTCTTCTTGGCAGGAATGCTGGAGTGGTTTGCCAGAGTTAAGATGTGTTTAATATGCTTGGTGGGAAGATGTCCACATTGGCAGTGACTGCATTTGGCGCTGGCCACTTCAGTTTGGTCCTGTGCCCTTAGCTTCAGTCCCTAATACTCTTTTTAAATTGAAATTTGGTCAACAAGCTTCCTTTTTTTCCTTTATGTACATGTACTCATGTGTAAACAGGGTAACCAACTCTTCATAATTGAAATGGGTTCCTCCAATTCTTAATGATAAGACAAGGCATAATGGATACCGTGTCTCCCCTCCCCTCTTTCTCTCTGTCATTCTTTGCGAAGTAGTTTATGATAGATTTCCTAGGAGGGCTCTTCTGTTCTAACTTGTTCAAATGATCCCAGTGGTTGGGTGGTTGGGTCCCAAAATCTCTGAATAGGCAATGGGTATAGCTAGTGGTGCATGTTACTGTAATGACTTAAAATGAAATCAGAATTATGTTTTATTAAACCTATGAACTTGAACTAAACCAAAAGGTTTTTCATTATTCAGCATACTTATAGTTGGGATTCTGGGGCTTCATGTTTGTTTAGGAAGCCTTTTGAAAAGCTTCAGTCCCATTCCGTAGCTTTATCGCTGTATCCTCACTTATAATATATTTGGAAGTGATGACGTCCAAGATTGTGCAGAAGGGGAATCCTATGTATCTGTTGGCGACATGAATTTGCAATAGAAGCATTCTATTGGGGAAAACCCCTTGTTTCTCATGCATAACACAGCTGGTGGTAGTTGAAATTTGCCAGACTCACTGGGTGATGAGTGTTATGTAAGTCTCTACACCAGCTGTCATCTCATCACCTGAACTATAAACGATCTGAGTTTCCTTATAAAGGGAATGAAAGTTTTATTGAGTTCTTGTCAACTATGATGAATGAGAGGCTTCAGTGGCTGATTAATGTCAATGCTCATTTCAAAGTTAATTTCCTTTGGGGATACTGACAGGATGAAAGTGACACATCATGTGGTAAAAGCTTTCAGATCCTTCCACACCCAGTCTTCTGGGAAAGCACTCTTCACTCTTACAGAATTCATCACTTAGAAAAAAATGGGAAAGCACTCTTCGCTCTTACAGAATTTGTCAACACTGTATCTCTTGTAGACGCAGAACTGGCAAAAAAAAAATACACTGGTCCTTGAGGCATGGGCAAACATTGCACCCTTCCTCAGTTGGTATGCATAAGGCAATCAGAATGACAATGGGATCAGTTGCACATGACTGTGCATGGCACACGTATCAAATCATGACCTTAATTCTTTGCCCCTCCCCTGCCCACTATGTATGCTGCTTGACTTTGCTGATCCATTCTGCCTAATGGCAGAGCTGACCTAAACATAAATGACCTCCATGCTATCGGTTGGCCCAGTTCCTTATAATATAGCTTCAGATAGTCATGAAACCCAGACGATGGGAAGTGAAGGGCTGAGAGGATTCTCTCTGGAAAAAAGAGGCCTGGCATGATCCGGTAGAACAAGCCTGCCACATTTCATCCCAAAGTGTTCTGCTTTTAATCTTTGGAGGTGGTGAATTCACTTTCCCAAAGAACAATCACATATTTGTGAATATGGGATCTCAGTCACGAGTAGATCTGATCCGGAAAGACATCCTCCTCCTCCTACTCAGCATACAGCATTTGTCAGCCTTTTTGTGCTGTTGACTACAATTCTGCCAGCTTGGGAGGGGGCTTGTTCAAAAGCCAGCTTTATATTAGCCAGATGACTCAGGCAGAAGATTCAGAGTCTTATGAAAAGTAAGCAAGTTAGTTATTTTTACTGCCAAAAATAAGGCTTGTGGGCTTCTTGCCTTGGGTGGCAAAATGCCTTTGCTGCCTTTGCGTCTAGGCAGCATACTTTGGGTGGCTGGGTAGGTAGAGGACATTTTTCACTGCACTATCTCAGACAGCAAAGTGTCTTGGTTTGGAGAGTATCATGGAGGAAATTAATTCTTTTTGGTTTTTTTTGAAAGAACTCCCTTTGCCTGCACAAATTAGAAAATGGAGTGTCAGTGAAGATTCTCAGTCATCCAGTTGAGTTCATCTGGAAGTCGAGTCATGGCAAATAGACTTCTTTTCTTGAGAGATTGAAACGTTTCATTGCTCATCCAAACAGCTTCATCAGTCTAAGGAAAGCTAGTTCCTCCATTTTATAGGTCACTTTGACCTCATGTCACCCTGGACTAAAATAGGCTCATAAGATGAATGAACAATGGCATGAATAGTCTCCTTAGGTCAGTGGTGACCAAACTTCGGCCCTCCAGATGTTTTGGACCACAACTCCCACAACCCTTGTCATTGACAACACAGGCTTCGAATTCTGGGAGTTGTGGTCCAAAACATCTGGAGGGCCAAAGTTTGGCCACCACTGCCTTAGGTGAACAGTAGTCTCAATAGGCCTTCAGGGGAACAATGGCCTCAGGTGCTGAAACCTATAAAGTATGGGGCGTCAGCTATGGCCTTGGAGTAATTTCTCTTGATTTTTTCTCAATGAATTACAGAGCCAGAAGCTGGGAGTTCAATTCCTCAATGTCCCCCCAGGGAGAAAGCCACCCTGGGTGGCCCTGGGGAAGCTGCATAGTCCCACAGAGTCCTGAGGAAATGGGAAACAACTTCTGAGTACTCCCTGTCTAAAAACCCTGAAAAGGATCACCATAAGGTAACTTGATAGTACTTTATTATTATTATACACTGTCTTAGAGATTAATTAGCATCCCCCGAATATAAAGATCCAATATTTCTGGCTTCATGTGCATTCCTAAATTTGAAATTAAAAAGTAAGACAGCTTCCTAACCCCATTGCCACATGCAGTCACTTTTGCCAAAATAAAATAAAAAAATAAAAAAAAAATCTCTCAACCCAGGCTGTGGTGAAAACACAGACATTCTGTGTTTCTCACCAGCACATGAAATTTACCTGTTTTGGTGCATCAGGCTCGATATATTCTTTGAAAAGTTTCTGTGCCACTAAGAATCTTTTCCTCTGTGAGGCAATCTTCTTATATTTTTCACAGGCAAACCAGAATTCAATATTCTCATCACTGTATTCAGTCTTCAGGTAGGACTGGTAGATGAAAGGGCCATCTGAAAGTTGGACAGGCAAGTCAGATGCAAACTTGCTAAAACATTTAAGCTTCTCATGTGTTATTTGCAATTAAGTTCTCTTTTTGAAAATGTAGGTAGAACTAGATTCCTTTGCAATTGTAAATTAACAGTTCTTCCTTCCACAGCAGGACTGTAAGTTTTATTTGCAGCTGTGTAAATGTGGTCACAATAGTAGAAAGACCACAGAGGACAAATACTAGATCAATCTTGGGGTTGTGCTGCAGAAATAAAGTCAGCTTAAAAAAAGTTAATATAACAACTTTAGCTACTTTTTAGAATCAGGAAAATAACAAGATGTGTTTCAAATAACTATATGACTGACTATTTAGGTGGGTTGGAATGATGCCCATAACAATAGTTTTCATGCCTTCCCGAGCTCTGTTCAGGAATTGCTGTGCCTAATGGCAGCTCTGATCCGCTGTAGTGCAGGGCGGGGCTTCTTTGTCTGCCCACCCGGCTGGTATCACGTGTGTGCAGCTAATGGGGCTGTTTGCAGGGGCGGTAGTTTAGATAAAGCCTCACCACATGGCAAGAGGCCTCTTTTGGATCCAGTCATCTTCCCATTCTCCCTCCCTAAAAAGAGAATGAGATTAGCTGGCCGCATAAGGGCCGGATGGGAATTTTTGTCTGCCACTCAGATTGGACCATTTTTATTAAGGTTAAGGGGAGGTTTATAATAGGTCACAATTGCAGGTACTGCAAGTGGTAAATTTAAGTCAGGTGAAAGTTATTGAATAATATACCCTTATTGAGCCGGTAGCCCTCAATATGAATTAGGAAATGGATTAGGAACATTAAGAACATTAGGAACATTAGGTGTTAGGTATAAATAGGTTCAAAGTTTAGGAATAAGGTCTGCCCAGACTGCAGGTTTTGGGAGGGTGCTGAACAGATGGGCAGCACCCTGCTAATAACAGGGATCATTAAGTGATCCGTTTACACTATATCAGGCCCCCTTGTCTACGGGATGTTTAATAGTTGAATTGAGTGAATTTATATCAATAAATTGTGGCCCAATTTAAATCCCTCAGACATCTTTTGCCTCTTTATTTCTGGGCTAGGTCAACAAAGCATTAAATATAGATTTTAAAACCACTGTGATTCATTCTCATTAATAACATTCCATGATCCTGCAGGTGTAAGCAGATGTGCTTTTTAATTTGCTGGCAAATATGCATTGAATTCCTTCTCCTTTCCTTGTATTGTAGCTGAATATTACATTTCCATGCTTGCGGGAAAGACAGCAAATTGTATCTCCCATTAATTCAAGTCAATATGCATAGAACGCAAAGCTGGGTGAATTATTTTGGTCTAAGAAGCAGAAATGCCTCAAGCACTCTCCCTCCTGAACTGTAAAAAATCAACAATAAAAAGTTCAACAATGAATGTTGGGGTGCCCCTTTCACTCAATATGTATTGTCTAAGGTGCTTTCCTCACTCTGCCTAATGGAAGAGCCAGCAGGATTCATGAAGTATGAGCAGTGGCTTCATTTTATACCTAGATGACACCTATTAAGGCAAAGTCGGTCCAAACGTTTCTTTAGACTGAGACCTGGGAACTCCCATGATCCTTGACCATAGGCCATGCTGGTTGGGTCTAATGGAAGTTGGAGTGACATGAAAGGAATGTTTTTCACTCCCTCTTAAAGCTATAAGATACAGGAAATGGAAGCAAAACTCAATCCATTCATCACTGTAGCTCTTGGTAATTCTACAGCTCTTTTCTCTGGACTGCAGAGGTTGGTGGCACTATGAGTGAAGAAGTGATTCAGCCCAGGAGCTTGGCCTGAACTTTGCAGGCACTATCAAATCATAGTCCCTCCAAAATAATCAATATGTTGCATAGCTCGTTTCAAGTTAGAACTAAAACCCTGTGCTCCCACGCAGCTGTCACTCACCTCCAGTGTCACTAGTATTAATACACTTTATCTTTAGTCCTTCATTCCAAATGAAGTTCCCCCTAAATCATTGCATTCACCCATGTCTATCTGTTGTCATCCTGATATTTACCTATGAATGCTACTGCTTCAGATAAATAAATAAATAAATAAATAAATAAATAAATAAATAAATAAATATTTCAAAAGTGCAGGGATCGAAATATTGTATCTATTGATGGACGGCTCTTCCCAGTCCTAGATTTGTTCTTATGTTTGATAATTGGTATGGGTGTATGTTACCTCATATCACAAAACAGAGTAGTCCATTGTCCAACATATTCATATATAGAGAAAGTTCCCACCCTGCTTTAGTGCTGTGATCAGTAAATATATAACTACTCACGTTTGGTAGCCATTAGCTTTTCGAATGACTGAGACCACTGCAGCACTTCCTTTAAGCTTACTCTGTGAGAAATAAAGGTACCTGAATTTAGAATGACCAGGAACTTCACAACCAAAGTCACAAAGTCAGGGGCAATCGTTGTCCTATGTCGTTTTTTTTGAGATGTCCTGTATCTAACCAGGACTACTGGGGCATAAGTATGAATTGCCTAGGTAAGAATGCTAGCTAAATAATGTGAAAACAACTGTGACTTTCTGGGAAAAAATGATGGGGAATAACAAAGAAATAAAGTGCAACTATGTTTAAAAGGACCCCCTTTTGCTGGATACAGCTCAGTGACTGGTTGTGGAAAATAAGCCAGCCTGTGTAGCAAACTGCATAGTTCTAGAGAACCATGATGGAAGGGGCTGGTAAGCCAAGTCTGCGTATGGCACACCTAGAAAATCCTGCTAGGGTTCACCATAGGTCAGAAGCAGCTTGACAGTACTGGCTATATGCCAGAAGCAATTATGGGTGGCTGGTAGAGATTTTTTAGGGGGGCTTTTTGTTTTTGTTTTGCTTCATTTAAAACAAAATGATTTTTTTAAAAAATCATTTTGTTTTCCGTATGTTTCATTTTTTAATTTTTTAAATTTTAAACTTGCGCCAACCAGCTGGCCTGGGGGCTGGGTTGGCACATTTTTTATTTTTACTTTTTATTTTGTTTCCATATGCTGACCAATTGGCCCACGGACCAGGTCGGCACATTTTTTTTTATTCACACACTGACCAGCTGGCCTATGGGCTGGGTCGGCACTTTTTATTTTTATATTTTTAAAAATTTATTCACATGCTGACCAGCTGGCCCGTGGGCCAGGTTGGTGAATTTTTTATTTATTTATTTTTTAAAATTTATTCACACACCGACCACCTGGCCCTGTGGGCCGGGTCGGTGCCTATTTTTATCATTTTTATCATTTTTAATTTATTCACGTGCCAACCACCTGGCCCACGGGCTGGGTCAGTGCATTTTTTATTTTTATTTATTCACTTACCATGCTGACCAGGTGGACCGTGGGCCGGGTTGGCACATTTCTTTTATTTTTTAAAAAAATTATTTACGCACCGAATTGCTGACCTGCAGGCTGGGTCAGCATGTTTTTTATTATTATTTTTCACTTATTGTGCCAACCAGCTGGATCGGCGCTTTTAAAAATATTATTATTATTATTTTATCCCCCACCCAATTCCTCCTGATCGGGTGGGATAAAGGGCGGGAGTTTAAAACTTTTTTCCCACAGAAGCCCCACACTACAGCTGATTGGTGGTGGCTTCAGTGGGAAATAAAAGCCTGCACTTTCCCCCAAGTTGGGGGTGGAGGGGAACCACCAGGTTTTTCCTATAGATTTTGTTTTTGCTGCTTTGGAATAGAAATGTGACCATTCAGTGCTATACTTCTTTTCCCCCCAAAATGCACCCCCTAATGGTAGCATTTAGTGCCATAGTTATACATATGTGCATGGGAAAATTAACTCCACTGATTAAAGTTTTCAATGATTGAAGACTTCTTTAATTTCAGGGTGTGCACAGCTTGCATGCAACAAGATGAAATAAGGAGCAGCCCAAAATTGCTGCTGACAACTATGTCATTCTTGTTGCATCAGTGAAATCTGCGAAACAGGAATTTTACCATTGCTGCACAAAACTGCCACTGGCGCTCATGTATTACCATTTACTCATTATGTTTGCTGTTACAATGGAAACAGGAGTGAATACACTGAATGTTTTATATTAAGGAAAGGGAAAGGATTAGCTATTATGGGTTGCCTGGCCCATTCTGAAACTCAGAAGTGGTTTTCCATCTCTTCACTCTTGGCCTGACACCAGTTCCCAAAGGCTCGCTAAAGCCATATAATTATTACAACATTCAATTATAATCCAGTCATGATTAAAAGCAAAATTAACTTTGGGATGCACAGCTCAAATAAAAGATTGCATCCAGTAGAAACTAGTCTCTAGTAAAACAGATGTGTGCCGGGATTTATATCCTTGTTAAGCTATAATTATCTCTGATATTTGCCTTGGGTGACTGTTAATTTATTCTAGAAAATTCCCTGGGTTTAAGGTGATTGTTATTAACATTGTTAGCAAGCAAACTCTCACTTTCTGAAGAAGACACATTCCAGGTTATTTGTGTTTAAATCACTCGCCCCCCCCCCATGAGGCTTTTTGTATCTCTGGAATGCAAGCAAAGCTCCATGTGATGGGACCTGGTTTCTATGCTTTTTGGTATGTGACACCCTACTGCTTTTCCTCCAGCACTAGACCATGTTTGGTGGCCCTTTTATGTCCAAGATAACTTATACTTGGCCAAGAACATACACATTAATAGCCCAGGATGGCTGTTACATATACTCTCAGTGGAATTTAGTAGTTAGGGGCAAACAAGTTTGGAAATCCCTCTAGATGGATTTTGAATGGAATAGGCTACTTGAAGAACTCAGAAGGTGACATACACCTACAGGGTGGGTGCTGCATGTACACTTTAGATCTCTGAAGAAGAAGATACAGTAATCAGATTTTGGACAAGAAATCAGTGGCAGAGCAAGCAAGCAAGCGAGTGTGTGTGTGTGTGTGTGTGTGTGTGTGTGAGAGAGAGAGAGAGAGAGAGAGAGAGAGAATGCATTGTGACCTAGGCAAACTTTGTTACAGATACCCCTCCATTAGCAGTGGAAACCCATTAGCGTTTCAGAGAGATGCTTCAGAGGAACTTTTGTGACTGAGTAATCATACTTGCAAATGAAGCCTGTGCTAGCCTACTGGTGACCGATCCCAGAACAAATTTGAAGATTATGTGAGGTGTGATGAATACTTAAGGAATTGCTCCCTTCATTCCCACCTATATGATAACAAATGCTTAACATCAGCATTTCTAATCTTTATGGTTGTGCTGAATGTAGTTCATTTTGTGTATAAATGGCAGGATGCTCTCTAACCAAGAACTCTGGTGAGGAGGTATGCAGAACACCTAGCAACCATTCAGCATAACCAGACACAACTGAGGCCATGGTCCCCCACAGGGGAGAGAAAACCATGCTGACAAGGCAATCTCATTAAAGACTGTTGTGCTGGCAATTCATCCAAATCTTCACAGTATGATCAGCTGCTAACACAGCTCATGATGTTCAGTAATTAAACTTAAAATGGCAACTTGGCAAGTGATCTGAAGTACATGGCTTCATGCCTTTTCTAAGCCTGGGGAGAAGTGATATAGTAGAGCCAAAGTTCATAGGCTTTAGGCTGCTGTCTTGAAAGCAACCCTTCCAAGTATATGTGATATGGTCCAGATTTCTCCAGCCCAGCTCCAAAAATTAGCAGCTCTGCTGCTGGACCAAAAAGGGTCCGGATGGGTAGGCTTGGGCTAGTTCATGATCACAGCTTGCCAAAAAACCGAGCGAGCTGTGATGCTTTAAAGGCTGTCAAGTTTTATGTGGAATAAGATGTCATGGATTGTTGCCCTTAAGACATTACTTCCAAGCTGTAGCTAAAAGTAGGGTTGTATTTACACAAGGGGTAGAGGCTCTCCCTATTTCTACAAACTGTAGGCAGAACATTTTCTGTTGCTTCCATGCCTCGGCTTTCTGCCATGTGCAGCTGAAATGGACCTATATTGTAACATATACACCGGCCCCTTTTGATATGATTCTTTGTAATTAGAGGTGGGCATGAAATGAATTTTTTCATTTCATTTTTCATTTTTCATTTCGTTCCCTAATGAAACAAAAAACGAAGTGACCCATCAATGCATTCCTACGGGAAACCAATCGGGCATGGGGAAACCATGGGCTTTTTATACTTTTTTCCTGCTTGAAGCCCCACATGTCAGCTGATTGGTGCTCCAGTGGGGGAGGGGGAAAAGAGTTTTAAAAGCCCAAGGCTGTTGAAACTTTTTTTTAACCTTACCCAACCCTGCACTGTGGTGGTGGGGAACCTTTTTTCCCCACCCCAGCATTGATCAGCTGGCACCCAGGGCTAGGGAGAGGGGGGAAAGTTTTAAAAGTCTTTAAAAAATTTCCCTCCCCCAAACCCTGGCCACCAGCTGATCAGTACCCCAGCACCAATCAGCTGGTGCCCAGGGCTCAGGGGAGAGAATTTTTTTTAAAGCCACCCCATGCTGGGGTGGGGGGAAAAAAGTTTCCCGCACCACAGTGCAGGGTTGGGTGAGATTTAAAAAAGTTTTAACAGCCCTGGGCTTTTAAAACTCTTTTCCCCTCCCCCAAGCCCCATGTGCCAGCTGATAGGTGCTGGGGTGGGGAAAAAAATTTTCCCCACCCCAGCACCGCTTAGCTGGTGCCCAGGGCTTGGGGAAGGAAAAAAGTCCTGAATGATGGACTACCATGTGTATTTTATATGAATCTATAGGTTCACATAGACTTTGTGTTTGTAACTACTTATAACCTTGTAGCTTTAATGTCATGTCTATTAATGCTGTAAGATGTCCCTCAATTCCTTGTTCTCAAATACTTGAACATGTCTTAATTGTACTGGAATGTATATTATCCCTCATTACTGTAAGCCACCTTGGGTCTTTTTCCAAGGAGAAAGGTGGGGTAAAAATACTCTAAAATAAAAATAATAAATTAAAAAGCCTTTTTAGACATTTTCCCCCCAAGCCCCGGGTGTCAGCTGATCGGCACTGAGGTGGGAAAAAACCCTTTCCCCTCCAGCCCAGCACTGATCAGTTGGTTCACAGGGCTGGGGGGGGGGAGTTTAAAAAGCCCCAGGCTTTTAAAACTTTTTCCCCTCCTCCAAGCCCCACGTGCCAGCTGATAGGCACTGGGGTGTGGGGGAGCCTTTCCCTCCCATTGCCAATCAGCTGGAATTCAGTGCTGGAGAGAGGGAAAATATTGCACCAGCACTATACACACAGACACACAGACACATAGACACAAACACACAAGTTGCACAAACACCACACACACACACAAGCTGCACAAACACCACAGAGAGAGAGAGAGAGAGAGAGAGAGAGAGAGAGAGAGAGAGAGAGAGAGAGAGAGAATATACACACATACACATGTTAAAAATGAACAATAAAACGAAACAACAAACAATATTTTTTAAAAAATAGTTTAAAACAAAACAAAGCAGAAGGGAATGGAACAAAACAAAAAATGAAAAGAAGCGCTATTTCAGTGTTTCGTGCCCATCTGTATTTGTAATAAGCTATGGCAACTGATTAGTTGGAACTCTCTTATCTTTAAGCAGACTTTTATGCTCTGATTCATTGCTGCTGAAGCATGACTAATTTCTCCTGCCTGTTTCTCTGGGATTTACTCATTGCTAATTTTAGCTGGATTAGTTCTTTTTGAAGGAAAAAAAAAGGTAATGTCGTTTTCTTTTCTTCTAAAAACAAAACAAAAAACAAAACCCAACCAGCCTCTCTTTTACTTAAAATGAACATTTTAAAACAGTGATTTTCAACCTTTGGGCAGTAAAAATGGTACAACCTATTCACTTCTGTCCAAATAATGTTTGAGAGAAATTTAAACACTTCAAGTTCTATCTGTGTAAATGCAATATTTAATATTAGAAGTGGATTTTCTCAGCTGGCTGAAAATTAGTTTTTAGATTTGCCTGCAGTGAAAGGTTTGCAATCCAGAAGGGTTAGGGCCAAAACGGGGTGGGAGGGGGTGGTGGTGGCCAAATTGGATAATTTCCATATTCATCTTGAATTTCCAAAATATAGAAGTAAATATGTTGTTGTTGGGACAGAGAGCCTAGGTTGCTGGGAGCCCTTGCAAGAATAATGGAATAGTCCTGTAAGCCACACAGAGGCACAAAGGGACTTTTTAACAGCTTGGCAGTATGGCCCTAAGGCTACATACCAAAGGTGGCCAGTTACTGATGTTTACTTTAAATTTCCCCACCGAAAGGGAAACTAAAAGGGAGGGAGGAAAAATAAAATCACATTCCCTGAGAATTTTTTTAAATAATTGATTGAACTTGTATTCTGTGAGACTATTAATGAAAGTACATGTTTTTTGGTTTCTCAGAATCAGAATGAAAATATAAATATAATTTTTTTCTTTGATTTTTTTTAGAAATCCACAATTAAGCACAATTAAAAATTCATGCTGTATCAGCAAAATGTGCACAAATAAGCTTCAGTGCATTGGAGACAATTGTGTAAAATGTGGACAGAAAAGGCGTTCTTTAGGAAAAGAAAGCATAAATTCTAATGTAGGTAGAAGAAGAAAAAAGTTCTGGGGACCTGATATGAAGGGGGCTGAATTCTGTAGAATCAGAAAGGGGGAAAATGAAAGAGATTTTCACATTCCCCATGCCCGCCCCATTCTAGGCATTATTTTACAGTGGTAGTAAGGCTGTCTCTGAGAAAACAATTTTGAAACTATTTACATTATTATCATACTCATAAACCAAACATGGTTTCTAGGGTAGCTTTTACTCATTAAGTAGAAGAAAGTCCCCCTTTTTCAAGTATATAGCATTGTATAAATGATATTTGGCCTGTACTTACTTGGAAGCAGTCCCTCTTGAGCCATCTCTGAATGTATTGCAAAACCAACAGATGCCAGGAGTCATAACCTTGGATAAAGAAAAGAGAATTTTTGAACTTTTTTGGAGTGGGTGGTGGAGCAGAATTAGGCTAAAGGCTCAAGGTGCTTCCAGATAGCCAACTTTAGGCGGCTTTCCCCTTCCCCTTCGCCCTTAATGGGATTTTAATTTTTTGTCAGAATTGTTTTTAAAAGGAGTAATGGAATTTTATAAGGGGATATTCATCTCCTGGAAGTCCGCACTCCAAGAGACAAGGAAGAAGGTCAAAGCATGTACACTCAAGACCTCACATGGAAGCACCCTGAAGACACAGATCAAGATGACACGCATGAGTCAAAAATTCTGCATATGCTCATTTTTACCCAGATAAAAATAATGGTTTGCTTCATAGAGGAAAAACACATTTAGCTCTCATTGTCACTACTTATTCTGAGTTCTTGTCTTCAGCATATGTGAAATATGGGATTAATATATGCCTTCTTTTGTTCTTACTCAGCTATTTGTGTTCTTGTTTAAGCTTTTAGTTGTGAGATTTTGTATGCTCTTGAGTGTTGAACTTAGTGTTCTCATATTAAAAACATCTGCTGCCTCATCAACATAAGTTCTTATTGTTCCTCATATATCATAATGAAAATCTGGAGATATAAGCAGAATTCACACTCATTCTGATTCTAGTAAATATGTTCACTATGGAATATAGTGAATATTGGTTGGAACCCTTCACAGAACATGTCAGCTCAAATTCCTTTACTCATTCTCATTAACCAAAGTCACAAGGAGATAAAACCTCATCCTAAGCTGACTGAGTGAAAAAGTAACTTATGCTTCATGTAAGTTCAGAGGAATTCTAACTGGTTATGTAATAAAAGATACTATTCTTAGTATCATTTACTTATTTAACAACAACAATCTTAGACATGCACAAATGGAAGGGAAGCTATGGATTATTCCCCTGTCAGGAAGGCACAGGAACTCCCAACTGGTGCTGAGCTAACCAACAGTAATTGAGTATCTGAATATACAGCATAAATTAATACTGTAATAATATAGTATAACAATATTTATAAGGAAAAACAATATTTATAAGGAAGTGAGGAAATACAGTAATTATGCTTTTCAAGAAGGTAAAAACATTATCTAACATCTAAACAGTGACACAAGTCTTTCACTTCATCTTAGAGCCTTCTGAAATGGCTTGCAGAGA
This sequence comes from Phrynocephalus versicolor, assembly GCA_023846285.1. Lineage (NCBI taxonomy): Eukaryota > Metazoa > Chordata > Lepidosauria > Squamata > Agamidae > Phrynocephalus > Phrynocephalus versicolor. The sequence continues at coordinate 9,168,904 of JAHTLZ010000129.1, read as the reverse complement.
GGGTGCAAGAGCATATACAGTATATGTGGCCACCTTAGTTTGAACTCTTCTTAAAGCTCCAGGGTCAATTTTGGGCTGTAATGAAGGGTTCTGTCATCACCCATCTTCTTCTTTGGTACCAGAAGCTCAGCATATCGTGCTACTTTGCATTTCTCTCTTCCTAAATTCAAATACCTTCTTTAACTGAGCACATGCCAAATACCAAAGAGGATATGAAGGATCAATCTCGGTGCTGTGCCACCTTGAGACTGAACCGTGGGTTTTTCCTCTTTCATGTGGCTGCCCCAGAATCACACAAATACTCTGGTGTGGTAGGTTTTAGAAACATGTCTGAGACAGTGCACATACCTAATTGATACCATCCAACAAGTCAACAAGCTATGTTCCTGCCCAGGATATACCATTCCATTATATCCCTCCAGTTGTCTGTTTTCCTTTCCCAAGGTGTTGAGATTTCTGTAGCCGTTGACAGCATTCAGTTCTCACTGGGCTGTTTAGATCTCCTCCTTTCCTTTAAAGTACACTGCATTTCTGCAAACTTCAATGTTCCTTGGACAGGAAGCTATTACTATCTTTAGATGAATCTGAGTCAATGTGTGATATTCATTCTCCAAAATATATCTGAATGTTTCCTACGTTCCACGTTATGTAAGGCTTGTTTCAGTTAGTTAGGGCTTGATCACATGCAAGAAAAGAACCCCAAATTTACTGCTTCTTTTCATAGCTCTGTTGTGCCAATACATATTTTTAGCAGTCACATGGTATATATATCAGGAAGAGTGTTCACATGGTTCTTAACTGTGTTGATTATTTTTTTCCTATTTGGACTGTTATAGCAAACTACACTGCTATTTCTTTGTATTGATTGATTTGTTTTCTCTACTTTTTCATAGGACATCAGCCCCTCACTTGTAATTCTTTTAAACAACAAAAGTGATATAGCAGTAGAGCAATAGAGCCATACAAGCCTTCATTTTTTCTTTTCCCCTTTACACAGTACCAGGAGAAGGAAGTGGGTTTTAAAAGTAAAGAGTAAAGTGTGGGGTTTAAAAAAGAAGGAGTGAAATATCTCTCTTTCAGGCCCTTTTTCACCCACAAGGGAGTGGGGAAGAAGGTCTCCTTTGAGATGTCTCCTTCTGAGCAATGTCTTCATGTTATTTTCGTTGTGGTAGTGGCTGCTACTAGAGCTTTGCCCATACCCCTTTAAAACAAAAAAATAATACAAACGGGTACAAGTACAGTGGCTATGAAGTGACAACAGTACCCCAACTCCTTCACAAAGGAAATAACTCATATGCTGAAACAATGAGAAATGAAATGATACATCAATGATACAGTTTAAAACCACTTTCCTAGTTAGGAGTAAGTTTTTTTTTTTAATATCTTTATTTTACAAGACAAGTTAAGACAACGGTACAATAGTGTCTCATTATTTATACATTCTATAGGACCAATATCCTTTTCAAAATCCACCCACTAATTCATCTTCCAACACAGTTAATTGTGACACACACACAAGTAAATTAATTCTTTTAAAATTTTACATTCCAGCAGTCAAAATTATTCCCCATAACAGATTCCTCATTTTTTGTGTTAATTCCATACGTTAATAAGGGCTTCCAGGTTTTCATAAATGTATCATGTTTTATTTCCCCTCTATATATTTTAACTTGATGGGTCAACTTTTCCATAAGAGCCATTTTTGTAGTGAGAGATCTTGAGCATTTCTCCAATTTTTTTGCAATTTCAGCTCTTGCTGCACCACCTAGTTAGGAGTAAGTAAATCGTTTCCTGCCCCAAATAAGTTGATGTTGTCCACATGTCATAGGAAAAAAGATTTTGAAATGATCTAAATGATGGCAATAGCAGTATAACTATCAAGCCTGGAGCTGAGGTACAAAATGTGTGTCTTTCTGTGCTTTACTCTTGCCCCTTGGAGATTGGCTTATTTCACTGTGATTTGACTTTGTGGGCCAGAGAGTAGCATACTGTTGCTTTCTGGTGTGGAAAAATAGCTTCCCTGGGAAGCTATTTTTGTTAAATGAGGTGTGGATGAAAATCCCAATATATTCCATGCTCTTCTGTGATAAACAGCAGAAAGGAGGATCTGAACCAATCTAGAAAAGCTTTCTGTGGGTCTTTTTGACTTTGGAAAAGTTGTTCACCATAGTGAAGACATTTAAATGAATAAAAACAAATAAAGGGTAAATACAAAGTTGCTTGAACTTACTTACTTACTTACTTACTTACTTACTTACTTACTTACTTACT
>JAHTLZ010000129.1:9152857-9166623 GCA_023846285.1 Phrynocephalus versicolor | reverse complement strand
ACTTACTTACTTACTTACTTACTTACTTACTTACTTACTTACTTACTTACTTAATTTAAATTTCTTCTCTATGATGAATTTTACCCGTGCAAATTCTTTATCCAGGTCTGAGGCACTTACATGTACAACTCTGCCCTGATTTCATTTTCATCAGGAATGGATCAAGTTGTGCTTTATACTGAAATATATGGAAAATCTACTTCTCTTCCCTAGTGGCATCTGTACAAGAACCACTGCTTTCAAGAAGACAACTAGGTTTCTGGAAAATACTGGTAAGCTGTGAACTACTGCAAAGGCAGGAAAGCAAATACTGTATCTGGGGCTTTAGAGCTTGTTGAGCAAAGGATTTATTTTGTGCTTCCTTAGAGGCATGTCTTGAAGCCTCCTGTTCTCTTTCCTGAGATCCATTTTCTAACAGACAAAGAGAGTCTGGTTGCTTTTGCATTGCTGTTTAGAACTACACCCTAGTGTGCCAAAATGTTTCCTTTTTTGTATTTGATATATTATTGTATATCAAATACAAGAAGGAAACATTGTTTACAAAAAAGGGAACATATTGAGGTGTCCCTCTTGACTAGAAGGAAAGTTGACCTTCATGCCCGGTTCATGCAGAGACACAACAAGAAGCCTCCTCTGAGGGACAGTAATCTTGCACACCTTTGCTTTTGAGTCCCACTACACTACTGGCAGCGCTGCCTAGATGCCCTAAGCACATCCAATCTTGCCTTATTTTTGGAAGCTATGTAGGGTCAGCCCTGGTTAGTACTTGGATGGGAGACCACCAGGGAATTCCAAGTGCTTTAGGTGCCTGGAGTAGGAACTGGCAAACCACTCCAGTATTCCTGCCAAGAAAACTCCATGGACATGGGGTCACGAAGAGTCAGTCACGACTGTAATGACACCACACACACACACACACTCCACTGGCAAAGATACAGAAGAGTGTCCCACCTTCCATGGAATCTTCCTGAAAGGAGGCAGAGCAATGCAATAAACAGGGATACATCAGGCACACACCTGTTTGAGCCTGGAGATTATTCAACACTAGAGATGGGCACGACTCAGCGAAATTTTCGTTTTTGTTTTTGTTTTTCATTTTTGTTACGCAACGAAAACGAAAACAAAAATTTTCCAGAAAACAAAATGAAAACGAAACGAAAAATTTTGCCGTGTTTTTCGTTTTCGTTACGGCAGACACATCACAATGAAAAGAATGCTAACGAAAATGAATTTTTTCGTTTTGTTTTTTCGTTTCATTTTGTAACAAAAATGAAAATGAAAAATGCGCAAAAACCCCCACGAAAACGAAAATGAACCGAAATGGACCCCTCAACGAAAAACGAAAAACGAAAAATTATTTTTTTGAGTCGTGCCCATCTCTATTCAACACCTCCTGAGTAAGAATTGTGGGAAACAACAGTGTGTGTGTGTGAGAGAGAGACACTTGCCTTTATGCTCTGCTAGTCTGCGAACTTCTTGAAGGCACTTCGATGGAAGTAGAATGTGAGATTAGATAGAACTCATTGTCTAATCCTTCTGTCCTGTAATTATTAAACCAAATTCAAAACCCATGGTCTATCTGTTTTAGTGCTCTCCTTGGCTGCACACCAAGAAAACAGCCATGTGATTGATCCAAATTAAAGTGGAATGTAGCTGCAAGTTTGTATTTGCCAAGCCTATCAGTTGGGCATTGTTTTGGTACTGGAAACACTTAGAAGGTTCTTTGGGCAACAAGGTCTCATATATCTAGTTCAATGCCCAGTGGTAATCATACCAACAATTCTATGTGCAGGTACCTGGGAGGAAATATCACTGAATATAAGGGGACTCATGTGTAACTGAATAGACTTGCAGAGGATTGTGAGGTTAATGGCATCATTGCTCACAGCCTTGAGCTATGAAAACCATTTTTCTAAGAATTTTTTTCTGATTTCTGCTGGCCAAATGAGCTGCTGATTTGGTGAGGGAACTTTTGAATCAAGGCAATAGCCCAAACTTTGGCGGTATCATAGTAAAATGATCAGGGACTGTTTTGCTATTCCAGCAGCCTTAAGTAGGTAAGTAGCTAGGGCTGTACAAACAAGTGCTTTCTCCTGCAAGGAGTACATTAAAAAGAAGCTGTTGAAGGGTAAAACAGAGCTGATAAACTTGCAATTAATCTTATTCCAAATACTGTTTTTGTCCAAGATTATTTGCTAGAAAAGTCATTTCATGCACATTTACAAGTCTCTCGCATAAGGCATCTCTGTTGGCAAAGATCAGAGCTGATCAAATTTTTAATAACTTTTGACATGTTAAATATAAATCTGAGAAGCCCTGAAATGTTTAAGTGGAGAAAAGAAATAATAATAATAATAATAATAATAATAATAATAATAATAATAATAATAATAATAATAATAATAATAATAATAATAATAATAATAATAATAATGTGCCTTCAAATCAATTCTGATATATGAGAACCTTTTTCAAGGGCTTCTCGGTGGAGAATACTCAGGAGTGATTTACCACTCCCATCTTCTGGGGGCATCCTGGGATTGTGCAGCTTGTCCAGGACCACACACGGCAGCATTTCTCCAAGGAGTAGAGAACTGAACTCCCAATCCACCTAACTCACTGAACTATCCCGCTAGAGACCCTGGATGTATATTTCCATATATAAATAAATAAAACTAAACACATTTGCTCCACAGTCTTCCTTCTCAAATCAAGACTATGGAAGCACATACTTCAAAACCAAGATGGCTCGAACACTCCCTCTGATTATTTCTAGTGGTATGTGAACACTAAGCGCATGTTCACATGTGCATGTACAAACTGGTTGATTGAATTGTCATTACATGTACTGTACAGTAAGAAGGGCATTCCAGGCCAACTATCACATATGGGACCTTCATATCATGTAACATCACTAGAGTCATAAGATTTGCGAATTTTAATATATCACCCATACAGCTGAGTAATGGAGTCCCTGAAAGATTAAATGCCAGCCATCCACCTGCCAAACATCATTTTATGTGAAGCCATATTGGGAAAAACAAACAAATGCAATCCACTACTACAAGTGAAGAACCAGGTGGTCAATCGTATCTACCGATATACAGTGGTACCTTGGTTTAAGTACTTAATTTGCTCTCTGGGCTGCTTTGTATTGCAAAAAAATTATAAAACGAAATGTGCTTTATCATAGCAATGCCCTGGAGACCAAGCAATGCACTGGAAACCAACCAATTCATTCCGGAGGTCAGAAAAAAAGGCAAACCAGGGCATTCCATTAAAACTTTTCTTAAACCGAGTCTCCCCATTCATTTTGTCATGTGAACATCACACATCAACTTTTAATGCCTTACGAAAAAAACTTAAACCGGGGCATACCATTGAAATATTTTCTTAAACTGAGGCATCCCATTTCCATTAATTTCCTTTCCTAAACCAAGTTTTTCTTTAACAATGCACCGTGTTCACAGCATACTATCAACAGGAACCAGAGTGCCTTAATCAGAAGCAGTTTGGATCACACAGGCCTTTCAAATGCTTTTATGGCAAGGCTTGAAAAGAGACACCCTTTTAGATCGACCTCTGCTTAGTGAATTCTTTGACCCAACAGATTTTTAAAATGGTGAATTTTGTAGAAAGGATGATCATATAGATAGATGAGTCTGGCTAGAAACTGTAAAACAGAAACAGATTAAAATACATAAATAAATTAAAAATTCCTGGTGATGAGTTTAAAGAGTATGTGTACTCACCACAATATCCTCCAGGATTTAGTGATTTTCGATGACTGTGAAATAAATGACTTGATTCTGTTTAAAATCAATCACATTCAAATTTTGGGGCTGCTATTAACAGATTGTGTTGCTGCAGCAATGGCACTTGTTCGACATACTTCCAAAAACTTCTTTGTCAAAGTCTTTGTGATATTTCTGAAAGTCCTTCCCTGTACACAGTTGGAATGTCACTGTCTGTAATACTGTGTGACACTGTCTTGATGCATTTACATTCAAACATTGATTGTGGTTAGTATGAAGTTTTCCCCCCCTAAACATTCCATTGGCCTCTAACCATTGAGTAAAGGATGTTTCTTCTATTAAACTATCTTTACTGATCAAATAAAGCACCAACCATCATTTGTAATTCTAGATGATGAAAATTTGTCTCTACGGTTAGAGAAGGCGATCGTTTTTGTGGCAACAATTTTCCACTGTTTTATCAAACGACACTTCCTCTTGTTGACTGTGAAACCTCTTCTGACAAGAGCTGGGGTCTGGAGATATTTGCTAACCACATTTTGTCCCATAATGAGACATCCACAGATTCTGATCAAATCATAAATCATGCATTTTTTTCTGAGGCACTTGAGTTTTGAACTCATACAAACTGTCTTCATTTGTGTACTAAAACAGAACAGATACAAGTTACAGGCAATCTCAAAATAGAGCACAGATCATATGATATGAAAAGGGTGACTGAGACAGTCTTTAAGGTTTGACGTCAGACTTCAAAGAAACCTGATTCTTGATTTCTGAAAATTACTCATCAAACGAAGCAAGCTAAAAATTGTATAAACAGCAGTGAAGCTTCTGTTGTGGTACTCAAGTGCTTTCATTAGTTAAGAGTTTTCTTCTCACAATGGAACCCCTCTAACATCCTTTTTGCCCTCAGTTTAGTGGACTGTTTTGTTGCCTATAGCTGAGCCTTCAAATTTACAAAGAATAACTGTACAAGACCATTAAATGTTTGGAAAAATAAGTTGACCACAACTTTATTGGTTACAAACACAAGCAGTACTCTGGCTGAGACATTGGGTCGGATCCAACACATCAAGGAGCCCGCCTGCCACTTGATGCTGCTGCATTTCCCCCAGCTCTCTTTTTGGGATTGCCCCACAGCAGTTCTTAGTGGTAGGTATCCCTGGAGTATCCACCCCAAAGGTACACATGCACATTATCCAGCTGACAGGACCCCCAAACAATGGAGTGAGCTCCCGCTCTTAACCACAGCTCCTGCCAATCTAGCAGCTTGAAAGCATGTAAATGCAAGTAGACAAACAGGTACTGCCATAAAAAACGGGAAGGTAAACAGTTTTCCAGACACAGAAATGTGTTTGGCTATGCCGGCCACATGGCAATTGACTTGCACAACACTGGCTCTTTGGCTTAGAAACAGAGGTGAGTGCCGCCCCTAGAGTCAGACACAACTAGCATGCATGTACAGGACGGGGGGGGGGACCTTTACCTTTATTGCAACTGGTCTGCTTCTGAATTATGATAAAGTAGTTGTAAACACTGAGTGCTCTTCACTCAAGATGCCTGAACCGAGTTGGGTGTGGAAGAAGCATATCTACATATGTGTCACCAAAAACAAAAACAAAAACATAGCAGAGATTTCTATAATCTTTCCATCTGCTAAATTGTATGTGTAGTTTGAGGTGAGCAGTTATTGGGATCAACTAGCGCTTCTGTCAGGTAGTATTCCAAGAGTGCTTGTTGGACAAGATTTTGCCCTATTACAGTAATGTGGAAGTGCCTTTTCAAAACTAAATATGGGACTCCTGGTCACCAGTGTTTCCCGCAGAAATTCTAGTAGCAACCAGAATTTCTCCTGAGTTTTTATTTTTAACAATAATTGCATATAGCCTGGGCAGCACCTTCCTGCTCTGAAGTATTTGACAGATCTGTTAGTGGGAGACCTTTGCTCTCTCCAGACCCTTTCTTTTGCTCTATGCCAGTGGTTCTCAACCTGTGGGCCCCCAGATGTTCCTGGACCGCAACTCCCAGGAATCCCTTCCAGCACAGCAAGTGGTGGAGGCTTCTGGGAGTTGCAGTCCAGGAATGTCTGGGGACCCACAGGTTGAGAACCACTGCTCTATGCTCTGTGTCTAAAGAAGTGGCCAAGCTCAATGGGTTATGTATGGATTGTGCTTTCTGGAGAAAACAGAATCTGCTGTGCTTAGGAATGCTCCACCCTACAAAGCCCTTTTCTTGTGCACCTGTTAGGATTTGCAGTTTGCAGCACTGTCAGGTCAGAGAGTATGATCCCTGAAAGCCTTACAGAACTTTATAGGCCTCTAAGGAAAAATCAGAAGCCTGTGCATTTTATCCCAATTAAGGATTGATTCCAAAATGAAATCAGATCATCATCCCAAATCATATCAACATTCATCTGGATTTCAAAGTACGAGTCTGTTCATTGTTGCAATAATTCCAGGCAACATATGTTTGTCAAATTCTAGAAGCTTTATTTATTTACACTCTATGTTCCATAAACACAAAAATGCTCAAATATTGGGATCATCCAAAAGTTTTATGTCTATGGAAAACTTGGCTCAAATATTAAATTATGAAAGCTAAACATATGTTGCAGGCAAATACTGTACTCAACTCAAAAATCAACCCAAAATATAGTAACAAACATAACAGAAATGTCAAAAAGAATGTTTTAGTTCCATTAAGATTATAGTCTAATGAAAAAAAGCATATGGCAACTCGGTGAATATAACACTAAAATAGTACACTTTCTTGAAGTAAAAGTCTATTAAAGAAAATGACTTTTTAAAGCCTTTAAAGCATATTAAGAACTGAAATACATTATTTTAAATGCTCATCCAGCTGAACAAGTTTTAATCTACAGAGGAAAATCTATGTTGTCTTCATCTGCTACTGCTGTTGCTGCTACATATTGTTTTTAGCATGTTGACATGTGTGGTGTGGAGTGTTGCTTTGCCTTCTTGTGTTGATGTGATGTTGTGTGTCTCTCCTACCATCCTTTGCTCCTTACCTTGGCTATCTTTCCTGACTCTTATTTATACCTTTATATATGCTTCATCAACCATCAACAGTATTCTGCTGGTCCTGGAGGTATAGGGGCCTGGTGTACCAATCAAATTTTATAATGGGAATTTCTATTGTTCCAGCACCTTGTATAAGGACATGCAACTCAGAATCTGGCAAGCTACCTTATAAAGATAAGAGTTATTCTTGTGATGAAGATTTGCAAAGCCTGTAGGAATAAAGGCGTGTAAAAATAAATGAGCTGGTACACTGGGTTAATATAAAACAAGAATATACTAGCTACAGACAGAGTGCAATTTAAAGGAGTTGCAAATGCCATCTGAAGTCATTTTAACACATTGCAATCTAAATATCTTCTACTGTCAGCTATAGTGTTTGTGTGTGTGTGTGTGTGTGTGTGATATTTCCCATGGCAAGGCTCCTATACAAGGATTTTTTTTCTAAACTTGTCTGGAGATCTGGCTGATTGTTTTGCAGCTACTCTTAATAAAATGCTGTTCAAAGTTCATTTTTAAACTACAATGTACATTTCCAGGACTGCATTTTTATACTCCCTTAATTATGTTAACACTCTGTACACTCTGTACACAACATTTCATATCTTGACAGGTAGAAGGGCAGGAATGAAGACAGAGAAAAGCAGAGATTTATGGAGTTACATTTGGATGTGGAAATGAAAAGAAGTCACGAGTAGCAGGATAAAGAATGAGGAAAAGAAGCAAGGTGGGATGTGCTACAGTTTTAGAAATGTCACAGATTTTCTTGTGCTACTTAGTGACCAGGCTGGCGTTTCAATACCCAAACCAACTTTAGAAATACCTGTCATGGACCAACAATGTGTTAAGTGCTGCACTATCAACAAGTACCTCACTCAAGAGATTCAACTTTGTTTCTTTAAAAATATTTCCTGTTACTATAATGGTTCTGTGGCTCAGGCATCCTTGAACTTCTGTTGAAGGGTATTTTCCTCTTCTTGCAATCTTTATATATTACTCAAAAGTAATCATCTGCCAGATGAAAGAGGGGTAGTTACTGGACTTCTGCATGGAAAATATGTTGCTTCTTAGAAGTAGCCCATGGTCCAGGTCAGGTGGCGGAGAGGCTTAATTTAAAGTGAGTGTCGTGGTGTGATTGGAAGCCCACTTCCACTCACACCACAAGCCAATAGTAGCAATTATATACCAAATGTTTTCATGTGATCCAAGAGGCAAACCTGATATCTTAATTGGTGTAGAGCTTTGCCAGGTAGGCAAAAGCACAATATGCCACTTATGTTCATAACTTTATGTCAGGCCGGCCCAAGACGTTGACTGCTGGCGCCTTCAGGGGTCGCCCCATGAGGGAATTCTCCCCCACTCACTCGCCCTCTTCAGTGGCAGCAGTGGGACCAGGCCAACCTGCTGGGTCCATTTAGGTTTTCCGGCAGCATGTGCAGTGGTTGCAGAGGTGGGTCCAGGCCAGCTTGCTGGGCCCGATTGTCAGAGACACTGAATGGGCCCAGCAACCTGGCTTGGGCCCGCCTCTGTGACCACTCCCTGCTGCTGGAGTTGCCACCACGACCCCACACCCATCCCCATTGCTGCCACCGCCCCACCCCACCACAGCTGCCACCCCTGCCACCCCACCACCGCCATCACCCATGCTGCCATCACCCTGCCCCCTGCCATTGCTGCCCCATCGCCCCCACCCCACCCCACCTGCCCCTGCCAATGGCAACCCCACCACACCCCCATGCCCCACCACTGCCACCCCAACACCGCCATCACCATTGCTTCCCCATTGCCATTGCCCCCGCCCTTGCCGTCACCCCAATCCTCGCCCACTGTCCCCGCCATCCTGCTGCTGCTGCCATCACCCCTGCCACTGCCTGCCACCCCTGCCACCCTCTGCTGCTGCCCCCACCCCTGCCACCCCACCCGTCACCCTCGCCACCCCTGCTGACATTGTCACCACCCCCTGCCACCACCGTCATCACCCTGCCCTGCCTTGTGCACCACCCCACCCCCACCGCCCCACCCCTGCTGTCCCCACCCCGTTGCCATCACCACCCCTGCCACCAGAACCCCACCTCTGATATTCCCATTGAAAAAAAAATCATAATTTGTTGCCCTTTCTTGTAACTTATGACTGTCTAAGGTCTCCATCTTCATGGCAAGCAGAATAAAGGGTGGGTAGAGCAGTTTGTAGTCAGTCCCTAGTTAAGCCTGGTTGCCTCTAAAGGGCCTTGATACCTTAACATACTAGAAATCCCCTTTTTGTCCATCTCCTCTGGTAATTTGTACTCCCAGATTTGTTGAGAAGCACGATTTGCCATGTTTATCTAATGTTGGTTATAGGAATTCTAGAAGAATTGTGCGTTGAGGGGCCTGCAGCCCTCGAAGGTATGATGAGAAGGGCAGAAATCATCCCTGGACCCATCTCAGAGCATGTCCATCTCAAAATACCATAGTCTGAATGTAGGCATTCTTTTTTTTTTTTAATGGTGAAAGACAATATTTTTCATAGCACAGACCTCTCAGCTCCATACCTTGCTGTCTAGAAATTTGTATGTGTGTGGTTGGTAACTGGAATGTCAAAATGGGCTTATTTGGCAAATAATTGCCGAGGCACAGATCTATGAGGAAAAATAGGCCAATTGCAGGAAAGATACACATTTTCTCTAACATCTGCTTTGACCCTTAGTCAACCCTTACTAAGTCCTGCATCAATTATGAAGACCCCAGAGCATTAGTTGTTCAAATAGAGGAGACTGTCATGTTGAGAGCATGTGCAGCAGGAAAGCATTTCCAAATAATGGGCCCTTACTCATTTTTATCTTTGCTTTAAAACTCCCAAGACTATTACAGGAATTATACCCAGGCGCCCTCCCATGTGTAACGGCTTGCCAACATATATCTACTTCTCCACTGTTTTTACTGGAGAAGGTCGTTCTGTTTCCTCTACTTGAGAGGCAAGATGATTAGGAGTAGAGAGCACAGCACTGCTTGTGATTGCACCACAGTTACGGGCACCCTCTGCCAACTGACATTCACCTGACACTGCCAATTGCCAGCCTGGCAGGTCAGCAAATGCATTAAGCTAACACAAATACAGGCTGGGTGGAACTGGGAATCTGAGTTACTAAAAAAGTAAGGGAGGAAAAACATTGAAACAGAGACATTGGAAATGATTCTTCCACATGAGGCCCTAAAAGCAAAAGTGTTCTGCTTATATAGGCCAAGGGAGTGCAAAACACATCTCTCCAAAGGTTCTGGACTGCATCCTCCCAAGATTACTCATCAAAGTCTTTATGACAGATCTTCTTTCTCTCTCTCTCTCTTTCCTGTGTGTCACAAGTCATCCCCTTCTGGCTTGATGCTTGCATTCCTCGTCATTCACTCAGGAAGAGTTCATCTCACGGCCTCACATCACACATGCTGATGCCTTTCTTTTTTTCTATTGGAAACGGCTGCAGTTTTCTCTTTAGCATCTTCCCTGGAAATCTTGGGTGGTATTCATTTAGTAACTTAACCTGAACTCACACTTCCCTGAAACCTTTCCAAAGCAGACATGGATTTTTTTTTCTGTAACAAAAGACCATCTGCTTTGTCACAGAACCCCTCCATAAAGCCTTTCTTCTCTCTGTCCTTACAGTTAGCTGATTGTGATGGGCTTAAACTTCCTCACAGTTAGACCACAAGCCCCTTCTTCTTTTCCAGCTTCTGAAATATGGATTTTACAGACAGCATAGGTTTGGTCAAAGGAACAAAAATAGTTTATTTAGCTTATTCTTCAGACCAACGCTTTAAGTGAACATTTAAGCCACAAAGTATCATTTATTCTGTTTCAAACTCAGCTCTGTAAAATACTTATTTCATCTCAGCTGGGGACAGGTCTAGTCACAAGTATAGTACATGCTAAGATTAAGTGTCATCATACAATTGTAATGAAGTAAGGATTAGAGATGGGCATGAAATGAAAAAAAATCATTGTTATTCGTTATTCATTTCGTTATGTAACAAAATGAATAACAAAAATTGTGATGAAATTGGAACAAACTGGACAGAACCATGAAAATTAGGTTTGTTACATTTTGTTTTCGTTAATGGTGATGCACAATGAAATGAGCTGTTTTTAAATGTTAAAAAACATCCTGAATATCCGCAAAAACCCAGTGATAATTATTTATTCTGCCTGATAATACCTACCAGGGGGGTGGGGTCCTTAAAACGTGCATTTATGTCTTTTCTCAGATTGCTGTATTTTTTCCTTTAAGGGGAGTTAGGGGACATCAACCCAAAATAGCTCCCAGATGCCTAATATTGATTTCTTGGGTATCCCAGCCACAAGAAGGATGCAAGCCATGGATCCCAGCCACAAGATGGATGCAAGCCATGTGATGGGTTCATGTAAATTCTTGGACAATTTCAACCAATAGCATGCCCAGGTTGCAGACTGGGTAGGTGTGGCAGCCACAGAGGGCATAAAAAGCTCTGGCCACCCCCGTCCTCCTTGTAGTCTGCAGTGGGAGTTTGGGTGGGATTGCTGTCTCTGCGACTCGTTACTTTAGTCCAGCCAGGCAGGTGTGTGTCTCTGTGTTCCTGCTGGCTGCAGCCTGGCTCTCAGGGGAGAGAAAGAAGAGATTTCTCTTGCAGCCTCCCTGTGTATGTGCGTACCTCTCGGTGAGTACCCTCCCCTGCCCCGCAGTGCAGTCACTCTGCGGCTGCCTTACACCCTGGGCAACACCCACCGCTGCCTTTGCAGCCTCCCTGCATACCTAGTCTATATTATGTCTCTTCCAGCAACAATTTTTTTAGTGCTTTCTGGGGTGTTGGGGGACACCCGCGCACGGAAATGCTTTAAATCACGCAAAAAGTGGTAAAAACAAAAAAACAAAAAACAAAAAACAAAATGAATTTTTTTCAAAGATTTCACGAAAAATGAAAATGAGTCAAATCGCACCTGCAACAAAAAACAAAAAACCGAAACATCATTTTTTCAATTCGTGCCGATCTCTAGTAGGCATATATAATAACCCTGGTGCTGTAGTGGGTAGTGACGGGAGGCTGGTGTTTAAATTGAGTTTATGGACACCTTTTAAGGGTGTATGCCTGTCCGCCTCGCAGTGTTGAAGACCTACGAGGACTCTGCACTGGGAGGTGGGAAAAGATGGGTCCTGCAGGCTACAGTCAACTAAAACTGGGGGCCTTGGTTGGTTTGGGCCTGTGATGAATTCCTGTATTTTATTCCAGCTCATCTGATGATTGGTCTGGGACTAAGCTGGTCCCAGATGGATTTTGCCTTCTGTCCTACATTAGGCCCCCTTTAAAATTTTACTCTTTTTTTCTCAGGCCCTTGTCAGAGGGTCAGAGGACTCCAAAAGGTTACCAGCATTTCTTTTTTTATTGCAGCATTAGCAATAGTAATCTCAAAACTGAAGATCTAGAAAAGATCCTAAGGAATCCCTGAGTCCAGCCACTTTCAAGGAGACACAGCGGGGAATCCCAGCTTCTGGCTCCACAGCCAGATACCTAAATCACCGAGCTATCCAGCAGTTTTGCCAACATTCAGGTTGCCCTTTGCTTCGTAAAAGTTGGCATCCTCTTTCCCGCTGCAATGTGATCATGATATTGTGCAGCAATATCAGGCCATTTCCTGGCATTTTGAATTGTGGATAGAGGAAGCACAATATGCCACATTCACAAACTGGAGGGTTTTTGTTTTTGAAGAACTGAATGCTTCAGAACGTTAATTCTCTTTGAGTGTCTGGCAGATGAGGAAGACAATGGTAGTATGGGAGAGAACACTCTCAGGATGCTGAATAAAAGTTTATTAAAAGAGCCCAATGCGTTTCGGCCAGAATGGCCTTCTTCAGGGATTTTTCACTGTAGAAAAAGGTAACATTTAAAAGACATAGGGTCAGAGTATTCTATATACGAACAACATACAAAAACATTTCTTATCAAATGCACAGTTAACACTTAGAATACTGAAACAGCATCCATAATGGTCAATGTGGAAGACGCTAAGTATTATAGCCTTTGGAATTCCATCCCTACCGAAGTGCGCTCTGCAGAGTCCCTGCTGGCCTTCCGGAAGGCATTAAAAACCTAACTTTTCCAAGAGGCCTTTGGCGATTCTTATTCTTAGTGTTTTTTTGTTAGTTTTTGTTTTCCGTTTCTCTTCTCCGCCATCATACGCTCTAGTTGATGAGGTGCCACTAGGTTTTACTGTTTTTAAATTTATTGTTGTTATTAGAGATGGGCACGACTTAGCGGTATTCCCGTTTCCGTTTCCGTTACTCGGTTCCGTTACTCTATGGAAACGGTAACGGGAATTACTCCGACAGACTTCGAGCTCGAACCGACGAACGAACAATTTTGGTCTGATTTGTCATGCTTGTTACTTGCATCGCGCGATCGCGCGATGCCACGCGGCACAGAAAAAAAGTTTTTAAAAGTTAAAAAACCCGGTTCCCGGCCAAAAAGCAGGCGGAAATATGCCTGCCGTGCCTCAGGGCACCTACCAGAGGGGTGGTTTCTGGAGGTCCCCGGCCTCCCCCCTCCTCCCTCCTGGGCTGCTCTGGTGGGACTCGCCGCAGGCTCACAGCAGCAACAAGCCGGACGGCACGAGTCTCGCCGCCGGCGCAAGCGGCACGGACGGCACAGGAAAAAACTTTTAAACTCTCCCCCCACCCATTCCCGGGCCAAAAAGTAGGCGGAAAATGCCTGCCGTGCCTCAGGGCACCTACCGGAGGGGTGGTTTCTGGTCTGAAGGGGGGTCCCGGCCTCCCCCCCTCCGTCCTGGGCTGCTCTGGTGGGACTCGCCGCAGGCTTGCAGCAGCAACAAGCCGCACGGCACGAGTCTCGCCGCCAGCTCAAGCGGCACGGACAGCACAGGAAAAAACTTTTGAACTCTCCCCCCACCCATTCCCGGGCCAAAAAGCAGGCGGAAAATGCCTGCCGTGCCTCAGGGCACCTACCGGAGGGG
>JAHTLZ010000129.1:9136331-9150178 GCA_023846285.1 Phrynocephalus versicolor | reverse complement strand
AGTCTACTCCAGTGGATAGTCCCTATTCTGTCCCTAGTCTACTCCAGTGGATAGTCCCTATTCAGCAAGCTTAATCCTCTTTCTACTGTTTAGTGGGATTCTGCTGCACTCTTCAAGGTGGGATTCCTGAGTTATTTTTAATATTTGAACATCTGCACAACTTGAAGATTCACCAAGGTTCTTGTCTACTTTTCTTCCTTGCTCTTCTGCATGAATAAAGACTGGCTTCTAGGACAAAACTCACTGTTTGTAGATAGATTATTATTAATCTCTGTTCTTTAGAGAACTCTACCATCTGATCTCCAATGCCATCTCTTGGCAGTGGTAGTTGGGAAGTTATCTTACCACGGCAAGGGTGGTCATGTGTATGACATGTTCTTTATCGCTTCCTGAATGTGTGTGAAACTCAGGCAGGGACACTGCGGCTTTGACTGTAAACCTTTCAGCAGAGCACATTTCAAAGCACCCCAGTGTGATTTAGACTAGGCTACCAAAATCCACAAGGCTGTGCCCTTTACTTGCATACCAGCCTAAGGGAATGGTAGAAATGCTGCCAGCACACATACTAAAAGACCAAAACTCCCAGTAGGTAAATCCTTAAAGGACCCTCAAATGATATCCTTTAACGACAAGCCTGGGAATTATAAGGCTAGCCTTTTGTACTCTAAACTTGCCTGCTGACTTCACGTGTGGTAAATAACCCTGCTGTAAGTGTTGGTGCAACATCCAGCTAACTGTGTGTGACATAGAAAGGGTGCCATCTTGTCCTTTGCCTCAGGTATTAAAATGTCCAGCCAGTTACAACTTCACAGGAATGGAATTCTGTTCGTGTGCAGAGCCATTCAACCATACATGTTCACATCTATGGAACCATCTCTTGATCACCTTTTAAAATGCTAATTAGAGCAGATCAGCTCTAATTTGTTTGATTAATTGGATTGATGTTGCAGGTGATAAGTAGATGTTTTAAACAATGTATGTGTGTCTGAAAGAATGAGATGTTTGGTTTTAAGGAGATTAACTGATTTATACCCTGTTCCGTCTCCCACCTTTTAATATGCTTGCTGTGTGCTGAGTGAACCATAGCCATGTCCTGCAGATTGAAAGCAGATTTTAGTTGAAGGTGCACCATAGCCATGTCCTGCAGATTGAAAGCAGATTTTAGTTGAAGGTGCCAACAATTTCTGCCGGGAAACAATATTAATAGATGCCAGGCCTGGGAGTAATAAACACACACCTAAAATGGAGGTGTAGCTGAATATTAAGCATGTTTTTAGATGGCAAACTATTATATACAGCAATGCTGTCTTTGTGTATTCTCACTGTAGCTTTGTTTAGTGTTAATTTCTGTAATCTAAAGAATCTCCTGCTCCCATATGCAAACTATAGGGGTGCAAGAACCACATACTGTTGAACTTGAGTTCTGGTGAGTTTGCCACTATGACCTAATCCAGAACGGTCATTTGAAACCACCTATTTCCACCAGCTTCTCACAAAAAAAGTGGAAACGGATATGACAGCCCAGTATCCTAATATTTTATAAGGACTTCCAGCCCCACAAAGGTTCCTTAGTCAAATAACCTTACAACCCATTCTACCAGGGCTACCCACATCCTTCACAGAAAGTGCACTTCCACCTGAAATGTGTTAGATGGCACTTGACATCCTCCTGCTTTAATTATGAGCCTGCCTGTTCCTTAATATCTGGCCAGGAGGCCCTGTTGAAGGTGCCATCCTTCAAAGATGTGAGGGTGTGTGTGTCATGTCATAACAGGGCCTTCTTGGCAGTTGCCCCTCAACTTTGGAATGCCCTTCCTACTGAGATCCACCTGGCGCCAACACTTTTGGCTTTTCGGCACCAGGCAAAGACCTTCTTGTTTGGTCAGCATTTTAATTAGATAGTGCTTTTAGCTGGGCTCATGGGTAGTAGGATTTTATAATTTGTATTTTATATTGATTGTTTAAAATTGTATTGTATTTTATAGTTTTAATAATTATGTTGTTTTAATAGTTTTAATACATTGTTGTATGCTGCCCAGAGACCATTTGGTAGTGGGGCAGTTATTATTTGTAAATAAATAAATAAATAAATAAATAAATAAATAAATAAATAAATAAATAAATACCTGATTGTTATGGGCCAGTGTATATCCCATGTTATGTGGCTTACTCCTCTCCACTTCCTAAGGAAAGGAACATAGGGCACTCACCAGGGAGGCCTGGTCTGGGACTGGAGAGGAGGAAACCACATCGACCCTATTAATTTGGCATGTTCTGATTTGATACTTGGTTATTCTGTATGGAAGACTAACGAGAGAAGGTGCAGTGAATACTTTCAATAGCTTAGATTGAGACCCTGTGTCCTAATTTCAACACTCCACCATTCATTCTTGTTGTGTTTTATCAGTGGAGGAACAAAATCAATGTTCTGTGCTACTTGTAGGAAACATTCTGCTTTCTTTGTTTGGGGGTGAAGGGAACCCCCTCACTCTAATTACAGATGCAGTTTTTATTTTCCGAGTATTTTAACACATATCAAAGATTTCCCTGCAACACAGAATAGTACAGGGCCCTATTCCTTCCTTCCTTCTTTCCAGTAAGATCAGAGCAGAACACAGTGCTGAATATTAGGCAAACTGTCATCTCTCCTTTGCAAGTGGCTAGAGAAGAGAGAAATACAGTGCAGTCTGGGTGACCGCATGTCACCCTCCAAGGCTGTTTTTGCAAGCCCCAAATGCTCCCTGTGGTCCAGGAAATGCTGGCATCTGGCCTTAATTCTTGCATCACCTCACTCTGTGTTTATACTGGAAACAAAAACATGGTTAACCTTTGTTTAAACCTTTCAGAGAGAAAGAAACAATAACTTTGAGATGAGAAGAAACATTGATCTGTCCCTATTAAAAGTAGCATGTCTGAAGAATATTTGCTGTGCAAAAAGATCACCAACATCAATGTCTTTTTTTTTTTTTTAAAAGCCTCATTATTATAAACTGGCACAAACCCGGATGCCAGCTCTCCCTACACATTTACTCTTGCAACATGATCATAGGACACAACAATGTCATGCACAACATCAGGAGCACTTTAGTTGTTCCTTTGTTAATGCAATCTATGTCATCATCATTTGTCAGCATTTCCGTTCTGCACTTTACATAGGACAGACAGGACGAGTTCTGTGTGAAAGAATTAATGGGCATAAATCAGACATCAGAGATTGTAATACAAACAAACCTGTCTCAAACCACTTCATTCTACCAGGACACACTCTTCACAAGATATGAAACTTGCTATTATGGAGAAGAAAAATCGCAGAAGAGGAAACTAGGAAACAGCTGAAATTAAATCCATAGACACCTATCTTAGTAGATTAAATATTAATCAAGGCTTCTTAAATCATTATCAAATATAATAACGCTGTTTTCTGTTGCTATTTTCTTTCCGAACTAACCAGACTCAACTTTTCAGGACAAGACTCAATGGTGAAGTCTGTCATTCTCTAAAACACCACATGTTCCTGCTGTTGTTTCTTTTAACCAAGAACCAAGCTTCAAAAGAATTGAATTGCCCTGCACTTAGGCAGGAGAAACCAGATGCATAGGTACAGGATAGGTCAGTGATGGCAAACCTTTTAGTGACTAAGTGCCCAAACTGTGATTCAAAACTAGAGATGGGCACGACTCAAAAAAATAATTTTTTGTTTTTCGTTTTTCGTTTAGGGGTCCGTTTCGGTTCGTTTTCATTTTTCGGGGGTTTTTGCGCATTTTTCGTTTTCATTTTTGTTACGAAACGAAACGAAAAAACAAAACAAAAATGAAAATTTTTCATTTTCGTTAGCATTCTTTTCAATACAATGTGTCTGCCATAACGAAAACGAAAAAACACGGCAAAATGTTTCGTTTCATTTTTGTTTTCGTTTTGTTTTCTGGAAAATTTTCATTTTTGTTTTCGTTGAGTAATGAAAATGAAAATTTCGCTGAGTCGTGCCCATCTCTATTCAAAACCCATTAATTTGTTGCAAAGTGCCAATACAGCAATTCAACCTAAATACGTGTGGCTGTGAAGGGGCAATGTCGGCTGCCCACACAAATGGCTCTAAGTGCCACCTTTGGCAACCATGCCATAGGTTCGCCAACACTGGGATAGGTGGTACTTGGGTCAGCAGTAGTACCTGTGAGAGAGATTTAGGTGTCCTTCTGGACCACCAACCAAGGATGAAGCAGCAGTGTGCAGCAGCTGCCAAAAAAGCTAACACAGTCCTAGGCTGCATCAAGAGGGGGATAGCATCAAGATCATGGGAAGTGATAGTACCACTCTATACTGCCCTAGTGAGGCCACATTTAGAATACAGTGTCTAGTTCTGGTCACCACAATACAAACAAGACACAGAGGAAAAGTGCAGAGAAGAGAAGAAAAGATGATAAGGGGACTAGAGGCGAAATCATATGAAGAACGACTAAAAGAACTAGGCATGTTTAGCCTGATGAAGAGAAGGCTGAGGAGAAACATGGTAGCAGTCTTCCGATACCTGAAAGGTTGCCACAGGGAAGAGGACATTAATTTATTCTCAGTTACACCTGAGGGTATGACAAGAAATAATGGGTTTCATCAGAGGGAGAGCCAATCTGGAAATAAGGAGAAATGTCCTGATGGTGAGAGCCATTAAATAGTGGAACAGCTTGCCTTCCCGATGTTGTGGATGCCCCATTACTGGACGTTTTCAAGAAAAGATTGGACAGCTATCTGTCCTTGGTGGTATGAGGTCTCCTGTCATGGGCAAGGGATTGGACTAGAAGATCTCTGAGGTCCCTTCTAGCCCTATGATGATGCTATGATTCCATGAACACCAAACACAGGCCTTAAAATGTTACTAGGTATGAAATGGAACCAAACTCCACGTCCCTTTATCTTAGAATTGTTTTATCATGTAGTCTCTGTATTCTGAGTCTTTTGCAGAGTAGCCGTATAGCCAGTAGGGATGGGCACCAAACAAAAAACGAAACAGCGTTTCATTGTTTTGTTAGCTAATGAAATGAAATGAAATAAAACAAAACAGGAAAACAGTGTTTTGTTAGTATCAAAATGAAATGGTGTTTTTTTTTAAATTTAAAATGAACGAATTTGTTTAGCTGTAAAGCAGCTCTCCTGGGTCCTAGAGGCACCAAATGTGATGCCTCTAGGACCCAGGGGACCCATTTTATAGAATAACAAATCAGTTCATTACTGTTTCATTTCATTTGCATTCTTTTAAAAAAATCATTTCTAATGAAATGAAACAAATCACAGGGGAACAAAACAAAATGAAACGAAACACAATTTTTCTGTTTTGTGGCTATCACTAATAGCCTAATTTGGGGGGGGGTTACAACAGCAGCAGCAGCAGCAGCAACAACAACAACAACAACAATGTTGTATGAGGTAGGCATGTTTCATGAAAGCTTACATTAAAATATAGCAGTTGTTAAGGTATCATAAGATCTGTTTTGATTTTCTTGTTTTGTTTCTTGTTGAAATATTTTGACACCGTATCCACCACACCACACTGGCTGTGTTTTATTACTTCCAATAAATTGTTGCAAGTAATGATCTTTACTGTAATAAATGTTTTACAGGTTCTGGTGGTTATGTTGTAGCAAGCACTGAAGATGGTCCACATGTAAGCTCTATAGATTTGGAAGCAGCTTTGCTCCAGTTTTAGGGGCCATGGAAACAAATGTATATGCCTATATGAAAGTCCCCTCTCTCCTTATTTGTATTTTTATTACAATTATTTCAGCATAACAAACTTTGAATCAGAATCTGTAAGTTCCAGATAACTTATTTTGCTATTTTTCTTTTGTGATTCTCCTTTTACAGTTTTCTGGCATTCAGTATATGTCTAGTCCTTTTCTTGTGGCCTCCCTTATGCCATAGCTTTCCTCATTATTTGTACCCATTACCCATTACTTGTACATAATACCCATTTCCCACAAACAGTAGTTTGTCTTTTATTTTCTGGGCCAAACTAGATAAGATGCTGGAGATTGCTCACAAGTGTCTCTTTGGCCGTGGCCACACCTGGGTTTCGATCCTGATCTTCTGAAGGTCCGGCTTTTCCTCTTCTTCCCATCACGTGATTTAAATGTGGGAGAAGAGGTCTCACGTCAAAATCTGGTTTTTCAATTTTAAAGTGCAGTTCAGCCCCCTTGGCCAGCAGGTGGCACTAGCACTTGAAAAAAAATGGAAGACTTTTCTGGGGGAATTTATGCTGTGTCGGACCGGATTGAATTTCCTGTTACTCCGATATGGAGGCAAACTTAAAAAATCAGCACCGATCGGCCCTAGGAACAGCCGGTGGGTGCTATGCAAAAAGAAAGAAAAAGAAACCCGGATCATGCAGCGAGGTCCCATGGTGTCTGCCTCCTTAAAAGCCCGATTTCGAAAGCGAGGCAAAAATTCCCCAGCCTGGAAGGTGGGTCACAGAAACCTCGCTTAAGGGGGGTTTCTTTTTCCTTTTTTTTTTCAAAAAGCGTGGTGGCCATGAGGACGGTATTTTTGGGCACGATTTATTTAGTAATTTGAACTCTCTTTAAAGGGACGTGGGACCGAGCCCTTTGTTGACTTAAAAACAAGCAAATAAACAAATACTGCTCTGATAAAGTAGTCCTGGTATATGTAGGCACAAGCATCTGTGACTTTGACTATAGCAATTTCCCTTCTTCTTGATTTATCCATTAATTTCTCTTTGGAGGAAATAGATTTAGTATTTCCTGGATAGCATATCAGTAATCACTAAAATCCTGGTAGAATGCCAGAGAATTGATTCCATATATTTACAAGTCTGAGTCCAACATTAATGACTGAAGAATGATACTAAAGCTTCTACTTACCTCCTGATGATCAATTACAAAGCAAAATGAACTCATTTGTAAACTACAGGAGATGTGAAATTCTCACTCTGACGATCAGAATCCAGTGAAGATGCTTCCTCAACTAAGTATGTCCTATCTAAGGTATGTGTTTGAGTGGTAATGGGCTGTTCTGTTAGTCATCTCTATTAGATATTGGCACAAATAAAAATTGAAAACTTGCTTAAAAATAGCTTAGTCATTGATTCATCTTTGTATTACTCAATAAGCCCCCCAACAAATGTGAATTGATGAATTTTGAGAGATTTTTAATTCCTCAATTTGTTGGGCTATAAAATGGTTTTGAAGGAACTCAGAGACACCAAATTTGGAGAGAAGCATCCTGTGATCCTCCTCTACACTCCCTCCATTTTTGGTGAAGACTGGGTTTTCCCAACCCCATTTCTAAGGGCAGTTTCCACATCCACTTTGTGGATATATAACTCAGACATTTGAAACCCAATCTTCACCAGAGCTGGAGTGTTTATACAGGAGACTCAAGGAAAGCCTTCATGCAATGTTGGTATCTCTAGATACCTCGGGAGTCATTTTATAGGGCTCTAAAGTTAAAAACAAATTGACAAATCAAAGCAACAAATCTCAAATAAAAACAAATCACCATTTTTTCTGCTGTATCCCCATCTCTAATCTCTGTTCATTTAGTGTTGGTTGCCACACTGCAAAATAGTCTGGCTGCTGAAATCTGCCCTGCAGGCTGAAGATGGAAGGAAAAAATGAGCAGGCCAGTCTGGTTCATATCTTGTCCTACTCCCCTTCTCCTTCAGTCAGTTACTATCCTCCCTAATTCCCAACATAGTGCAAATAACCGAGCTGCCACCTGCATATGTTTGTGTATACTGTGATCTCTTGGGTTGTGTAAATCAAAACTGGCCTAGCCAATGAAGTCTCTGAGATTATTGGAAGTCATTAGGATATATGGAAGAATACTAAACACAAGGTCTGAGCTGCTACATAGTACGGTGTGTAAAGTCTTAAAGTATGATTCTTTGATAGATGTAGACAGAGAACAGCTGTTGGCCTCAGTATTCTTCAGACAGATCTTTGGATACAAGGATCTAAGTGATGAAAAACTGCAGGCTGGGCATGCACATTACTATTTTTATAACGGTTTAGACTGTTCCAACAAAGTACTAAATGTGTACCTCTCTTTTCAAGTGGATGATTAAATTTACCAACTGGAAGGGGGTCTGCAGACTGCTAAAATTTATGGTATTTGCTTCAGTTAGTCAAACACTTAAGTGTTCCATTTCTTCCTTCCTTAAGAGGTGGGTAAATGAAAATAATATGTTTATATGGTACAAGCTTTGTGTATGTTAGTTTGTCTTGGCCAATCTTTGGGTCTTTTGTACTCTAGATCAAGACTCGTGTCTGAGAAATTGCCTATCTCAAGGATGTTTTAGTATATTTTTAGTCCATAGTGCATTGCTCAGGATCTGTTAAGCCTTAAGAGATAAGTTTAACAGATCCTAGGTGATGCACTGCAGACTCAAACTATAATAAAACCCTCATGAGATTGACAGTTTGTTTGTATATTACCTCTAAATATACAGAGAGAGAAAGAGAGGGGGGATCCAAAAACCACACAGATACCCTGTGAGATGAGTACTAAAAACTCAGAGGAGAGGACTGGATCAAGAATTGACCTGTGAACAGAGGATGAATGCCACTAGCTCCATGTTATAGTCCCAGCCTAAATCAGGACATCTTACCAGTGCTTAGTAGGGCAAAGCAGATTATAGTACTGTATATATACTTATTGTTTTCCAGTCCGGTGCCTTATAAGCCTTTTTGTCTTCTCTGACTTCACCAGGGAACCCCTTCCACCCTTTAACTTCAATGCATGTATTTATAGGAAGTTGACTTCGACACACAATCTTTTTCTTTTCTGTCTTCCTGTTGAACTGTGCCATAACATTGCCTTGCATTAGCCCCGTCAGCAAAGCAGGCAGAAGTGCTACACTGAAGAGGATTGTTTATGTGCCACAGATTAGCTCAAAACCCAACGGAAACCACCAAAAGTTGTGCAGCTTTCAATGCTGATAGTTAGTTTAGGGCACAGTCTTACACAGGGAAGAATGGAAATTTCAATTTCTATATTGGGTGGCCAATTTGTTGTTATTTCCCACTGTCTACAACAGGTTTCTGGGGCATAATGGGAAACACATTAAAATGCGACTTCTCTGTGCCCACCTTTCACAGACCCCCAATAAAACATGTTTCTTTTCAGTCCCCTGGTAGAATATCACCCTTGGGACACTTATGCTACATCTCTGTTACAATCCTGTGTGTGCACTTGCTTTGAACACCTGATATTTCAAACATGAAAGACTGCCTCAGTCCCTCGGCAAACTGGAGCTGAGGTCACATTCGTCACAACTAGTGATTGGCCCTCAGCCATGTAGCTCAATATGTAGCCATGGGCTGTTTTACTACCTTGTAACCTAATGAACATCCTAAAGTTACTAGGATTATAAAATGACAGGAGGTGGTTGGACCATATATTTTGTCTTGAACTCTTTTGGGAAAAATTCATATGAAACAAAACAAACAAAATGCGGGGGGACGAAATGGAATGAAATGAAACACTGCTTTTCTATTTTGTGCCCAACCCTAATTTCAACCTTTAAAATAGACCTCAGATTTCACTGGGACACACTGTGTCTTCACTCTTCTAGCCTTGTTAATGCCAGATCACAAACGGAAACTCCTGGGTACATATTAATCAGTTCTTTCTATCTGAGTAATTTCATTTGCAAGTGTAAACTTCTAATCTCTGTCTATTCTCTTCAGATGCAGCACTTCCAAGCTTTAGCATATGATAAAAGCTTTGCTTTGCTTCTGTTTCCTGCCCTGTCCTTACTTCCTGGCTCCCTTCCCTTTTGAGAGGAGAGAACAGTCAAGCATAACATTAAAAACAGTTTCTATTTATCATGGATGTCTTGCAAGAACCCTAAGAACTTTATTTATTTTTTAAAAAGTGGTGCTGAAGATGGGAGATTGCTAATCTTCTCTGAGCCACCACCATTAAATCTCTAGTAGAGGCCTGGCCTGCATTCATACCTTGTAGAGATGCTTTGTGCCATGCACATGTTTTGTTTCACTGTCAAAACATTGCCAAATAGTGCAATGTTTTGTGATGGAGCTGAATACTTGGAGGATAGAGTCTTTATCTTTCCTCCACCCCACCTACAACACATATTTCCTTCTCACTATCTTTCCCCCCACCCTTTAAACAAGACACGGGGCTGAACAGATGTACTGTCTATTATTAGATACTTGAAATGACACGGTGTAATTCCATTTTGTTCTAATACAGCCTGTTCGGAGCATCGTAAAATGCACACGGAACCTGCCCTACAAAACAGCACTTTGGTCAACAGAGCAAACATGGCACTTTATTGCTCAAAACGGTATTGAGAACCTTTCCACATAGGGAAAGAACTTTTCAAAGAATGAAGATACATTCAATCTGGATGGGAACATCGGTGCCTCAGTTCTCTCTTATATGCTCACCTTGTTGCCTTTGAAATGAAGATATGTGAGGACAGCCGGTGTTTTAATGACCAGTTGTACTGAAAGATTAAAGAAGGACAAGTACTAACAATTTTAAAAGTCATTGACTTTCCTCTTCCTCAGGACTGAATTATAATATTCTGGTGAAGGGAAAAAAACATATTTGGTCTTTCTTTTTCATTCTATCCTGTTCATAGGAAAGATGACATCAGTGTGGAAATGAAATAATCCATTGAAGCTCAACATTTCTTCCAGGAGAAAAAAAATGATGGCAAAACCCTTGAGAAAACTCCCAGGAGAGTTATCAAGGGGAAAAAAAACCCTTCTCATACAGAAATCTCTCTGTGAGGAAGAATGATTTTCTCCACTCAGTTTCTCTCTGAGATTGAGAGGCCATGAGATCCATATCCTTATTATAGGGTATTGTTCCTTATAATGTCAACAGCAAAGAATGATGTTCAGCAAGGCTAAGGAAAGGTACAAAATAATGACAACAGTGAAAGGAGGAAGTTAGACTAAACATAACAGATCCAGACCTCAGTGTGAGGCTGCTGGGTTTATGTGTAGCTTTTTATTTTCTGTCATGAAGAACTTGGCCTTTAAACTTCCTTTTTAGCACAACACGCAATGCAAAAAACTAGTCATTCTTAGCACTGAAGAAAAGTGAGACATGACACTAATTTCTACAAAGTGGGCTGTAGAAGAAATATAAGAAAAAAGCAGGTGTGGTAAGTACTTTCTGGCTGAGGTTGACCATACTAAATAGATCATTTTCCCCCACCCTGCCCTAAGAGCACATTAAGAACTTCTTGGAATACTTTTTTTTATTTATTATGCATCATGCAGATCAATAAAAATCTTCAATTTAAGGACCTCTGGGGTGTTTTCTGATCAGATGGGGACTGCAATGTATTCCAGTTTTGGTTAGCATATTCTGAATTCCCTGATAATTTCAGTGTCCCTTCTCCCCTCCCCCCAATGCCCTGAATATGGTCAACTAAGGGTACAACTACACAGGTGGACAAATTAAAAAAAATGATCTGATGGGAAGTCACACTTGGAAAGTCAGGTTTCCCTGAGTGAAAATGCTTTAATCAGCCAGCAGAGAGAGCAGGAGTAATTGTCCATTGGAACTTGTTATACCTTGTTAATGTACTCCAACTGCAGCCATCCAGATTTGCATGCAGCAGGGCAACAGTACAGCTACCTTAACAAGCTGCAAATATGGTGTGGCTGCTAATTTCCTCTTTTCTTGCTGTACCCCCACCCCACTCCTTTAGTCTCCAGTACCCTTGCATACCAGTGCTGGTACCACATTTTAAAAGTGATTAGGAGACAAAGAAGTGAATGGATGAGAGGAACTGACACCCTTGTGAGTGCCTGTTTGCTTTCTCTCTCCCTACCTTAAAGGAGGAAGCCCAGAGAGCTAGCTTCTGGTCATTCATTACATCGCCTCAAGCAGAACCAATGTGATGGACTGACAGAACCAATGTGAATATGTCCAGTCCCTAAAAGGCAGAAGCCATAATGACATGGGGGGTTATACTGAGAGGAAAGCTGTGGTTTGATTTGTATTATGTATATAGGGGGTGTTTTTGTTTTTTACTCCAAGATTGGGACAGTTTCATTTGCACTACTTTCTGTTGAATATATTATGCAGACACGCACGCGCGCACACACACACGAACGCACGCACGCGCGCACACGCACGCACACGCATGCACACACACACACACACACAGAACAAATCCAATGGCAGACCCTCTGCAGCTGCAGTAGTGAAGCTGTACCCCCGCCACAGACAGACTTCTTTTCATTAAAAAAAAACACACAGCTGTCCACAAGCCGTGTCCTGGCTTATGCAAACATCCTCGGTAGAAATGGGCACAAACAAAAAAAATGGTGATTCTTTTTGTGTTCAGTTTGTTTTAGGGTTTGGTTTGGTTCATTTCATTTTTAACAATTTTTTTCAAATATTGGTTTTGTTGGTTTGTTTTGTTCATTATTTATTTCCCCCCGCTTTGTGTGATTTAATCCATTTGACAGTACGCGGGCGGGAAAACATTAAAAAAAATAAAAAACACAGATGTTCACAACAACAGCACAAACTGGACTGGCAGCATCCTATTCCTCATCATCCACATCCTCATCATCCTTATTGTTACTGGGCTGCGGTGGTGGTGGCAGCAGCGGCAGCGGCAGAGTGATCCTGGCCCCTGTGGAAGGGGCTGTTTGAGATGCTGGCTTGGGGCCGGGTCGGTGCTGGTTTTATTTTTTATATGTTTTTCTTTTATTTTCTTTTTTTAGGGCGCCAACCCGGCCACCCCTGGGGCCAGGCCGGTGCTCTTTTTTAAAATGTATTTATTTATTTTTATTTTATTTTTATTGTAATTTTTTTACTGCTAACCACGTGGTCTGCACTACAGCTGTAGCCCGGGCTGGTCAGCTTTCTTTTTTTTTAATTTGCTGGCCATGGGCCGGTTCTGTGGGCCAGGTCGGTGCTCGTTTTATTTTTTAAATTTTCTTTCTTTTTTTAGGGCACCAACCCAGTCACCGCTGGGTCCGGGCCGGTGCTCCTTTTTTTTGTTGATTTTGTTGATTTATTTTTATTTTATTTTTATTGTATTTTTTTTTTTACTGCCGACCACTTGGCTCACACTACAGCCGGTCGGCTTTTGTAAACTTTTGCCAGCCACAGGCCTGTTCCGTGGCACGCGGCCCAGGTCCAGTGCTCGCGAGCCGGTACCGGGGGCTGTACACTGAATCTTTTATTTATTTATTTATTTATTTATTTATTTATTTATTTATCTATTTACCAGCTGTAGCGTGCCCAGTTGGCTTTTTCTTTTCTGGTCACCTCACCACCTCCCTGCAGCCAGGAAGACCAGACCATCCAGGAAGGACCAGCACCAGGTCGGACACATCTCCACTGCCATTAATGAACTGAACTGAACTGAACCATTTTTTGGTTTGTTTCATTTCGTTCTAAATCCACTCTGAGGTTAGTTATTCTAAAAGTTCATTTCGTGCCCATCTCTAATCCTCGGTTGGCTCTGAGTCCTGCAGAGGTTACCCACCTCCCCTTCCCTGTTACTCAGGCAGAGGGTAGGACTCCCACTGGCAGGTTTGAAGAGGCATTATGACATAGTCCCCCCCCCTCTCTCTCTCTGTGTGTGTGTGTGTGTGAGAGAGAGAGAGAGAGAGAGAAGAATCCATGACGCTGTCATCCAAAACTTGACAAACCCCACAGGCACAATTTACTCCAACACTAGTGTTCACACATGCTAAAATGATTTAAAATAAATTGCATTTGTAACTGAGTTAAAATAAACAACCA
This sequence comes from Phrynocephalus versicolor, assembly GCA_023846285.1. Taxonomy (NCBI): domain Eukaryota; kingdom Metazoa; phylum Chordata; class Lepidosauria; order Squamata; family Agamidae; genus Phrynocephalus; species Phrynocephalus versicolor. The sequence continues at coordinate 9,136,423 of JAHTLZ010000129.1, read as the reverse complement.
TCTTGTGGGTGCCTCTAAAAAAAAAAAAACCTCACGTTACCACCTGAAAAACAAGTCCTTCGTTATACACTATACATTGTGACTAGGCAGAT
>JAHTLZ010000129.1:9119815-9136321 GCA_023846285.1 Phrynocephalus versicolor | reverse complement strand
GTGTGTGTGTGTGTGTGTGTGTGTGTGTGTGTGTGTGTGTGTGTGAGTTCCTGCCCCCTTTTTCTGTGGGATACCAGTTAAGACAAAAAGTTTTATGATTCCTTCATGCCTTCCCCCTTCCATGAAAGGATTAGAAGAGGCCAGAGCTTCAAGAAGGGTTGCTTTGCCTTATCAGAATTGGTATCCACTAAGTCAGGGCTGTCCAACTTTGAACAGGCCGAGGTCTACTTTTTCCAGACGAAAGTGCCTGAGGGCTACTACACTAAAACCTCTACTTATGAACTTTATCTGTTCTGACCATATGCTCATTAAGTAGAACAGCCCTTGAACTGACTCGCTCGGCTGAGACAGTGGGCTGGCAGACCCAGAGCTTTGCTGGGGCAGTGGTGGTCCTTGGGGTGGGGGAGGTAGAGGTAGAGAACTTATCCCCTCAAGTTTTTTATTGATGGCTGGTGGGCTACTTTTGAACCATTCACGGGCTACTGGTAGCCCCCGGTCTACCTGTTGGACAGGCCCGCACTAAGTTATGCATTTGTGTATGATGAGGAGAATGGAAATAGCCCAGCTTTCCTATCATTTCCAGCAGGACTTGTGCAGAGCATGCAGAAGCCTCTCAGTCCTGTAAAGGAGCCTGGAAAAAACAACCCAGCTCATTCCCTCCCTCATACTAGGCTGTGTAAAGTCCCTAATGATTGCACGTAGATGAAGACCATTCAGGGATGGTGAACTAGTGAGAGGATTTGTGAGGAGCTTATTTCACTGTTCTATTTGCGTTCCCTATCTATGCTTGATATTTAACTGCTTCCACTTTGGTATTAATGTAAATGCTGAGAGAGATGTCAGACATCCCAGTGCACTCTATAAGAAAGCACTACTTTGATACTGACCATTGGATTCTCAGTTTTGCATATAGCTGTAATATACAGATTTACTTACAACATGTGTCTGTGAAGATTCCCAGTCATCCAGGTGAGGTCATCTGGAAGTTGATTCATGCCAGCTGGACTTCTTTTCTTGTGAGATCAAAATGTTTCACTACTCATCCAAGTCAGTCTGTGGTACAAGGCCTCCAATGTCAAACCAGGGTGGGATGAAATCAAGGCGAACTACAAATTGGAGGCCTTGTGCCAACTCACAACTCACTTAGTTTCCCCAAGTGAGTTACCAAAGGGCAGTTTCTGGGATGTGTGTGTGAGTCTGTAACTCAGATATCTGAAACCCAATCTTCACCAAAACTTGGAGGGGAGCTTTTCTGCAAGTTTTGTGTCTCTAGGTGCCTAGGGGCAACTTTCCTGAGAGGACCTATTTGGGGGGTCATGAGTTGGACATCCTGTACCCAAACTTCACCAAACCTATATTGTGGATGATTGCCTGATGGGTCCTTGCAGCCAAGACACTGAGGTAATATGACCTATTCCTTAGTCACTTCTCTCATAGCACCTCAGCCCCAGAACCTCCAAAGCTAGGCATTACATATATACCCTCTTCTAATTAAATAAAGCTACAAGATGGGTCCTCCACAATTTTATACCCCTAGACTGACCCCTGAAATTAAATCTCCAATTGTCTGTGGTGACAGTTAACTGTGGAGTTGAAAAATACTGTGCAGGAATTTTATAATTACAAAAAGAAGATTTTGAGTCAATATAGCCCCTAAAAGCTGTCTTGAGGCAGAAACTTGGATTTATTTATTTATATTTTTCTTTAAACCAGACTAGTCCAAAGTAATAGCTAGTTGGTACTGAAGTGGGGAAGAGATTGGTGTATGACAAGACGTTTGAGAGGAGACCTTTCCATAAAGACTGTAGAGGTCCTGAATGTGAAAAGCCGAGATGTCCTTATGACTGTCACTGGAAATGGTGACCAGAAAAATCACATTGGAGTGCATAGTGCTTGCTTTTGCTTCAGTGCCTTGCTTAGCAACAGGTCTAAATGTTTTGCAAACACAAGGGATGCTGTCCAGCTGCAGAAAAAAAAATCATTCTACTGCTTCTGCTTCTAGCTCATCACTTCTTTCAATTTTGGCCCATGCTATGTGTTGAGCTCTCTTTTCTGCTGGAGTGTGGGAAGACATCACAGACGTGGGGACGATGTCACACATTTCCCCATGTGTCTGAAATTAGGAAGAACTTGGGTCATGTTTCAGTCACTGAATATGTGGGAGGCAGCATAGGGAAAAACATGGCATGTCTTAAAACTCTACTAAATAAACCAAAGCTTCTGTGTCTCCTTTTTATCTCAACCTCTCCCCAAGAATGACTGAGAAGCATTTATTTTTGTGGGAGAAAATTGAGGGATGTACTTGAGGATGACATGAAGTTATAGGAGGCAAATGATCAGAGTGCATCTGATAACAATTAAAAATCAAGCCTCCTTCTATCTATATGCCCTTACTTGTTGTTTGCTTTCATGGCCAATCTTCACTTCTACTTTATCCCAGAACTGTAAGTTCATAGTTGTATGACCATCAGGTTTTGAAAGTGGCATCTAACAAATGACTGTGCTGTGATTTCTTTTTTCCCACTTGTGAAAGGATAAATGCAGTATATTGCAATCCTACGTTATCAGGGTGGGACAACACTTGTTCTAGGATACAACTGTGCCTTTGAAAAACCAACAAGGAGCCTTGTGGGGCCTACAAGACTAAGAAGTAGAGATGGGCACGACTCAGAAAAATTGTTCGTTTTCGTTTTCGTTTTCATCTAGGGGTCCGTTTCGGCTCGTTTCCGTTTTCGTGAGCTAATTTTCAAATTTTTTCGTTTTCGTTTCATTGCGTAACAAAAATGACAAACGAAAACGAAAACGAAAATTTTTTCGTTTCTTCCCATTTAGCTCCATTAAGTGCTTTTCCAGTAACGAAAAACGAAAATTGGCTCGAAATTAGTCGTTTCGTTTCTGTTTCCGTTCCAGTTTTGAGCCGTTTTTCGTTTTTTGTTTCGTTACGTAACGGAAACGAAAAATGAAAATGAAAACGGAAATTCCGCTAAGTCGTGCCAATCTCTACTAAGAAGTTTTAGTTGCCACCAGAGATGGGCACAAATTTAAAAAAAAATGACGTTTCGTTTCATTGAGAGGTCTGGTTTGTTTCGTTTCATTTTTTGTGAATTATCATGGAAAAATTCATTTCATTGGTTTGTTAATTCATTATTCGTTATTACCCTTTCCCCCCCCAGCACCCACCACGCGCCCCCTGGGGCCCAGTCGGCGCTGGTTATTATTATTATTATTATTATTATTATTATTATTATTATTATTATTATTATTATTATTATTATTTTAGGGTGCCGGCCAGGAGAGGACACCTTCTGATCCCCCACCTGCCCCTGCACCGCAGCAGCCCGGTAGGGGGGAATCCCTCCTCTCGCTTCCCCACACAGCCTCCCCCACTGGGAGCCTGCGCTCCAAAGGCTTCGCCATCACCGACCTGTTGGGCTTGGAGGTGGAGCTGCAACCTTCGGCTGTCTCAGCTCTCACTTCCTTGGGCTGCGAAGACTGTGGGGTGGCCAGGGCAGCTTTGGCGGCTGGGGGCTCGGAGGCGGCGGCCCCTTGCCACTGAGTTTGGGCTTCCTGTGTGGGGAGGCTGGAGGCAGGTGCCGTGGCAGCAGGGTTCCCCCTACTTCTGGGTTCAGGCCCCATGCTACAGCTGTAGCGTGGGGCTTTTTTTCATTTCAGCACCTACCGCACGCCCCCTGAGGCCCAGTCGGCGCTGGTTTTTTTTTATTATTTTAGGATGCTGACCAGGCCACCCTTGGGGCCTGTTTGATTCTCCCTCTTTTTAAAATTCATTTTTATTTATTTATTTATTTATTATTTGAGCTTATACACCGCCTGTCTTCCGGATGGAACTCCGGGCAGTTTACAACAAAGAAAACAAAAAGTACACAAAATTATGAACAGCAGCACCTAAAATCAATAAACAGTTCACATAAAAATAAATAATAATAATTTTTAAAAGGCAGAAAAGCAGATGGTGGACAAAAAAACCCTAAAATTAACTGTCACCAAATGCCTCCCAAAAAACCAAGGTCTTTAAAGCTTTTTTCAAGTGTGGCAGGAACTGTGCAAGGCACAACTCAGGCGGGAGATGATTCCATAGTGTAGGGCTAGCCACAGAGAAGGCTCGTCTTCCGAGCCTCCCTGGGCGTGGCCACCCGCAGTGAGTGCACCCGCGACATTCTAGTTGGTCGGGCCGAAGTTAACTGCTGGGGGATTCGCTCTGCCAGATAGTCAGGTCCCAGGCCCTGGCGGGTTTTATAAATTAAAACCAGGACCTTGAATCTTATTCGGGACACAACGGGTAGCCAATGCAGGTGAGGCAGAACTGGGGTGATGTGGTCATGACAATGCACACCCACCACCAGTCTGGCTGCCGCATTTTGCACCCGCTGTAGTCGCCGAACAAGATTCAAGGGCAACCCCATGTAGAGGGTGTTGCAGTAATTTTATTTTAGTCCCCTCCTTCCGGGTTCAGGCCCCGCACTACAGCTGTAGCATGGGGCTTTTTTGTTTTGTTTTTGTTTTCCTTTTAGCACCGACCATGCAGCCCCTAGGCCCCAGTCGGCGCTGGGTATTTTTTAATTTTACACAAAATTAGCAGCCTTCAATTTTAATTTTTTTATTTTAGGGTGGCAACCTGGCCACCCTTGGGGCCTGGTCGGTGCTCCTTTTCTTTATTTTTAATGTGCCGAGTGACCACATGGCCATGCCACAGTTGTAGTGCAGCCATCAGATTTTTTTTTCCTGGTCGCCATCCCAGAAGCCAGGAAGACTGGACCTCTGGACCAGCACCAGGTAGGAGACATCTCCACCCCCCATTAATGAAACAAACCTAACTGAACCAATTTTTCTCAGTTTGGTTCATTTCGTGTTAAATTTGCCCCTAGGGTTGTTATTCATTTCATTATGTAATGAATCGAATAACGAACAACAACAACAAAATTTCATTTTGTGCCCATATCTAGTTGCCACACAAATATTGTCCTTCCTAGTTTCCTGTGTCCATTTCTTCTTTGTGTAGCCATACTACAGAATCTAGCATGGTGCTATTGGTCAATGATATCACATCACTTCCAATGTTCTATGCAGTGATACAACATATAAAATTAGAAGATGAGCAGGTGAATTAACTCTTGATGTTTCAGCCGAATTTAAGACAAGATAAGGGGACAGAAGCTTTGTCATTCAGAAATCTATACATAGAATAGAAATGCTTTAAAACAAAGTGTTTCAGAAAATATTTGAACCAGTTAAAGCAATACCTATTGATTGGCTTTGAGTAGGAATGTAAATCATGCACTGAGTTATCTTCATGCACTAAATGGAGAATTACAAACCAAAAATACCTCCTTATGATGAAAGGATGAGATTTGTTTTTATTGTCTTCAGAACCACAGCTCTATTCCAAACTGGTTTTGGGTGGGGCATCTTTGCCTGCGCACCTGAACTCATGCTGCCAAGGTGCCCAGAGAACAGGGTTTCCGGTGCAGGGACAGGCAGGCTTTTTAAGCCTGGTCCCCCTGGGGCTTTCTGCTCTTTGCTTTGAGCCTCCTACCACCCTCCTAATTTTACTGAAGTGAAAGTGAGAGTACTTGGTCACAATTTGGGCCGGCTGGGAATTTTTGACGATGAATCTGATTGGCCTTGATTGGTTATGAGTTTTCGCCCACTCCATTATCGCTTCTGTGCAGGGTGGGTTATTAATTTCCCGCTCACAATAGGCAGGTAGTGCAACAGTTTAAAACATCCTGGCCAGGGTAGATTTTTCAGTTAGGATGCAGCCCTCTGATAGAATGAAGAATTAGAGTCTAATACAGAGAGGAGGTCAGGTTGTTAAAGGATTATTAAGTGCTATGTTGAGGGCTGTATTTAATTAAGGGAACAATTGGAGTCCGGAAGATGCTGAACAGGTGGGCAGCATCTTTTGGATTTATTAAATGGTTTGAGCTACAAGGAGCTGAAAAGTAATTCTTTTGATAAGCCTTTCACCTGGTTGTACTGTGTTTAGGCCCCCTTGCTGGAGGTCAGGTTCAACGTTTCTAAGTTAAAGTTATTTAAATCAATACAGTTGTGGCCCTTGTTTAATCCATATAAAACGTTGTGTCATGTGTTTTATTTTGGTCTGGGTGGGCAAGGAATGTGCACATTTGTGAAATCGCAAGTCCATTTGTGTCCAATGATGCAAATGAAAGGGTAACTGATTCCTTGACACACCAAAGCCATCTTAAAGGTAGACATATTAGGTAAGTTGTTTTTATCTTTGTAAGCAATCAGCCTGTCCTTTCATAGTCTCTCTGTCTCTCTGTTGCTCAGCTCCAAAATGTTCAAACTGCTCAACCAATAATGGAAAAGAAAAGGACTTGATGTCTTTCTCTTAACTGGAGGTGAGAACTTCCACACCAGCAGGAGAATTGTGAGTGTCATATAGCCTTGACATGTTGAAGTAGCCTTTCTTATAATAAAGGACATATTAGCAATCACCACCACCACCACCACCACCACCACCACCACCACCATCATCATCATCATCACCACCATCATCATCATCATCATCATCATCATCATCATCATCATCATCACTGAGTCCTAAACACTTGGGAAGCATTCAACTAGTGATTGGTAATATAAAATCCAGCGTAGATAGCTGTGTGGTTAATAATAATAATGATAATCTTTATTTTTATGCTGCCTTTCTCCCCGAAGGGATCCAAGGCAATATTTCTTCACATCCCTTTATTAGAAATGGGCAAGAACCACAGTTTGGCAGTTCATCCCAGTTTGGAACAACAGCTGCACAGGTGCTGTGAACTCCCATTTCTTGCCTTTGCATACTCACTGATTGCACTTCCCTCCTTGGATGGCATTGGGCACTCATTTAAAGGCAGTACTGAAGGCTTCCCTGCCACCACCTCCTTGTCTGAGTGGGTAGAAATCAGAGGAGCCAGAGGAGGGAAGTGGGTACTAGAGATGGGCACGACTCAGCGAAATTTTTGTTTTTGTTTTTGTTTTTTCATTTTGTTTCGTAACGAAAATGAAAACGAAAAATTGTTCAGAAGCAAAACGACAACAGAAATGAAACGAAAAATTTTGCCGTGTTTTTCGTTTTCATTAGGGCAGACACGTTGCACTGAAAAGAATGCTAATGAAACAAAAAATTTTCATTTTCATTTTTGTTTTTTGTTTCATTTCGTAACGAAAACGAAAACAAAAAATGTACAAAAAACCCCCGAAAAACGAAAACGAACCAAAACAGACCCCTAAACGACAAACGAAAAACGAAAAATCATTTTTTTGAGTCGTGCCCATCTCTAGTGGGTACTTTGATTGGTGCAGAACCTGTGGAACAGCTGTATGGCTGCTGTGTCAAACCATACCATCAAAATGAAGTCTGTATCCATCACTGCTGTAGATATGTAAGAATGGAATAGAAACTATGATGCTAAGCATCTTGAATATGGAAAAAGTTATGAGGCTGAGCCTGCTACTCCTCTGTTGTCTTCTCCTGCTCCTGCTCCTCCTGCTAGAGATGCCATCCTTGTTATAAGCTTTTGATGTTGCATCTCTAATAACCATGATGTGCTGTAAAACATGATGTGACAGCAATACCACTCATCCAAAATGGCATTTCCACTGCCCAGTGGCAGCTCACAAGATGTTTTTTGGAAGGATCTAAGAAGGGAGGGCTCATTAAAAGACCACTCCTTTTCTCTCCATTGTGAACACAATGTGCCACTGCCGTGATGCTAATGTACAAAGAATAAGGAACGGTGCGCTTTATAAAAAGCTGGGGCAAAAAGGATTGGGAATGGAAGAAATTCAACATGCCGCTGTTATTTCTTCACATGCCATTGGCAATTCAACAACATTCATTGGCTGCTTTCTGTCAATGGATGCCATTAAATATATTTATGTGCACATAACTTTAAAGCCTTCATGGCTTTGTGTTGGTTTTGTATTGTCTTGCTATAGCAACAGTCTATAGCATTGAAGCTAGCGGCAGGCTGATGGAGAGACCACATTTACATTTAATCTTAAACAGAGCACAGCAGTATTACTAAGGAGGCTGGAATGGATCAGGATTGAGTTGGCTGCCAAAGATGACTCTGCCCCTCTTTGCACCATCTTAACTCATCATAAAGTAAAGATTCTGAGATGTTTGTCACAAAGCAGTTCATGCCAAAACCTAATTAGCTCCTTGCGTTCCAGAGATATGTTTCATATAGCACCAGTAGCACTGGGGGGGGGGGGAAGACATTTAAAAATGGAATAAATCAGCCAATGTGGTGCATTACTTTGAGTGATTGACTGTAAACTGGAAAGTCAGAGCGTCAAATCCTTGCTTCATTGGGTGGTTTTAATTGATCTGCCAAGTTCACCTCTAGAAGCACATTCAATTTAAACAGTATCATGTTTAACATTTTACTAATTATAATGGGAAACTTCAGAGTTTGGAACAGTTATGTTTTGGACCACAGCTCCAGTCCAGATTCTCCTATCCAGAGGCTAGGGGATTCTAGATATCTGAGTCCAGAAAGGTAACACTTCAGAACTCTGGAAATCTGTTGCAAAGGAGGCACCAGTTCATCTGTCCAGCATGGGTTTGTATTCACAAGTATTTATTTTCTATAAACTAAAATTTGCTATGCTTTCAGATGGGACAATTTTTCCCCATTTTGCCAAACTCATTTACATGAAAAAGCAGGAGGCATCCTGGGATTGTTGTCCAAACGCCACTCTAATAAGCTGCATTATTTCAATGACAACCCCATATTGTCACGTTTTTAGAAATCAATCAATAAATATGCATGAAGTCCACTTCCTGCTGGAGCTTCCTTTCCTTTTTCATTATTTGTTCATTTGATGTTTGCATGCTTATTTGATTGGGAGAGAATGAACATGGAAGTGAACTGCATGTGAAGTGTGATGCTGCTAAACTCTTCCCTTTGGAACAAACTGAGATCAGAAAGACAGTGTCTTTTGAGGAAACAAAAAGTCATTGAAAATCATGGAAAATGTCACTGCGCTAGCCAAAGAAAGGGACATTTTATATGGATGGTGGATAAAATATTGGTAACTTCTACCATAAATCAGATATGTTGTAGAGACTAAATGCCCGGTCTTGCCCTAAAATCAATGCTTTTAGCAACAGACCATTAATTTTATCAATCCGAGCCATGTTATGGGAAGAATATTTATTTCTCCTTATTTTGGAAATGTTTTTTGCATATATTAAGTACATTTGAATTTTCTTCTGTCAACTTTAATTGTTAATATCTCGCACTGCCTCTGGCATGAATCAGTGTCATAACTGCCACATTTAAAGATCTGAAGGCACTGAATTGTGTTGTGAGCTTCCTATCACAGATGTTTGCTTCCCCATTGCCTCCCACTTTACATACCATATAGACGCAAGACAGTCATGAGGACTCTAATCACATGAAACATTTCCAATAGAGAAAGCAAGGCCAAAGACTTAAAAACATATTTTTAGAAGAAGAAATGCCCTATATTTAACCATGTTTAGCTCTAGACTCTTACCTTATTCTATCTCTCCTTCTGATTTTGAAAAAGTTTATTTTGGATTACTAGTGGCTTTCTAGGGAATACTGGGTGTTATAGCTTGAAATTAACTTTCCCCAAACTCTGCTTCTACCCTGTGGTTGCCTTTCTACCTTTTACATCCCATATCATATTCCATTCAAGTTCTGTGCTTCTTAACTTATCTTTTGATTTTCATTGGGTCTTCAGATGATAGCCTAAATCCATTTATTAGTTTGATCTACAAAAGGCCTGCCCAGTCAACTGTTGAATGGTGACTCACCTCATATGACTATTCCCACAACTTGAATGGCTGCAATCCAGCAGTAAGGCCACAGTCACACCAGCGTTCTCTGTGTATATAAATTTCATACGTATTTTTTTCCAAGTGGTCACGTGGTTTTTAACGTGCAGTTAGTGTCCTCTCTTCTGCATCGTATTTTCCTATTCTGATTCCATCTCTACCTGTCTACTTCTCATTTTTCCACAGGAAGCTGTCAAAAAAGGGGAGCAACTGATTTTCCTGTATATTTTCTGTGTCCTGTCATGGTTACAGAAGCAAATAAGTAAGCATGTTCGAGCAAAGTTTCTAAATCCAGCCCCTGGCGGTGGTTATTGAAACTTTGCTGAAACTGCTGTTCAAGGGGTGTGGTCGGCCATGAGCGGAATTTGCTTATCTTCATGGTTAGGATCTTTTTATGTGCAGTTAGCCGAAGGGAAACTACGGAGAAAACGCAGGTATGACCGTGGCCTAAGTCACAACTCGAGAAGGCCATTGAATCAGTGAGAATTTCCTGGAACAAATCCTGTAAGTTTTATTGATCGAATGGGCCTACTTCAGTTGTGACTTAAAATGGGATTTTGTCAATGAGACTGTTCTAATTGGGACTAACACTTGGATTAAGGCAAAAGACCTTCAGTTTGCCAAAAGTCACTACCTGTGCCATCTCAAAAATTTATTTGATCCAGTCCACCTACAAGCTTGAAATCTGAAGCCTAGTGGTTGTAAATAGAAACAAATTAAGATTCTGTCTAGTGAAAAGGGGTTGGGAGAAGGACACAACCATGAATTAAAAATTGAGAGGGTGAAAAGAATCTTCTTCTCTGAGTCAGAGGGTGATGTAATCAGTAACCGTTTTCATTGTTTTTCGTGGTTCTTATAAAGCCAAAAGGAGTCCCTGGAGAAAGACAGCCTACAAATGACACTGACTAACTAAAGTTGTGTGCTTAAATCGACTGCTACAATAGCAGTACCTCCACGTGACTCTTCCTTTGTGCCTCCAGGAACAGCTATTATGCCATAATTTGAAGAGCTGACAATACAGCCCTTGTGGTCTGCCTTGACAAACGCTGTCCAGGGTAAGAAAAAAAAAAGTCAACTTGAAAGGTTGAAACAAGAACGGCAACAACAAAAATGTAAACTGCCCTTTCACGCTAATGTTGCCATTGTAAATTATTCTCTATGTTTCTATGAAAAATTCCACCAAGGGAGTGGGGAACTGGCCTGCTGGTCAGTCTCTGTCATTTTTGATAAATAAATAAGCCATGTCACATTTGGAGCTCTTAACAACTCGGTACTATAACATGTGATTGGTGATTGTGCCCTGCAATTTGTCGGCTGAGAATAGGGATGGGCACGAAATGACAAAACAGTGTTTCATTTTGTTTTTTGTTTCTTCCCCGTTTCATTTCATTTATTATGAAACTTTTTTAAAAAAATTGTTTCATATTTCATTTTGTTTCATTTTGGGTTTTTTTATACTGTGGCTGTGGTTGTGGGTGGATTTATTTTCTCCTGATGACCAAGGAGGCCGGTTGGTTTTTGTTTTTTTTAACCCTAGTGCTGACCTGCTGGCCCATGGGCTGGGTTGGCGCTTCTTTTTTTTTACCCTAGTGCCGACCAGCTGGCCCGCAGGCCGTGTTGGCTTTTTTAAATCCCTAGTGCCATCCAGCTGGCCCACGGGCTGGGTCGGTGGGTTTATTTTCTTTTTTACCCCTAGTGCCAACTAGCTGGCCCACAGGCTGGGTCGGCACATTTTTGTTGCTTCTTTATCCGTTGCGCTGACCAGCTGGGCTGGGTTGGCACTTTTTATTTTACCCTAGCGCCAACCAGCTGGCCCACAGGCCAGGTCATCCCCCCTTTTTTTTTTTTTACCCATGGCAGCAAGCTGTTTTACAGAGGGATCAAAACAGTTCATTTTAAGGAAAAAAATACCATTTTGCTTTATCTGTAGCGAAATGCTTCTTCGTTTCATTTTGTTTTGTTTTGTTAAATAACAAAATGACAAAACATATTGTTTTTCATTTTGTGCCCATTCCTAGCTGAGAATATTTTGTTATGTATTGTTATGTTGTACAGAAGGCTTTTCTTCCTTACTTGTGAGTTACCAAGCTGAACACTGTCCATCAGCAATTCTTCTTGTGCTCTGAATGGCTTGCCAACACTTTTGTGTTTGCAGTTTCTAGGGAGGTTGGAAGCCAGGCAGAACTTAAAAACATAGAAAAGCCCCACTATCACTTGCGGCCTGTTAAACACTTTAACATCACAAAAAACACCAACTTTTTAAAAATAGCATATACTGTACGGTATGTTTGTCCTATGTAAATTAAAAACAAATGTCAGTCTGAGTTTCAAACTTTATGTAAATACCATAAATTTTAAAAGGCAGCAGAGCAGCCATGAAACACCAGCGTAAAAGCATCTAAACCCAAAACTGCCGTGAAGATTCTCAGTCAGCCAGTGAGGTTATCTGGGAATTGCTCAAGACAACTGGACTTCTTTTCTTGCTAGGCCAAAATGTTTTGCTACCCATTCAAGTCACTTCTTCAGTCTGAGGAAGGTTGGTAGGACACCCCCAATGTATACTCCAAGTTGGGTTCACTTCATCTTGGTCTAAATAGGCTCTTTAGATGCACAGTGTGTGTGTGTGTGTGTGTGTGTGTGTGTGAAAGTCACATCTCTGAAGCCCTTCCCAACACCCATTAAGCATGGGTCATTAGCAGTGGCATTTCTGGTAGATGTGTGAAGTGGTCCTGATTTTTCTGGGAATAGATGAAAGGGCAGCATGATAAATAGGAAACAGAACATATCTAAGTCTTCCACTCCTGTTGAGAGAGGGATTTTCTGTATGCACATGTACACCCTTTCTTACCTCTCTTGAACAACCTATCTTCCCTGCCTAAGGTATGTAGCTCTTCATCACTGAATGAGTGTCCTTTAGCCTTCAAATGGAGGTACACTGATGATTCTGGTCCTGAATCTAAATCCAAGTTTGAAAGTAACAGGCAACAGATATTACTTGTGATACAATGCTTCTTGTTGTAACAAGACATTATTTATTTATTTATTTATTTATTTATTTATTTATTTATTTATTTATTTATTTATTTAACATCTGACCACAAGGCCAATCTGGGCAGTTTAAAATAACAAACAATATGGATACAACCAATAATAATTCGAAGGAAAAAGAGTTAATTTTAACACAATAAAATAAAATACAAATTATAGTCTCTTAATAAATTAAAGACAATAATGTTCAAAATAAAAAGACATAGCCAATAATAACAGCAAGGGTCGTGTAGGCTCTTCATGCATTATTTGAGATTAATTACAACATATGGTGACTCTAGTAGGAGTTCCAAGATGTGCGAGACATTTAAGAACTGATTTTATGAGTGCCATCGCCCATGAGATTTGAACCCAGATATCTTGAGTTCAAGTCCAACACTTTATCCACTGTCTACTCAAGTGTTTCGGACTCCCCCCGAATATTTTTTGCTTCTAACAAACAAAAAACAGTCCTCTAAATTCAAGATATCTATGGTATAGTTGCTATTTAATGCAATTAAATTGTAATTTGTAATAAATTAAGTATTATTATGTCACAGAAAAACACTACAATAGAATAATTCACAAGTTATCTTATATTTACATGATTCCATTATGTTGGGACTGAAAGAAACATAGACAATGCTCAGCCTCCTAAAGCTGCACACGTCTTAAAGCTTATTTACCACAGATGGCTTCATCAGGAACAGCAGCCATTTTGTTTGATGGGTGTCACTCTTTTGAAACATATTGGCTTGAATCCTAAAATAAATAAATGTAAAGAGGTCTCAGTGAAGAAACATTTTCTGCCACCGTTCTTCATCATATCTTCAGAAGGTCGGAGGGCCCTCTTGAATAAAAACGAATGAGAACCAAAATATCCTGTGGAAGGGGAAAATGTTTCCCCAAAACTGATGGATGTCTGCCCAGTTTGGAGGGATAGTCTCCATCCATGCCTTGTCGTAAACTGGTTCTGAGGCGACTGAAGCTGTGTAGACGTCTAGGTATGGAGAGAATGGATAGGATGAAGGTAAATTTGACATAAGCTACCTGCTATGTGGGCTAGATGGTCAGTGGTTTAGTCATCTAGCTGTGGAGTCAAAGGGTGGCAGTTTGATTCTTCACTATGCCTCCTGGGAGAAGAGCCAGGCTTTGTAGTCATGGGCAAGCCACACAGCTCCAGGCTGCCCTCAGGAAAAGGGAATGGTAGACCATTTATGTGTATTCTCTATCTAGAAATCCCTGGGAAAGTTTGCTATAAGTCAGAATTGATTTGGTGGTAGGCAATTGTTCTTATTTATTTACTAGCTATACATCACAGCCTATTAGATAGTTAACAAGATTTCTGATTTATGGCTGTCTGTGCTAGAAAGAAGGAAATGCCGTTGTTTTGACCCTCTCAGGTGTCAGAGAAAGTGACTATCTTGGTGGTTCTTGACTTGAAATGGCTGGATTAAGATTTGCCTCTGACTTCTTAGAGATCAAACACTGGACCAACATTATTATAACCTGCAATATTTCTGACATTCCAGGTTTGGGTGCACACAGTCAATATAATATGGGATTTGTGCAGCAAGCCAGACTTGAAGATGATTTCTGTCCCATATGCCACCTTGGGTCTTATTTGACCCTTGCATGTTAATCCTTTGGAGGCTGTGTGAAGCATCAAAGGATAATGTGCACTGGTACACACAATGAAAAGTCTTACAAAGTAGCTTATAAAGCAGAGTTGTTGCCTTATGCAGGCTGACCTTAAGAGATGCACATGCTATGGATGAGCTTCTTTCGGCAACAGCATTAATATTCATCCACCTTCCCATAGGACATCACCTTTTACAAGTGTGAATTGCATGGAAGTCCAGAAAGAGCAAATCATAACATGGACAGCAGTCTTTAGCTCAGAGGTGTCAAAGCAAGGATGCCTTTCCCCTTTGCAGGGTATCTCAGGCGGACAAGGCCATGGCTTGAGTTTTCCAACTTCCACTTTGTTTTTCAGTTCCAGCTGTGCCACTCTCTGTCGGGATATCCAGCCACATTTGAACTGCTTTCAGTGCCAAGGAAGATTCAGGGCTTTCCTTGTTTCTGTTTGGAATCATCACTTGAGACCACTGCAGTCAACTTTACTTAGCAGTTCATGATAGAATCTAGATTTGAGGAATCGCGGATATGAGTCCCTCTCCATCAGCACATACACAAGTCTCTGGGCCTCATCAAAGCTGGAAGGTGTAGGGTCTTGAGCTTTCTCAGCTAGGTTTTTTCTTGTGTGGAAATCAATGTTTACCTAGGAAAAAAAGAAAAGTGGGGTTTAGAAGTTTTTTTTTTTTAAAAAATCTCATTGACATTGCAATGGCTCAATATGCTTCCAAATAAATGTTAATTATAAGGTCATTTTAATCACTGCTATGCAACTGCTATCAAATCTATTAGAGTTCTTAGATCCTACCATTATTTTAATTCCTCTTAAGGAGGTCTATGGAACATATGTAGCTTCCAAGGATACCATTAATTCAGGTGGTAAGCATATCTGCCACATTTCGCTGTTAGTGTAAAGGGAACTATGGTTGGCTACATCTTTTGTTTCTTTTTTGGCTGCTCACCTAATCTTAAATGTATGTATTATTTCACTGTACAAATACAGAGGCACTAGCTGAAATCCTGTGGTTGCCACTCTATGAGATAATAGGAATTAGGCCCTCAATGAAGTAAATTTTTAGACATGATGAATATCAACTAAAATAAGTGTTGGACAATCTGCCACAATGAGGACTGGTACAATAGTGGGTACTTTGGTGGCATAGGTCTTAACTAGAAACCACATCATCTTATGGCATCATCCAGTGGGGAGCAACAGACACACTACAATGCTATAAAATAATCAAAGATGCTTTTTTTTTAAAAAAAAAATCATCCCTAGTATGAATCTGATTCTACTCTTTCACTAAACCAGTAGCAGCCCAATTTATTTATTTATTTATTTATTTATTTATTTATTACACTTATATACTGCTCCTACTTCCCGAGTGGGAACTCAGGGCGGTTCACATAAAATCACAAGAAACAGAGACGGTGGCAGCAGCAGGGGCAAACTTACAGCATATGGGCAGAAAAAACAACAACAAAACACACCACTCTAGTCATTTTTGAAGGCGTCCCTGAAAAGGAGGGTCTTCAGGCCTTTCCTAAAGGACGCCAGTGATGGAGCCTGCCTCAGCTCACTGGGTAGGTTATTCCAGATAGGTGGCACTGCCACCGAGAAGGCCCGCCCACGAGTACTCGTTTTGCGGGCCTCCCTCGGGGGGGGGACCGTCTGAAGCGAGAGGGCCAGTGATGAATTATATATATATATATCAGAGGTTGCCTGAAGACGTTACAACTCACTTGTTTTTCAGCATCTAACTGAACAAACTCCTTGTAAATCTTCTCAGCTTTGCCATGTAAGTGATCAGCCTGGGTTTTCTTGTAATCCTCACAAGCCAGCCAAAACTCAATGTTTTCATCACTGAACTCAGATTTCAGAAATTTCTTGAAAGCATCTCGACCATCTGCAGAAAAAAGAAGAAAAGTCTTTTAGTCCTTGTCCTCCTAAAGTAGTTATAGTAGTAGTAGTAGTAGTAGTAGTAGTAGTAGTAGTAGTAGTAGTA
>JAHTLZ010000129.1:9106294-9119805 GCA_023846285.1 Phrynocephalus versicolor | reverse complement strand
AGTAGTAGTAGTAGTAGTAGTAGTAGTAGTAGTAGTAGTAGTAGTAGCAGCAGCAGCAGCAGCAGCAGCAGCAGCAGCAGCAGCAGTAAAAGCAGCAGCAGCAGCAACAACAACAACAACAAAGGAACTACAGTTGAATCAGCTATTATGTTTTGTTCAAAGCAGTAACTTTCCAGATCTTGAGGTCAGATGATAATGGGATTGGATCTTTCCAGGAGAGACATTGAGGATATAAAATTCCCTCTTCCTCCCTCTTCAGAAAGATCTGCCAGGTCAATTCATTGCTCAGTTTTCTGAGGCTTGTTAAATTTGTACATTTTAATACAAGATGTTTTAAAAGTAGTTTTTATACATATTCTCTTTGGCAAAGGACTCCGGGGCAGCCAAAATGAGGGGATCACATGCCATATTCACCAATATGCTACAGGAATAGCTTCTGCTATGTTATGTTAAGTGTTGGGGCACATTCGATTAGGTTCGGCAACCCTTAGCATCCCAGATTTGGATTTCAAATCCTTGAGGAAAAAACCTAGGGCAAGAGAAACTACCCTGTTTCTCTGAAAATAAGACCTACCCCCCAAAATAAGCCCTAGCAGGATTTCTATACATTTGTTAATTATAAGCCCTACCCCGATAATAAGACCTAGTGATGGGCATGGCTGTGCCTGCACGCATGCGGGTGTGCACACACACACACACACACACACACACGCACACAGATTGCACGTTGCCCCTCCCTTTCCATCCATGGTCCTTCCCCCTCTTTGTTTGGGCCACCAAAGTTACCGTACTTTGTAGCATGTTTGATTGCATTTCCTGTTTTCCCAAAATAAGACTTACTCCAAAAATAAGCCCTAGTGTATCTTCTTGGGGGAAAAATAAATATAAGACAGTGTCTTATTTTTGGGGAAACACGGTATAGACCAAAATATCTGAAGCACTAAAGAGGTTCATCCCTAATTTAGAAGATAATGTGGATTATTTTCTTGGATCCAAATATGGAATGACAGGCCTGCCTTATTTGGAGGGCCTTCTTTCCATTGTGTTGAGGAAGACCTTGGACTTCCATCTTGTGATACTACAAGACTGGTACAAGAATCGCCCAGTATCTTCATCATCAAAATGCAATTGGTTATCAAAGACTGGAGATGAAATTGGATGGGATTAATCCAGTATTGTTTTTTTAAAAAACAGGACATCCTAAAATAAAGAGAATATACTTTCTGAATGAATACATGAATAAGGATATAAGGATAAGGATCTTCCCTGATCTGGAGCAAGAACTCAATTGACTGAGTACACCATGCAGGCTTTCATTAGGATGGAGGTTTAGCACCTACTATTGATGGTGCTATGAAAGTATTTTGTTTTAAACTGATGGGTGGCTACCTTGAAATAAGTCTTCAGAAACATGACAATCAATAACTCTACCAAATGTTAATGTAATAAAGTGAGAGTTTCAATGAGAAGAGGACATACACTTCATGCTATCCATTAGTAATGAAGTGCACCTGCAAGAGGTTTTTTATGATCACCTCATCCAGTGATTTAGCCATTGACTTAGACATTCCCACCATAAGACAGGAGTAACGTGAAGATGTATTATTGTGCAATTTTTACAGAACACTGCTCATAATTTTTCTATTTTTGGAATGTGTGTGCTAGGAACTGACAAACACACCTGTTTGGCCAAATGAAAACAAAACATAAAAATAAAACATAAAATCAAAAACATCGAACTGTTGAACCAGTGCCCATCTCTAATCCCCAGGATTAGGATAAAACCTAGAACCTGTCCTAGAAGGCACTTTTCAAAGCAGTGATTCCAGGTAGCCCTCCAGGTGTTATTGGTCTTTAGACATTACAGCTGATTATGAGAGAAGATAAGAGTTGAGATACATCTGGAGGGCTACACATTCACCAACCCTGCTTAAAAGCATGTACTACACAACATGTCTGGTTTAGTCTTTGGGGTTCAGGATAAAGGTATGGGTGGCAGGGAGGATAATACTTAACCAAATCATCTTTTCTGAAGGTGACAAGTCTACTGTTTTGTTCAAGCCTCTCCTTTCAAGACCCATGCAATTCATCCCATTATACTGCCACCATCCAGTACTTACACTGAGTTGCCAGAAGCTTTTCTAGAGACTGGGACCACTCTATAACTTCTTCAGCATGAAGCCTGAAACAACAACAGATATGACTGAACTGTAAGAAACGACAATGGGTAGGAAAACAATTGTTCAATTTGTCATTATTTCTTCAAAGGGATGGAAGGGAAATTTCCCTCAAATATATCGATGGGCTAAATATACTTTGTCAATCCAGTGAGACTGGCTGAATGAAAGGAACTTGTCAATTCAGGACTGGTGCAAGTTTCAGAAGTTGGATCTGCTCTGTTTAGGACTAATAAATTGATTTAGTTCCACATAGAAGAACAGTTATTGAGAGAAGAATCTGAACATTTAAAAAATCAGTTTCTTTCTACCTCCTTCCCTCCCTTCCCTGTGTACCTACTAAGGCTGTGCACAATTTCGTTTGTTGGCCAATCTGGCTATTCAGAATATATCTCCAGCTGATCTAGAGAAATCTGTGTCCCGTATGATTAGATCTGTGGTGTAGATTTAAATCAATGTGTAGATGTGTAAAGCCCCTGCAGTGGAAAACCAAAATGAACATTTTCAAAAAAATGCACTGATACGCATGAAATTTGGATAGGTCTTCAAGGGAGTAGTAAATATGACAGAATTCAGACACTTATCTTCCAATGTTTGCAGACACCTTTAAACTTTTCTTTAACAACTCCAGTAGCCTATAATAACCTATGGCAAATCTATGGCACGGATGCCAAAGGTGGCACATGGAGCCCTTTCTGTGGGCATGTGACATTGCCCCCTCACAACCAAGGCACTTCCCCCTCTGCTCAGAGCACACCACTGTGCTCCATGCAGAGTGCCAGATAAAGGGGAAGCAGCTGACTGCAGGCTCATTCATAGCCCCAGTTTACTCTTCAGCCACGCTGCTTTGGGCATCCCAAAAGTGGCATGATTGGAGAGTAAACTGGGGCTATGAAGGAGTCCATAAACCACTACCTCCATTTTGCCTCTGCCTGAGTAGAGGGGGAAGTGCCCAGGGCAGAGAGGCAGATGGGGTGCTACTTTTTAGGAAAGTGAGGATAAGAGTGCAGGTTTTTGAATTTCCTGAAAAGCTTTTGAAATTCAAAAGTTTTACTCTTCAGTTCCCACTTTCACAAAGGGTAGCACCCGAAGCATTTGTAACCCAGGGTACCACTGTATTTAGGTTAAACTGTCGTATTGGCACTTTATGAAAATTAAGTGGGTTTTGAATCGCATTTTGGGCACTCGGTCTCTAAAAGGTTCACCATTACTGGCCTATGGTATGCTCTATCCAATTCAATTTGTTCTCTGTCTGAATCAGAATCAGGTTGTAAATTTCCTTTGTTTGCTTCCAGAATTGAATCTGGCTATCTGGTTGAATTCAGACTTCATGCAAATTGATTTAAATTAGTCGACAGAGTTCAGAATTCATAACTTGTCAACAATGAGTGTGCTCAGTTTTAGTACCTTATTACCTCCCTCCACTATATCTGTATTCCATCTTTTCTACAAAAAAAAAAAAAAAAATCAGTTCTGTAGTTCAAAGATGATGATGATTCAAAAATACCAGACACAGTCAATCAAAATTATAAAAAGGCTGAGTGGCATTACTTAACAGATACACAGTTAGCCAAAAACCTAAGTAACTGTTCAATACTGAAATAGTGTATTTGCTGTTCTTGATATTGCCGGCTTTTGTAGCTCAGTTGATGTTGTTATTACCATTGTCATTATTATGTCCTCTGGCAATGACCTATGCTTCCTATTGACTCTATTTTACTCTGCTGAGTTCCATGGCGGAGCATGGATTTGAATCCATAACTGGATTGTTCTAATTCCGCAGTCCAGCTAGTACCACATTATCCTGATCGGACACAGATACTATGAACTGGGATGAATCAAACAAGCACAGACATTCATATCAATAATTCATAACAAATCAAAAACTCATATCAGAAACTGTTCATTCTGAATATTTGACCCAAATATGCTAGAGTT
Source organism: Phrynocephalus versicolor (assembly GCA_023846285.1). Taxonomy (NCBI): domain Eukaryota; kingdom Metazoa; phylum Chordata; class Lepidosauria; order Squamata; family Agamidae; genus Phrynocephalus; species Phrynocephalus versicolor. The sequence continues at coordinate 9,115,690 of JAHTLZ010000129.1, read as the reverse complement.
ATATATTGCCTAACATGTCTGACTTCCTAATAAGTCTGACTGGCTTCAGGAAGTTTGCTGCCTTATCTGGAAAGCTATGCTATTTTCTGACTCATAAAAATATGAGGTTTTAATGAATGAATGTGCTAAAATGATCAGTATCCTATCTAGCAGGAGGTGATAGACTGTACAGTGTATGAAAGACTTTGTGACAGAACTGGTGAAAAATGTGTATCCATTGACATTTCTAATTCCTCAAGTTCCACAATGATGTGGTGGTAGTTCGAATGGTGAAACCAGGGGTTCTCAACCTGTGGGTCCCCAGATGTTCCTGGACTGCAACTCCCAGAAGTCTTCACCACTAGCTGAACTGTCCAAGATTTCTGGGAGTTGCAGTCCAGGAACATCTGGGGGCCCACAGGTTGAGAACCACTGGGTGAAACTATCACAGGTTTCTCTGCACTCAGCCTGTCTCCAGAGTCTCAGGATGTCCTGATCAAGTAAATCAGTAAGGAAATAATATTCTTCTTTTAATTGGCTTATTCTGGTAGCCTTAAAAGCTAAGTGACAGGCAGAAAAGCAACAAGGTACTAATTTTCTGCTGCTACCTGGTCAAACATGACATCAACATTTGCTGCAAAGATAGGAGAAATTGCTGCATTCAGCCACTGCTTCTATTATCTATTAAAGTTGCCGGAGAGGTAGATTAAACAGAAAAACAAAACAAAACAAATGTTCCTACTCAAATCTTACTAGTGTACGTCTTTAACACAGAGTACTTGACTGCAGTTGTAGCTAGAAATTATGTCAAATATGTTTCCGGGAATGATCTCAGTTCCATCGCCACCCCATCAAATCAAGTGGAGGGGAAACCTGATCTCAAGTGAGATCAAAGCATGTGCAACTCGGAAGTTGATGATCCTCAAAAAAATCTAAATCTAAATCTAAAACATCCAGTTTTGGAAATGACAACAGAAAAGAGTTTCTCATTGGGGCTTGTTGTTCTTATTGTTATTTACAGTATTCCAGAAGTGGTGGTGAAAGGATTGAGCCCTTGTTTTTTGCACACACTTACTTTGAATCTAGGACAGGGTCTCACAATGAAGTTAATTAACATTCTGACATCACTGCTGGCATAGCATTTAATATCACATGCCATTTGGCTTCACGTCACAACAGAACAGCTTTTCAAGACCTAGCCTTGCCGATCTAGCTTTCTTGGTGCAGCTTCTTTGCACCAATCAATGCATTTGGTTAATTTGATTTTAATTACTTAAGCATTGTGGTATAAATGGAAAGATCAATCCTCCTGTGTGTTCACACTGAACAGTGTGTTTTAGATATAGATCTCCCTTCCTACATCTAAGGGAGAAGCAATAATCTGTACAGGGAAGTTTCTATATTCTCAGATTGCAGCATTATGCAGGACTTACATCACTTCTTTGGAGAGAGAATATTTGATTTCAGCCGAGTCCATGTGTGGCATGAGAGACATCAAATAGTTTTTCAGTTCTACACCCCTGAAACCAGGATAAAATACATTCATCAGTTTGGTCACAGAATCATAGAATAGTGAAGTTAGAAAGTGCCTATAAGGCCATCAAGCCCAACTCCGTGCTCCATGCAGGAATATAAATCAAAGGATATCTGCCTGGTGATTGCCCACTGTTGGAGCACACATTCAGCAATTTGTTGCACGGCTTGCGCAGTATAATATGTGTACATCACCCTTTGAAGAGGAATGCCAGCAAAACAATATGCCTCTGCCTTAGACATTCACATTGTAAATGAAGACGACCGAGAGAGACATGTTTTACTGCAGTGGGCACCCATTTTTGCATAAAAAATGGCAACCACATCTACATCCTAGAATACTTTTTGTGGAACACGGAGTGAAGAGTGCCTCTTTCTCCTTGCAAGATGATGCAATATATCCTGTCTTAGTTGTCCTGGAAATGCACTTGCATCCTAAAAACGTTTTCCCATATCTGCCAATGCAAACTTCATGCCACAAATGTAAGCTAGTCCAGACGGCAAATCAGTACGACAACTGAGGCCGCTGGGGTCTTTTTCACTATCCACTTTGGTTGAGGGAGCACAAACACACCCTCCTCTGGTCTTAAGCCAGGGAGTGAAAATGCACTAAAACTCTCAGAAAGTCTTATATATCCATGTGAACTAAATACAGAACAACTATGTATTTTTTTTTTTTTTAAAAAATCCAACTGATTTAGACTGGCTATATCTAAGAAAAAGACAAACAACAATTTCCAAAAGAGTAGCCAAGTCCATTTATATCAGAAAAACCAACAATTAGTCATTGTGACATTTAGAAGACTTAACACATCTACTATAGCATGAACTTAAACAATTTTCATTGAAATGGATGCATCCAGCATTGCAACCACTGCATGTTTGCTCATAAATAATTGCCAATGGGCCTTAGTTCATAGTAACCCGATGGGTGTGTTGCAGTGCTTTTCAAAGTCTATAAGTTCCAACACTTTGAAACCCTGCCCATTCTTAAAAATCAGTGTTTTCTATCCAAGGCTGGCTTCAGTGAGGCAATGGCAGAGCCTTCACAGAGTCTATTTTCTAGCCAGTCAACTGGATGGGTAAGAATATATTCCTCACCCTAAAGATGATGCACAGAACCATTTATGGTGCCAACGACCCTTTTCTGATGGGAAAGTCTACTTACAAAGTTTTGTGCTTCTTCTTAGGATCCTTGCCTTCTGTAGCCTCATGGTCTTCATCGTTCATCTTAGCTGAATGGGTTGACCACAGGAACAGCCAAGGCATTTTTTGCATTTCTTTCATGGGAAAGCCTTGAAAGATGCAGCTTGTATAGGTCTGACCAAACAACTCTCTGCTGGTGGGTTTATATACTGGCACATGCCAGTTACTTTGTGAGCAAGAAGACGTCTGTTTGTCACACTTCATTACCACAAACGGATGAACTTCCTTTTTTCTTTCGCTGTTGAATGACGTGTGCAGAGTACTGTTTTCAAAAGAGAGACAGACAGCACTGTCTCGGGGTTGTGGTTAATCTGGATGAGAACAGTTCCCTTGGGTGATAGAAACATATCAGAAGATAAGTGACTTTTTTTTTTAAAAAAAAACATACACAGGTCTTCAGGTTCAGTGTTGGTATAATCAAAGAAGGTTGAGCCTGCCATTGGGTTCTCCCTTTGATGTCAGGAGAGGTTTTGTATGCTTAGCTTCTGCCAGATCATAAGTCTGCTCCCCACAAAAAGGTGGATAGGATAGGTTTCAGTGAGGAACCGGTGAAGTTGAGAGTATCTGTTTGTTGCTAAATTGATTTTTTTTGATCTGCGCCTGCCAGAGTTGAATGTGAATACAATCTGGGATTACAAATATGGATTTAGAGTGCATTCTTTGGGAAGCCAACGTTAAATGCACTAGGCAACTTGTGCATGAGTTTAAATATGATAAAGAAAAATGTGCACACACACACACACACACACACACACACACACACACACACACACACACACACAAATACTTTAAAAAACCCATTATATTATTTATTTTTGCTGGGGTTGGCTTCTGGCCAGCCCCCTGTGTGCAAACACCCACATCTCAGCTGAGAGGCAGGCACTTGTGCATGGGGAACCATTGGTAGGCAATGAACCGAGAAGTTTGTAAATTGCCCCAACATTTGTTGCTTTAGGAAAAGTCCAGATTTTCCAGTTTGGAGGACTCTGCACTGTTCAGAAGCAATGAACTGATTATTTTGAATGAATTTATTGGTTCATTTTTTGCTTTGTGGCCATCTCTGGTGAAACCTATTCTTACCTAATTTTGAGCATATTTTGGAAAAGGAAGGCACTTCAGCTGGAAGTTGGATTTATAATTTTCTGCACAGTGACACTATGACTCATAATTTGGCCACCATCAGTTTTGACTTTGAGACAAACTCCCCAGAGGCCTTAGAACTCCAGTTGGTTGGTGATGCCTGTCATATTGTGTTTGGGTCCCCCCCCCCCCCTTAAGACTCCAAAACAAAGCTGTTATTCTAGGAAAAGCAACATGACAACCACCATCCCCTGAATGATAGGACATTTTGAATGTCACTCATTCATAGGGTCATCATAATTTAGAGGTCACTTGATGACACTTAACAACAAGATCCAGTTGGTGGTGCAAGGATTTAGGTACATGTTCACATTTTAGTTTTCATGCACAGCCTCTTCAACCCCCAATGACTGCAAATGAAATAAATGGGGAAGTTTATCATAGGTTGAGTTAGAAGGACACAGGAGGTCCTTCTTACTCAGTCCCAGCACTCTCAGAGATGTGTTAGGTGAGAACACGAGAGAAGGCTTTCTCTGTCACTGCTCCCACGCTGGGAAACTCTCTTCTGTGTCTGGCTCCCTCTTTGCTGTCTTTGTTGGGGATCTTTGTTGGATCGGTGGCTGCAGATGATTTTTGGTTGCTTTAATAAGAGATACACCTCTTGTTTTACTATATAAAAATACTATTTATTTAACTAGAAGGGAAGGGTACACAGGAGGTTTTCTAACTATAACTATTCTAACAGCCATCTTGCTAAGCCAGGAACATGCTTCTCTTCTCTCAGAACACAAGGCACACACACTAACTAGATTTCTACCAGAACATTCCAAGTGGTGTGATCTCAACAACCAATCAGCTCCGCTCTTCAGATTAAATGCAGCCCATAATACTCTACATTCACATTAACCCTGTAATGGCTGAAATGTAAATCTTGTCAAATATTCCAACACTTATGTGTCTGGCTCCCTCTTTGCTGTCTTTCTACAAGCAGGCAAAGTTCTTTCTCTTTAGGGTGCCTTTTTTAAAAAAAACCAGTGATTGGTTGTCTAAGAGCTGCTGGGGGGCATAACAGTATTTTAAATAAATAAATAAATGTCAGAGGTAAGGCAGTCAACAACAAAAACAACACTTTGAGGCGGGGCTTCGTCATGGCGAGGAAAGCAGCACTGTGAGGGAGCTCTGATGCTGTGAAAACCCCTTTGATCCAGAAGGACCACTGCCAGAGCAAAGAGGTCTGGACAGAGAGCTTACAGGAGAGTAAGCTTTCTCAACGAAGCAGGGCTGGGGGCTAAGAGAGCCTGCTTTATCTTAAAGCAGTTTGATCTCGCCCTGGACATCGCCTGCTATTCAGGATCAAGATGGGGAAGGCACAAAGCCAAGCAAGCTATTGACGCCCCAGTCGGAGAGTTCCTGTGGTAACAGCAATTGCAAGATCTTAAGGAGTATGTATATCTGTTTTAAGAACTTTTGTTTAAGCTAAAAAAGTGGAACTGCTGATTAAAGACTTTGGAAGGAGAGAGAAAAAATCTCTAAAGTCAAGCGGCAGAGAGACTTTTGAATTGCCAATTAGCCAAGAACTGTTTACTGAAATCCAAGGACAATATACTTAAATTGGGCTATTAAGTAGTTACTAAGTGAGGAACTGAGAAGCATAAAGCGCGTGTGCTCTTACAGGAGAGAAAACTTATAAGAGTTAAAAGTAAAGAAGACTTTAACCCCCCCCCACTCCCCTTTTTGCATGGCTTCTTAGTTCTATTGGAATACCCATTTTGAGTACTGTACATTAATTGAATGCAAGTTTCACCTGGTGAATCCACTATCTGAACTGTTTAGACTCGAAGCAGTACGGGTGACCTTGATTTTTTTCCCCCCTCTTGGAAGAGTGGAGATAACGGTGTTGGAGAAAGCTGGAAGAGACACACTGCATTGATGGATTATAAATAACACACTTTCTCTACTGTGAAGAATGAAATTAAATAGACTTTGAAGAGACATACCAACGGATTACAAATAATTGTTGAACAGTAACTTTTGAAACCCACAGAGGGATCTTTAAGAAAAGAGAAAAAAGGGAAAAACATTTTTTGGGTTTACCAAACTCTATATCTGATTATTTATAGCTCAAATTGGAGGTGAGAGACCAGCCTGAAAGACCTGGGAAGGTGAAATATTGGAGGTGTATATAAAAATTAGTTCTGGCTGGCAATCTAAAGAGACCTGGGCGGCTGAATTTGGAGTTGGGATAAAAGGATACTTAGTTGGAGATAAAATTGCCAGTTAGCTAGATAATCTGTTACGTGAAATCTTTAAAGTTAAAGGGGAAACCTATCATATTAAGAGTTCTAGACACATAGTTTACTGAATATATACTGTTAAGCATAAGAAAAATAGTGGAGAGTTGACAGTACTTGATTTATATCAGTGTTAGTAGCTGTTATATGTTATAGACAGGGTTCAATTAGTAGTACCTAAGGTTTCTTGGGATAACTGATAATATTGATTAATTGACTAAAGTATATAAAGTACATAATTTATCAACATGGCTTTCAAAGTACCAACAGGAAGAGGCAAGGCCACACCACAAATGACACCTCAAACTACACCCCAGAGTTCTCCTGAGACAACAGGCATGACAAAGTTAGTAGGACAATCTTCAACAGAGAGCTTAATATTACACAGTCTGCAACAGATGCAGGAAGCAATGAATCAACTCACCCAAACAGTAAACCAATTGGCAAATGAGGTGAAAGGCACAAACACAAGGTTTGATGATCTGTATAAGCAGGTGAAAACAAATTCGGAACAGCTACAGGAAAGAAAGGAAGCAGCAGTCAAAGCTGAGAATCGGATGGATGTAATAGAAAATATGCAAAAGTTACAAGAAGATCGAATAATATCATTAGAAATGGAAAAAGCAGCTTATTTTATAAGATTGCAGAATGTCCCAGAATCCAAAGGGGAGAAGCTGGCAGATTTGATAAGCACATCATTGGCACCAATTGTGAATTTGAAAATGGAAGAGTTCCTATCACAAATTGATTCAGTCTACAGAGTGAGTTCAGCTTACACAAGAATGAACAGATTACCAAGGGAAATTCACTTGAAATTCACAAGGAGATCGATGAGAGATATGGTGCTTAATGAAATACAAGGAAAACCAATCCAAATTTTAGATCAAGATATTACAGTTTTAAAACAGGTACCCTGGGAAATGCGGCAAAGGAGGAAAAAATACTCAGCTCTGGCAAAATACTTAAGAGAAAACTCAATTATTTATAAATGGCTGATACCAGAAGGCATATTTTTTCAACTTGGCCCTAAAAGATATACAATCAATTCTGTGATGAAGGCAGAAGATTTCCTAAGAAGTAGAGGGGAAGATATACCCTCTGATAGCGAGGAAGGAAAACAGAGGAGAGGAAAGGGGAAATCGCAGCATGAGACAAGAGAAGAACAACAAAAGCGTGCCATCACAAGAGAACAGAAAAGGAGAGAGGAAGAGAAAATAAAAGATAATAAAAAGGATGGAAATCTTGAATAAACAATTGAAGCTAGTCTCAATCAATATTAATGGATTGAACTCAGGACAGAAGAGAAAAAGAATATTTTTACAATTAAGGAAATTAAAAGCAGATGTCATCTGCCTACAGGAGACGCACATGAAGAAAAAAGATGAACACCTACTGAATTGTACTAAATTAGGAAAACTCTTTGCAGCCTCGGATCTGAAGGAAAAGAAGAGAGGTGTGGCCATATATGTCAAAAAGGAATGGAACCCAAAACTGATATATGCATCTGAAGATGCAAGAATCCTAATGTTACAAATACACAGAGATGGGAAAAAGACTTTAATAACCAATATATATGCCCCTAATGAGAAACAGGAGAAATTCTATAAAAGACTAGAACAAGAATTGCTTAAAACCTCCCAGCAGGAAAATTTAATTGTAGGGGACTTCAATGCCATATATGATAGGGGCTTGGATGTAAAAACACCACAAGGGAAACGGAAAAAGAACAGGCGAAATATATTGCCACGTGACTTCTTGCAATTGGCAGAGGAATTAAGCCTTGTAGATGTATGGAGAGTAAGGAATCCTTCTGCTCAAGATTACACCTTCTACTCAGATAGACATAAATCATGGTCAAGAATAGATATGTGTTGGCTTACATCAGAGATCATGAGAGAAGTAAAGGAAATTGAAATTCTACCTAATACATTTGCTGACCACAACCCCATACTTATATGTCTGGGAAACAGAAGAAATAACTGGCAATGGAAGCTAAACACATCTCTCCTGAAAAATGAAACATTTTTGAAACAAATCAAAGAGGAAATGAAGCTTTACTTTAAGGAAAATATATCTCCAGAAATTCCTATGGCTACTGTATGGGATGCTGGCAAAGCTGTTCTAAGAGGCCAAATAATTAGATTTGCGACACAGCAGAAAAGAGAAAGAGAACGGGAAAAAGAAGAAGCAGTAAGGTCTATAGAAGAATGTGAAAAAGGTTTAAAACAAGACCCAAAAAAGGAAGACCTAAAGGCAAGGCTGAAAATGAAACAACATTATCTGAATACGCTATGGGCAGAAGAAATAGCAAAAAACATAAAATTTGCAAGGGCAAATTTCTTTGAAACAGCAAACAAACCAGGAAGATGGCTGGCATACAGACTTAGAAAAGAAAAAGAAAAAACACATATACAAAGCTTAAAGGATAAAGATGGAAAAGATAAATTTGACCATGAGGAACTGAAGAAGATAGTGAAGGATTTCTATCAAAAACTTTACTCACAAAAAGAAGTGCCCAAAGAAACGCAGGAAGAATATTTAGGAAAATATAGCAGGATAAAATTAACAGAAGAACAAAGGAAAGCATTAGAAGAGCCAATAACTTGTAATGAGATTGTGGAAGCGATTAGAAGTCAAAAAAATGGGAAGGCGCCAGGTCCAGATGGACTGCCCGCTGAACTTTACAAACAAATGACAGAGATCATACTATTACCATACAAAAAATTACTTGACGATATCACTGAAAGAAAAGAAATACCCAAAACATGGACGCAAGCAACAATATCACTAATACACAAAGAGAATACTGATCCTAAAGAGATAAAAAATTATAGACCTATCTCTTTGTTAAATGTAGATTATAAAATTTATGCATCAATTCTGGCCACACGATTAAAAAAACTTCTGGTGAAAGTGATACATCAAGATCAGATGGGTTTTCTGCCAAAGCGACAGATGAGGAATAACATGAGGATAATCCTCAACACCTTAGAGTACTACGAGGCGCATCCAGAAAAGAAAATGGCACTGATATTCCTTGATGCAGAAAAAGCATTTGACAACATTAATTGGAATTTTATGCTAAGCCACTTAAAACACATAGGAGTAGGCCAAAGATTTAGGAACAACATTGAAGCTATATACACAAAACAAGAAGCTAAGGTGAAAATTAATATGGATATGACAGAGAAGATAGAGATAGAGAAGGGAACACGTCAGGGCTGTCCACTCTCTCCACTGTTATTTATCTTGACATTAGAAGTATTAAATCAACAAGTAAGAGATCAGAAGGCGATAAAAGGGTTAA
>JAHTLZ010000129.1:9060824-9105794 GCA_023846285.1 Phrynocephalus versicolor | reverse complement strand
AAAAAAATACTAAGAGTAGACTACTCATAATTGTGTCATGCACAAAATCTTGAAAACTTAGTCATCAAGTCATCACTGTTTCAAACTATTCCTGCTGCTGTCATAGAAGTAAGAAGTGGAGTATGTGTTATACCATAATTCTAGAGAAAAGTGTTCTAGGGAATAAAACATCTATCCTGCTCTTTTTTGAGGGTACATCTATCGCTGTCTTAATCATTGTGCCTCCTAATAATGAACATGAGCTTACCTTCAAAGAGATTGATGGATACCTCTGTGGTTTCTAATCATGCAGAAAAATCTGTCTTAAATTAAAAGAAAGCAAAAGTGGGATTGGTCACAGTCAAATATGAACTGAATGGCCTCCAGAAACTACAGAATACTGAGGTCCGTAAATGGAAAAGAAGATGGTCCCTAACTGGTGAAACCTCCAGTTTTTTCCTTGTCCAGGATTGTGAAAAAAAATTAAGGGGGCTTTTATTACAAAAGTCTCCTGGGTGAGTAATTAGGATGGAATGAAAACAGTACTGATTAACACAACAAAAATAATATCTGGCTGCGATCTTTGAGTACATAAACCTAACAAAATAAACATACACAGCCATGTATTGGTATGGAAATCTCAGGGTAGCTCCTTTGGACTCTTCCCTCTAAGACCCTTCTATTTGGAGAGGTTTGGGGTTCAGCGGGCTGAGTTATTAAATTCCAAAGGGATCCCCTAGGAGAAAATAATTTCTAATTGAGTCGGAAACAGCTAATTGCTCCCCCATGGGGGAGCTCTTAGTGGCTTCCCAACTCAATTAGAAATGATTTTGTCCTAGGAGGACCCTGTTTGAAGTTTAATAACTCAGCCCGCTGAACCCCAAACCTCTTCAAATTTGGGAGCTTAAAGGAAGAGAACAAAGAAGATACCCTGCAATTTTGGTGCCTCTAGGACCCAGGGGAGCCATTAACAAATGGCTTTTGTTCTGTAAATCCTTTAATTTTTAGTAACAAAACAAAATAAAACTAATAAAAATGAAACAAAACACTATATTTTTGTTTCATGCCCATCTCTAATATGTATGGCATGCTTATGGTAGTCAGTTGTGAACTGACTTAGAAGTACTGATTTTTAATGGCTTTGGTTTTCCTAGAAGGTTGAACATAGAGCATGCTCTTGTGGTATCCATATTTGATGCCCTGGCCATTGGTTTTTACATCCATCAAGATTCTATTCTGCTATTCAACATTTACATGAAACCACTGTGAGGGACTGGCTGGAGAGTTCAATTTCAGTGCCATCAGTACTCTGGTCAAACCAAATTATATTTCATGTTTTCATTTGTATCTGAGGAATTTGTTTTGTTTCTGAAACTGGTACTGGTCACATTTACAGACATTTTGAACATAAACAGAATGAAGCTTAATCCAGGCAAAACAAAAGTGCTATTTGTCAGACCAAAGAGCAGAAATTCAATTTCTGCTAGTCTATTTTTGATTTAAAATAGGCTGTGAACGACTCACTAGTGAAATTACTAGGAAGAGGCCTCCGCTGACCAGGGTTGGTGAGGTCCTGAACCACCTTAAACAGCTCCGCCTGGTGGTTCAAGACCTCACCAATACTAAGGGCTGCATGAGATCTTCTAGCCTCTATGATTTCCCTGACACAGCGCCTGGTCAGCATAACCGCAGCTCTATTAATTTCCGTCCAATCTTCCCTCCATCTGCCTTCTCCTTTCTTGCTTCATCGCCCGCAATTCAGCTGTGAAGAGCAGGCTCAGCAACGGATAAGGTGCTTGGGGGCGATCCAGTCAACTGCCCTGGAGGCATCCCCAAACCATCTCTCCACCAATGCATCAACCAGATCATAGATCAAACCATCTGGAAAGTCTCTGAAGGACTCCAAGAACTGGGCAGGATCCAGAAACCTCCAGGGACAGGCCCAAACAGAGGGGCCAGGATTCCTGCGAGGAGGGGTGGCAACCCCCAGGGAGAAAGTAAGTAAATGATGATCGGACCATGACACGGGATGGGAGCAGAGATTCCCAACCCTCAGATCAGAATCCACAGACTTGGAGACAAACACCAGGTCCAGAGTGTGCCTGGACCTATGGGTGGGACCGATGACATATTGGGGTAGGTTCATGGATGCCATGGACTCCTTGAAATCCAGAGCCACTCCAGAAAGCCCCATCCCAGCATGCACATTGAAGTCACCCACCACCAATAATGCTGCTGAGATGAACTCTAAGAGCTCTGGCAGGGATGATGCTGGATCACAGGGAGCCTGGTAAACCAGCATGATCCCAAACTTATCCCGTTGTCCCACCAATAGGTGCAGGCACTCCAAACTTGGGGGCACCAATGTCGCGGCTTTGCTAACATTAAAGGACTCCCTGTACACAATTGCTACCCCTCCCCCTTTTAAACCTCTGCTCTTCCTTCATGCTGATAATGAAACAAGCCAGGTCAACTTTCTCATCCACGATCAAGTCATGGATGATAGGTATCTTATTATAAACCAACCTGACATTTATCAGCAGACAGGAAGAATCAGAGGTGTAGATGGTGTGGACCCCTGCCATGTGACGGTGGGCCAAGGGGTTAGAATGGGGGACCGGCAACAGTTGCCTGGCCCTAGTTCTTCTCACCTGACCAATCTGGCCTTGGGCACATTTATCTTAGAGTGTTTATACGCGAACCCTAAGCTCTGCAGCAAATGTCTACAAGCTCCGGAGCTTAAAAATGTTTCCCCAACAGCTCCGGAGCTAACAGAAAATTAAGTGTGACCACGCCCACCTAAGTGCGACCCAGCACACCTTTCAAGTACCTGCTCTGGGAGAGTGAAAAATTTTGATGTGCAGAGTGCCGGGCTCTCCTCGCTTCTTTTTGTTGTTTTTCTTTTGCCTCCCGCCCCTTTAAGAGGAACCAGCAAGTGAACGGGGCTCGGAGCAATTTCCACCGGCACTCGGAGGTAAGAGTGCATTCTTTTCTCCCTTTTTTCTCTCTTTTTTTCTCCCTCCCCTCACGCAGACAGAACAAGGAAGTGAGGAGGGGGTGGGAACGCAGGGAGAGCGACAAACCCTCAAGATCTCTGGTCCGAATTTAAGGGACCAGCGGATCTTAGGGGTTGTGTAAAAAGGCCTTTAGTTAGATCCTGTTTGCATTGTTGTAGTACACTCTGTGTGGGCTGCCTCCAAAAAGGTATCAGTAAATCTGGTATTCTGAATCCAGACTCTTCCATGTTGTCCTTCCACTGGAAGCAAAGACTTTTCTGTTCAGGAAGACATATGATTGCTAGCTGGCTGTCAAGGAAGTGGGATTAATGGAAATGCTGCATATTTTAAACCTTTTCTACCATGCTCTTGCATAGTCTTATGATGGAGTGTTCAAAATATAAAGTATCTTGGCCATCTTCTTCACAATATGAATAAGAGCTAGGCTAAGTGCCATTGCTATTGTCTATAAAAGATCCACATGGGCTCTAGGAAAAAATAGTCATTGACTTTCACTGAAAGTTAAAATGACAGGGCCAAGGTTGTTGTACTTTGGAGAAATTATGAGATGGAAGCAATCACAGGACAAGTCAAGAAAGCCAGGAATTTCACGTCCAAAGGAAAAGAGAAAGCCGTAAAATGAGGCAGACCGACTCAATAAAGTAAACCATAGTTCTTACCTTGAATTACCTGAGTGGGGCAGTTAATGACAGGACCTTTCAGAAGTCTTTTTATTAGGATCACTAAGTTTCTTTAAAAAAACAAACACAAAAATTACTTGATATCACCCCAAAGCAAGATTCATTCATTCATTCATTCATTCATTCATCCATCCATCCATCCATCCATCCATTCATTCATTCATATAACATGTTTAATTGCTTTTTCAATTTTGTAGCATATTGCAACTGCATTTGTATCTTAAACACATTGTAAGCTGCCTTGAGTCTGCTTATTGGTAGGACCAGGGCCAACACTAAAGGGGTCCTGTTTGTTGTCCAGCGAGATCCTGGCGCAGAAAAAGCAGCCAACACCTTCAGAGTACCCATTTTCCTCCCAGGTGGCTTAATGCGGCACTTGAGGACTTCTGTGCATCCTGCCTTGAGCAGGTCATCCAGAGAGGCACTTCTGCCCTGGGAAACTAGAGAGGTTCCTTATCTTTGTTCTTCCATCTATATAAGCAGTTGTGTGGGCTTCTCTCCCATGGTCTGCTGCAGGACTTCATCCACCCACCTACCCTTCCCTTCATTAGACGTCTCCATGTGGATTACATTTCTGTATTTATTGTACACAAAGATGTTTTGTGGCAATATTAAGTTTCTTGGGGGTGCTTATGGTTGGAATATATTTTGTAAAGGCTATGTTGTGTTCTGTATCAATGTCTCTGGTAGCAGAGTATTTTTTGTCCATAAGAGCAGGTCCATGAAATGAGAGGTAGGCAAGTAGGGCCATAGTGCTGTTATTTACCCCGTTCATGGTGGGGAATGGAGCAAGGAAGTGGAAGAGGCATGTCCAGGTTGGGAGCGCTGCCACGTTCCCTGACAACCTGCTAAAATGTTTCCCCTCATGACCTTGGGCCTTGGTTTGAACCCCCAAGGAGATGCCAGTCTGTGGCTTCCCAGCATCAGGCTAGGCTGGTGGGCATCAGCGGAGATGTGGGTTATCCAGTGCTTGGATGCACTCCACAAACTGTGCCAAGACTATTCCTTTGTAATAAAAGAAGGTATGGCCCTTTGACTATCCATTCCTAATCTTCAAATTCAACAAAATCATGATTGTTAACATGGTGTATTTTTCTTTTGGAAAGTACTCAAATTGGTCAGCAAAGGCAAGAAGCAAAATAAAGGAACGGACGAATTAATGATCCAGTGACTCTCCTGTGACTGGAATTAGCAGTAGGACCCAGCCCTGTCTTTGTCTAGCTTGTTGGCAAGCAACTACAGTACATCTAAAGATAGCAATTGCATTTTGATCACCTCTAGCAAGGAAATGTCTAAAGTTACAATCTCACACTGATGAATGACTAGTTCTTTCTTCTTAGCAGCTATGTTGTTAAAGAAGCACAATGTTTTTTAATTTGATTGGGGGTAAAGCTACCTCAATTTGTGGGTATAAGTTAGCAAAATGTCAGCACACTGGGCTCATTGGAGAGGAATTTTGGCAAGGAGGAAATGAATGCCCCCTATAGTATTTAGTGATGTACTGCAGAGACAAACCCATATAAACTGAACACTATGAGGGCTACAGGTTTTGTGATGATTACAGATTGCCTTATGCCTTCCCATTCCTGTTCCACACATCATTCCATTCCAGGAATTTTCTATTGATTACTTGTTTGGGTTTAGCAGGGCTTAGGCTAATGTGATTTCAGTATGAAATGACTTGGCAGTGTGTGATTTGAGCTCTCTAGAGTCCGCTATCAACTTGCAAAAGAGAAAAAATAGATTGGATGGTTCTGCAGAAACAGGGTTCTGCTTTGTGGGTGCCATATTGATGAATTGCTCTTATAGCCAACTTGTGAGATTCATATAGGAAAGGAATGCTGACCTTCTGGCAGTCGAGATTGTTGTATTATAACTCCTATAACCCCCCCCCCCCCCCCCCCCGTATTTCCAGTTGATAAAAGACTGTGGGATATGTCATGCAAAAATCTCTAGTGTCAAAAGTTCACACTGTGCTATATAGAAAAGGGGTTGGCCACAGTGGAAACAGAAGAATGGGCTAATTCTTTATGCAGATGCTCAGATCAAAGATTAGCATTTATCTGCTTTGTTTAATGTTCGTGTCATATAAAATTAAACAAAAAACAATGGCTGTAGTTTGATCTTAGTGAGACCTTACACATAAACATCAAACTGTAGGCACAGGAATGTTTTCTCCTCTTTTAATCTGTTCTCTTTGTCAATAAAAGAGAATATAGCCAACAACGAACAAAAAGAAAGTGAGGAAAGGTGAAGACCTTTCTACCAGTTGTGGAATGTCTGCAGGAGATGAGGAATACCTGGCTCAGTAATACCTTGAGCAAGAAGGATGTTGGGATTGTTGTAGATCACAAGTTTATACAGTGGTCCCCTGCCCTTTCGCGGTTCATATACTGCAGTCCCACTATATTGTGGAATCATAGTATATGAACCCCCCCCCCCGGGGTAAGGGCCAAAAGCTGTTTCTGGCCTCCCATACTTACCCCAGGACTGGCGCTGCCCTGAATGGGCCTGTGAGGGCCTTCCCAGGGGCCTCCAGAAGGCCTGGGAAGGCCCTCACAGGCCTGTTTGGGGCAGCACCATGCTGGGGGTTAAATACAAGAGCCCCCATTTAGCCCTCCCAGGCCCGAACTGACCTGCATCCGCATACCATGGATTTTCGATTATCGTGGGTCGGGTCCCTAACCCCCAAAATAGGCGCGGGATCACTGTATGAGCCAACAGTGTGATTTAGTTGCAAAAAGAAAAAAAAAAGAAAAGAAAAGAGAAAAAGTAAGAGAGAGAGAGAAAAGAAAAGAAAAAAATGAATTTTAGGATGCATTGACAGAAGTAGTCTCCAAATCCTGTGAGAGTCTTGCCTCCTTCTATTCAGCACTGGTTAGGCCTCATCTTGAGTACTGTGTGACCAGTTCTGGGCACTGCAGTTTAAGAAGGATGCAAACAAACTGGAACAAGTTCAGAGGGGGGCAACAAGAAGGATCTGGAGACTGAAAACCAAGTTCTGTGAGGGGGGATTGAAAGAACTGGGCATGTTTAGCCTTGAGAATATATGATTGCACTTTTCAAATACCTGAATGGAGGGGCAGGATCTGTTCTTGATCACCCCAAAGTGCCAAACATGGAATAATGGGCTCAGGTTACAGGAAGAGATATTTAGGCTGAATATCAGGAAGCATTTCTTAATTGTTAGAGTAGTATGACAGTGGAACCAACTAGTTTGGGAGGTGGTGTACATTCCAATGCTGGAGGCATGTAAGATAAAATTGGACAACCATCTGTCAGATCTGCTATGATCTGGATTCCTGCACTGAGCAGGGGTTGGCTCTGATGGCCTTATAGAACCCCTTCCAACTCTAGTATTCTATGGTTCTTCTTCAACCAATGTTGCCGATAAAAGTCACTGTTTGACTGTGCAGCCAAAGAAACCTTCCACTAAACCAACTTCCACTTGGAATTTGCTTCCAAGCCAATTTGTTTATGGCGAGAAGGAAGCGTATCCAATTTGCTTTTGCTACTTTTGTTACAGGCAAGGAGGGGATAGATTATTAAATGTATTAAAAGCTCTCCTGACAAATGCATCAGAAATAGATGCTTTGAGAAAAACATGTTCCCCTTAGATGCCATCTACCTGCTCCACATGTCTTTTCTGGGTACCTCTGAACTCTTCTGTTGGAATAGAAGAAGAAAACATATTGGCTAATCCGTATGAGGGAACTCACGTATTTCCACCACTAGAACCAACCTATAGAAGATGGTATCCGGTTTTGAGGTACCTTGTGAATGAAAAGGTCTATTTTGGTAGCTGGAAAGACAGCCGCAGGACTATGTAAAAACCACCCCCTGTGTACATCTGTGTTGAGATGTGCTCGACCACAGGAAGACAGAGGGCCTCCAAACAGTTGCTATGATATATGTCATCTGTCTGGTGGCTTTCCTGTCAGTGCAGTCTGTGCTGATGTTGTTAGGTAAACAAAGAACCACACCAAGTCAAGCTTGTTAACCAGACATTCTCATTCCCTTTTACAGGGAACTGAAATGTGTACAGAAGACTTGAAAAGCATTCAGCCAACTGTTTTTGCAGGACAGAGTTGTTTAGATTTTTGTACATGCTTCATATATTGTTAGTTGTGCAGGAGAAGAAAGGAGACAGCACTACTTTGGTTTCTTGTATGACTAACTCCACTGCCCAAAAAAAGTAGGAAACTAGAAGCATATGAGTTTAATCCAATACAGTGGACCCTTGTATAACAGACAGCTTGTATAACATAAAATTTGTACAACATAAGAATTCCGGAGATAGGGGAAATTTGCTTAACATAATCGCCTATGGGGAAATCCGTAAAACATAAAAATGGGATTACTCTGCTTTCAATGCATTCCTATGGGAATTTGTATAAAGGAAAATTTGCTTAACATAATTTTATTTGGAACGAATTAATTCCTTTATACAAGGTACCACTTTACTGAGAAGCTTTTAATTTTCTTTACAATCTTGCTTGTTACCCCCAAAGAGAATGCACTATACTGTACATGCTTTCTCCCACATGATGTGAGACATAGGCCCTCATTCTCAACATCTGTAAAGGCTCTGACAGAGTGCTTGTCATATGTACTTCCAGGGCCAGCGCTTCCATTAAGTCAAACTAGGCAGTTGCCTAGGGCGTCAAAATGGAGAGAGGGTGCTGGACAGTCTGCCGCCCCCCACCGCTGGCCACCACCGTCCGTCCCTCCACCGCCCGCCAGCTGCCCGCCACCCCCACCCCCATTGCTGCCCGCCACCCCTTCCCCTGCCCCCACCCCCTGCCTGCCACCCCCTGCCCCTGCCCCCCCTGCCCGCTGCCCGCCGCCTGCCCCTCGCCTAGAGCACAAAAAAACTAGCATGGGCCCTGTGTACTTCAAACATCGGCTCCCATTAGTCTATGTATTTCGTTGTTAACTGACTGATAAAGAAAGTCAGAGCCATGAGGCTGCAAGATCTGAGCACACTTGTAAGTGGTATGACTTGGTGAAGATAGTTAATTTACAAAGTTGCCTTAGGATGGAAGTGGATTGACAACAATAAATAATAACAATAAATAAATAACTCTATGAAAATTGGCTGGACAAAAAAATACCACAATAGGCATGTATTTGATATTTTCTGACTTAATAAGCCATGAGCATCAGAACTCAACCATTAATGTTAATGCTAATTTATGCACTTCGCTGCATATGTGATGAGGAATGGTGCATACTCTGTCAATGGACCAGCCAGTTCTGGTGCCATACTTCATCTTTATATCCCCAGGGATATGAATACAAATAGTTTCCACTGAATGATGGACTATTATGTGACTTTTATGTGTTTATAGAATTTTTGATTGCATTAATGTAATGTTGTCTGTTTGGGACCTCAGTATCTGACAGAATGGCTCCTCCCCAAAAGAACTGCCAGAATCACTTGTTCAAGCCAGGTGGGCTATCTGCAGGTACCGCCCCCGAGGGACGCCCGGAAAACATCAACAAGGAAACGAGACTTCTCGGTGGTTGCACCTCATCTGTGGAACGAGGTTCCCCAAGAGATTCGCCTGGCGTGCTCATTACAAGCCTTTAAGAAACTGCTGAAAACCTGGCTTTATAGGTTAGCCTTCCCTGATTATTCTGATTCAACCAACTTATATAAATAGGACGCTGTCATTTTCCACGCCTTATGATAATTTTCTATTAGTTATTTTTTCCCATTTGTTCTTATTTTGAATTGTTAATACATTTTGATTTATTGTATTTCTGCTTATTTGTTTATTTGTTCATTTTATTGTTATGATTTGATTATTTGGTTTGATTGATTAGTTTTTATTTTCTTTTTTAAATTGCTTAATCTGTTTTTATATTTTGTATATCTTTGTAAACTGCCCAGAGTAGCTTTTTTGCTAGATGGTTGCAGTATATAAATCAATCAATCAATCAATCAATCAATCAAACAAACAAACAAATATATAAATGGTGTAAGATATCCCTCAACTCTCTGCTCTCAATATGTCTTAATTGTATAGGATTGTATATTGTCCCTCATTACTGTAAGCCACATTGAGTCCTTTTTCAAGGAGAAAGGTGAGGTAAAAATACTCTTAAATAAATAAATAAATAAATAAATAAATAAATAAATAAATAAAACACTTCACATCTACTAGACAATCATTTAGATCTGCCAGTACAACAAAACAAAAAAGCAAGACAAAGATATGTTTCAAAAAGTATAAAAATGAAATTGCTTCATGTTTCTCAATGCTATTCTAATTCAGACAGTGTTCACCTGCCTCCTAAAGCAGTCAAGGAGCAATATGGACCCGCTGGGGGCCCTGGTACATTGGAAGGGGGCACAGACTGGAAACAATTATTCACACAGAAACTCATAAGCTTATTTATTTGGCTTACACAATTCTGATTTAGCCTTTATTTCTTTCACCTTATGTTAATGGTCATGGCCAAGAAAAAGTTGAGAATTGGAGATGGGTGTTTTATTTCAGAAGGAGATTGGTTCTAAAATGAAACACGGCAACTCAGGTGGCACTCAGAATCCAGTCCCACCCTCTGAAACAAAATCAACTAATGTCTTACTGTAGCTGGCGCTGGGCGAAATTCCAACCAGGAAGCAGCCTCCTATGCACCATCTTTCCCTCTCCCTAGTGCTGGCCTGTCAGGAGCTCTGCAAGGACATGTATCATCCCACCTCCCTGTCTGATTGGCCAGTGCCAGGGAGATGGAAAGATGATGCATTGGAGGCTGCTTCCTGGTTGGAATTTCACCCAGCATGAACTAGAGCAAGGTAAGACAGTGGTTAATTTTGTTCCGTAGGGTGGGACTGGATTCTGAGTGTGTGACTGGGTTTCATCTTTTGGTTCTGTCACACTTAACTCTGCTAATAAATTGACGATGGACAAAGTATTTGAATGCAACAAACTTTTATTTTTCAACGCTGATATAAACATACTCTTTCTTTCTGTCTCCAGCACATGTTCTTGAATGTTACAAAATAACAGATTTTCATTATTAACTATAACATTTCCTTCTTCAATTCTTAATAAAGGTGCTTCCCAAAACTTTGAGGTTTTCCTCTCACATAAGAGTAGATTTTCTCCTTCCCAGGGCAAATTGTCCCACAGCATAGATGGCGAGCCCATCTCGGTATCTCCTGATCCTGCCGGCTTTAGGGTTCTCTCCTTGCTGGATCCCTCCATGGGCCTGTATGTACCCTCCATTCCAGCGGTTCAACTCTCCCCCAACTGTCTGTCTGCACTCCAACCTCATGCACGTCTCCCTTCTGTTCCTCCTCTTCTCCCCAAACTTCCTGTCATTTGTCTATCTCTGTGTCATTCATCCACATTCCCTCAATCACTACATCTGGATTTAACGTTTACTGATCTCCTTCCTTGACTCTCTTCTTTCTGTTCTTTTATCCCATGCATCTCTTCCTTCTCTACTCCTTTCTCTTCAGCCCTCAGCTTTTCTGCTTTTCCATCATTACCAGACAGCACACCCTCTTTCTTTTCTTTATCATCAGATTTGAATTCCTCACAGAGCACCAGCTGTGCTTTCAGAACCAGTCCCCTTCCAAAACCAAACACCCATCTCTATTGAGAATGTGTGATTTAGAGAACACACATACAGATATCAAAACAAGAATTAGAATTTAAAGTGGAAATATTTCTGCTAGGTCTATTGCCAAATACTGTGGATAAGCAAAACACTTATTACAATTTGACATTTTCTCTGCACAAATCAAACCGTTGGTTGCAAAAGAGAGAAGTGGCTCAAGGAAGCAGAACACAGATTTCAGTAAGAAAATGGGGAAAATAGCCATGCCAGCAGCTACATTTACAAGTCCCAGGAGAACTTCTACCGTCACGTTAACAAGCCCAGGATATATGGTGACTGCGTCAGCAACCCTTAATTTACAAGTTTATAAAACCCTTCAGAGATTTACACTGCATGATTTTATGATAAAAATTCCTTGCAGTTTGTGGATATTTTCAGAATGTTGCTTAGCGTTCTGAAATAATAATTACCCTTTCATAGTAAGGCAAGCACATTATGATGTTTCTGTATCGGGGGGAAATGTGTTTTTCCCCAATACAGAAATGCCATTCCCCCCCCTAAAAGTGCAGTCAACTTTCATTTACAAGAAATCTTTTGTTTGAACATATTGTGTTAAGGGCTTCCTTGCATTTAAAATCCAAAATACAAAACATAAAATAAAAATAAAAATAAAAATAAATAAAAAAGCCAGACTCGTCTCTGCCCTGTTCATAGGTAGCTATAACTTATCTATGGCTGCTACACCAAAGTAGGGGACCTTATGTGTTGGGAAGGAGAAAGACTGGAGCCACTCCCAGGGAAGCAGACCAGCTGGAACTGGCTGATACTTCACGTCCCTCTCGCTGCAGTTCGCGACCCCGCTGGAGACCGGTTCGAAGGAACGTAACCTCATGTCCTTGTGGGGTCAATCCGAGTTTGAAGGAATGGGACCTCACATCCTTGTGGGGTCAATCCGAGTTGTAGAACAACAGGCAAGACCAGGGGGGCATGGTGGTGGAGTGGCAATAGTCTACTGCAGTTTCATCCCTCTTATTAGATGCCACATTCCCTAGTTCCATGGATTGAATCTACACTCCAAAATGTAGGAGCAGGGACAAGATAGGAATTCTCTTGGTATACCACTCTCCCTGTGGCACAACAACTTCTCTACCTCAGCTAACTACAGAGGTGGTATTGGATTCCCCTCGGCTCATCATGGTGGGGGATTTTAACATCCATGCTGAGGCAGCTCTGTCAGGGGTTTCTGAAGACTTCCTGACCTCCATGACAACCATGGGTCTGTCTCAAATGGTGTCTCTCCCTACTTATTCTACAGGCCACACCTTAGACATGGTCTTCTGCCCTGGTATGGATATTGGGAACATCAGGGCAAAGTAACTTTCTGTAGTCCCACTGTCTTGGACAGACCATTATCTGGTGCACTTTAGGCTCCCTGGAGCTCAGAGTCTGGGCAGGGATGGAAGTCAGAAAAAGGCAATTCATCCAAGAAGACTGATGAATCCAGATGGTTTTGTAGGTGCTCTTGGGGACTTTCCTACCTCTTTGACAGGTGATTCCATTGAATCCTTGGTTGATCTCTGGAATGAGGAAATGAGCAAAGCCATGATTGGCCCTGAATGTCTCCTTCCTCAAAGTACAGCCAAACTGGCTGCCTGGTTTACTGAGGATCTGACAAAAATGTAAAGGGTGGTCCATAGAGGTGAAAGGTGTTGGAAGAAAACCCAGACTGAAACAGATAAAGAAACAGTGAAAGTCTTAAATGATCTGGGCTGTATGTTGTCCCTCATTATTGTAAGCCTCCTTGGGTCCTTTTCCAAGGAGAAAGGTGGGATAAAAATATTCCAAATAAAATATATAAGTTGCAGCTCTTGAAGGTTGTGCTCTCATGCACCAATATGCATACAGTGCAGTATAATACCCATATCCAGTGTTGTTGTTTATTCAAGTTTCCCTTGGGTACCGATGGCAGAGTATAGTTCTGTTTCCTGGAATAAACATACAGCATCTAGGCAACACATATTAATTGAAACTGCCTTTCCATATTATAAGAATTCAAATAGCAACTAATTCTATCCACAAAAAGAACTGAGGGAGGACACAGCATACTCATGGGATGCAATAGTCACATAAATAACAATTTTAGGCTAAGAAACTGGTAGCAATGAGGAAGCAGTGATGCAGAAGAGGAACTGCCACTGGGTGTTCTGATTCCTTTTTTCTATTACAAATATTTGCATTCCACTAAATAGCACTCATTCATTTCAGCTACTTCCATATATATTTCTCTCTTGAGTCACTGTATGTGTTCTGAAGTGTAAGAAGGATGAGTCTGTGGCATTTACCTATGTGATTTTTAATGTATGAGAGGTGTCTGTACCGAACAGTGGGTTGGTGGACCAGTGGGAGAGTCTGGGGAATTGCCTGAGAGGATTTGAGGCATTTTATCTTCTGTGAATGAGAGGAGGTCTCATGCACTCGTTCACGCTTAAATGTTTGTGGTGACAAAGCAACACTCAGGTGTGTGACTGAAGTAAAGATACCTTGTGGGTGAAATGTTTCCAAATTTCAGTCATCCCCTTGGGAGGTGTAGCCAAGCACTACCATCATAGCATCTGCTCAGCACCTGGCTGGTACTCAATTGGGTTTAAAATGCATTGCAGAATTGAGAGGGAGGGAGACATGGGCTGGCGGGGTTGAATGTATGGATGTTTTATTTTCCTTTCCTTTTTTCTTGCCAACAAGTATTGGAGATAAGGACCCGCAATGGAACTGAAAGAACAAGAAGGGAAGAGAGTGCAGGCGGGGGAAGCCCTTAAGATTGTGCTGGATAGGGGAAGGCATGATGGTAGGAATGAAATGTGCATAGGAGAAGAGAGGTTAGATATCTTACCTCTATCCCTTCTTCTGGTTCCACCCTTAGCCAGAAGGAATCAGGTGACCATATCAGTGAGCCCATGAGCTACATGGTGCTGTTGTTGAATGCCAGGTCAGTACAAAATAAGACTGCCCTCCTCCATAATGTCATTCTGGATTACGGTGCCGACCTGGCATGTATTACCGAGACCTGGGTGGGAAAGGAGGGTGGTGTACTCCTCTACCAGCTATGTCCACCTGGGTACTCGGTCCAGCACCAGTTTCGCGTGGAGGGTCAGGGAGAGGGAGTTGCTATAGTCCAGTGATGGTGAACCTTTTAGAGACCAAGTGTCCAAACTGAAATTCAGTACCCACTAATTTCTCGCAAAGTGCCAATACAGCAATTTAACCTGAATACAGGTGGCTGTGAAGGGGCAATGTTGGGTGTCCACAGAAAAGGCTCCAAGTGCCATAGGTTTGTCAACACTGCACTAGATCAAGGGATGGGGGTCCACAGGTGGAACTCCCTCCTGAGTGAGATCCACCTGCTGCCAATGTTGATGATGTTTCCATGCCAGGCAAAACCTTCCTGTTCCAGAATTCATTTAACTGATACAATATAGATTGTGGCAATTTTAGTGTATTACATTTTAACACATTTTAATTGTATTGTATTGTATTGTATCTTAATGTTTTAATTGCTTTTAATTGTTCATTTGAATTTTGAATTGTAAGCCACCCAGAGACCTTTTGGTAGAGGGTGGCATATAAATTGTATAAATAAATAAATACAGTGGTACCTTGTATAACGTAATTAATTGGTTCCCAATTAAATTACGTTATACAAATTTTTCGTTATGCAAATTATTATTTCCCATAGGAATGCATTGGAAGTGGATTTAATCCGTTCCAATGCATTCCTAAAGGCCCCGCCAGCCACCTCCCGTTCCAGCCTCTCTCTCTCTCTCTCTCTCTCTCTCTCTCTCTCTCTCTCACACACACACACACACACACACACACACACACACACACACACAGAGGGGGGTCTTGCAAGGGCTGCTGCCCCCCACCGCCCCCTCCCCAACACAGCCCACAGAGGGGTGGCCCTCTCTTTCGCCAACTCAAGGAGGTAACGCGCCGCCTGTGCACACACGCACCCGCGCGCGCATTCATACACACACGAACACACGTGTGGTCGGAGCCAGAAGTCAGGGGTGGGTTTGCCGCTTTCCTCGCTGCCCCGCCCCGGAGGAAGAAGCCACGGTTCCCGGGGGGTGGGGGGGCTGCCTTCACCACCGCCGCCGCCGCAGAGCCGCCGCCGCCGCCATCCTGGACCCGTCGAGCCCCCGCAAGGGAGGGGGTGGACCCTTCTTCCCTCTACCTGGCAGCCGGCAGGAAAAAAGAAGAAGAGGAGGAGGAGGGGGTTGCCCCTCCCTCTCCCTCCCTCCCTGCCTCCCTCCCTGCTTGCCCCGCCGGGCAGCTCGCGCGGGCTTTGGCGGCGGTGGCGGCGTGTGTGTGTGTCGCCCCTCACTCTCCCTGCCTCCCTTCCTGCTTGCTCCGCCGGGCAGCTCGCGCGGGCTTTGGCGGCGGCGGCGGCGTGTGTGTGTGTCGCCCCTCTCCCTGCCTCCCTTCCTGCTTGCTCCGCCGGGCAGCTCGCGCGGGCTTTGGCGGCGGCGGCGGCGTGTGTGTGTGTCGCCCCTTTCCCTGCCTCCCTTCCTGCTTGCTCCGCCGGGCAGCTCGCGCGGGCTTTGGCGGCGGCGGCGGCTCGCCTTCCTCCTCGCGCCATTTCGTCCCGCTGAAAGTTCTGTGTGTGTGTGTGTGTGTGTGTGTGTGTGGGACGCGGAAGGCAGAGATGGCTAACGAGTCGCTGCAGGTAAAAAAAGAAAAAAGAAACTACCCCCCTCCAAAAAAACAAAAAAACCACCCCTGACTTCTCGCTCCGACCACACGTGTGTTCGTGTGTGTATGAATGCGCGTGCGGGTGCGGGTGTGCACAGGCGGCGCGTTACCTCCTTGAGTTGGTGAAAGAGAGGGCCGCCCCTCTGTGGGCTGTGTTGGGGAGGGGGGCGGTGGGGGGCAGCACCCCCCTGTGTGTGTGTGTGTGTGTGTGTGTGAAAGAAAGAGAGAGAGAGAGAGAAACAGTCAAGTCGGGAAACTCCCGTTGGGAGCGGAGGAAGAGGCAGAGAAAACAAGGAAGGGGGAAGGAGGGGGGGCAAAAATTTTTTTCGTTGTGCGGATTTTTCGTTGTGCAAGTGTTACGTTGTACGAGGTATGTAATAAACAAATGAAAGAAAGGAGAAAAAAAAACAAAAATGTATATGCACTTTTGGTTCACCTTGAAAAGACTTTGTTTTCCCTCTCAGGGCTGATCTGCATTTGCTGTAGAAGGATGATGAGAATGACAAGGAAGGATGAATGGAAGCATTTCAGGGACTAATATAAGGTGCCCATTTGTGCATAAAAAACAGGAAGACAAATGACTTCTTTGATTTGCATAATTTTAGATAACTTAATTTACACATAGGGCTGTTAATTGAGAAATTATTGTTTTTTATAATTTAAACTGAATTATAAGGCTCAGCAACCAAGTGGGGAATAAATACTTCATGACCCATGCTTCCGATAATTCTCCCGGCCTAGTGCTCATTGTCGGATCGGCAGCTTCAAAGTCCCCTGAACTCCCTTGTTATTGCTTGTTATAATGAAATCTTAAATCTTTGAAGGCTTGGCTTGGATAAGCTTTTGTTTCAGTCAACTTAATAAATGTAGGACTATATTCTGCAAGTCGGGATGTGTGGCCCAGCTACATGTTACACTAAAGATGATTCTGCCTTTGATTTGTTCCTAAGGAAGAATGTTGCCCTAATCTGGATTTACATTCCCATGTGTAAATGGCAGAGGACTCCCCTTCTTGATATGCATGCGTGTGTGCATGCATGAAGGCAGGCAGATCCACACACATGTGCATGTGGACATGCCCATGCATGCATATTCTAAACACCATAATAGCACCAAAGGACTATGATCCACATTGCCCTACTGCCTAATTACTCTAAATTTTCAAAGGAAATGAAAGGAAAGGAGAAGCAGGGAACATTAAAAAGATAGCACCTCAAACAGAACAACACATTCTTTATTCTGCTGCATATGTTACCTCGGCCTCATTTTTTAAACATTTTGTACATTTTTTTTCAATGAGCATTTTCCTGTAAGAATGAAACTAGGTTCTGTTTCTTTTAAATGGTTTCCTGCAAGAAGCATCTGTTTGTATGCTATTGCTATGCTTTAGGCCAGACCATAAAAACACACCTGCATTTCTAAGAAATCACTTGCTTTCCCAAAAGCCGCAAATTCAGTTTTGGACATCCCAAGTCCTCTTGATTAGAGTATGTGCAAACTTTGCTATACTTGGTGGGGAATTCTCACAGGCCAGGCTGTTACATCTGAATGAGTTGAAAAGTGATTTCATCTTGGCAAGTGACGGATGTGGTGGGTTTCTTTTGAAATCAAAGGTGGATTCGCATAACCTGAACCTGTGCAACATATATGCCGTGCCAAACCAGGGGCGTATTGAGAGCCTTGTTTGCAGCCCTGCAACTGCAAAAATGGAGGCCCGTCATATTTCTAGCTTTCATT
Organism: Phrynocephalus versicolor; assembly: GCA_023846285.1. Taxonomy (NCBI): domain Eukaryota; kingdom Metazoa; phylum Chordata; class Lepidosauria; order Squamata; family Agamidae; genus Phrynocephalus; species Phrynocephalus versicolor. The sequence goes on along the minus strand of JAHTLZ010000129.1, from coordinate 9,088,054 downwards.
TGCTAATTTATTGATGGATACCTATCCCACTTCGTGGATGGGTGTACATCTCATAGAGTACTTGGAGGTCTGTAATTGTTCAGGCACAGAGCCCGTTTGTGTAGTGACTACTGTGAGTGTCAGTTACCTTCTGAGATAAATGTGAATGGTTTCTCTGTGTTGACTATATAGTTTTGACATCCATTTGCTTTTCTTCAACAGTAGTTCCCAGGAAGGCATGCTGGTAGACTAGCATGTAAACCTTGTGACATTAAATGTTTTTCATTGTTTCAAGCAATGGTGAGGATGAACTTGTGGATTTCCAGGTGTCCTGTGGTCCCAGCATCCCCTTGGAACAATGGGAAGTGTTTATGGGGGTGGGGAATCCCAAATCATCCAGAGGGAAATGTTTTCCTCATCCTGCCTCAAACAATTATTTAGTGTTTTATTTGTTTATGTGCTGTTTGGACAGTCCAGTGATTTAGGTATCTGGATTCACGCTAGTGCTTTGTTGTTCAATCCCCCACTGTGCCTCTCTGCCAGCCTATGTGGCCTTCAGCAAGCTGCACACTCCTAGGACACCCCCAGGAGAAAAGAATGATAAACCACTTCAGAGTATTCTCTACCAGTGACACCTTGGAAAGCAGTCACCATAGGTCAGAACTGACTTGACAGGGTCTGACGAAAATTACCCAGTGAATTTCATGGCTCCATCAAGAGTGGAACTTGGATCATCTAAAAGCCCTTTTACATGACCCCTAAAATCCGCTGCAAAACACTTGCAGATCCGGAGCATAAAATTGTTTTCCCAACAGCAGCGGACTTTTAAAAAAAGAAAAAAGTACTCCCACACCCACTTAAGCAAACTCCAGCACACTTTACAAGTACCTGGTCTCCGGAGGTAAAAAAAATTCCGATGCGAATTGTAAAGCTGTGGATGCCAGGCTCTCCTCACCTTCTGTTTGTTTTTGTTGTCCCCACGGCCCGTTTAACAGACAGGAATCCCTACGGGGCTGCTCCAACAGCAGACGGAGGGGAGCGGAGGGGAGCCTGCATTTTTTTCTCCCTCCCCTCACCACAGACAGAAGCAACAGAATGCGGAAGGGTGGGAACAGAGGAAGAGGAACAAAACCCACATTATATTTGGCTGGGGGAATCCAAATTTAAGCTACCAGCAGATCTTGGGGGTTGTTTGAAAGCAGCCTAAGTCTCTGCCATTTGTTTTAGTCTTTATATCGTGTTGTTTATTTCGACATATTTTTATTTTTTAAAAATAAGTCTCTGCCATTCGAGCCACTAGACCAGTGATGGCAAACGTTTTAGAGACCAAGTGCCCAAACTGCTATTCAGAACCCACTAATTTTTCGAAAAGTGCCAATACAGCACTTTAACCTGAATACAAGTGGCTGTGAAGGGGCGATGTTGGACAGAAAGGGCTCCGAGTGCCACCTCTGGCACCCATGCCATAGATTCGCCAACACTGCACTGGACCAAGGGCTGGGGAGATAGTCACCTGGCCTATATTTTAAAGCAAACATTCCTAATTCACCTTTCCTGAAAATAATATGCAGACTGTAATGGAGCAGAGATGGCATTTAAAGCCATTCTCTGCTTAGGTGTTGCATTAAATAATTGGGGTATTGTGGAAACTGGCTTACATAAATGTGTATAGTAAGGAAAGCTGAGTAAAAAAGAAATGTATTTTGGGGGTTACATTTAAAAAAAACAACCTTCAGATTGATATAAAGATTGGATGGACCCAGCAATGCTGTTTTTATTTAAATAATATTTTAAAGCAAAGTAATTTAATTAGCATCCAGTGACAGGCTAATCTGCAGACGAGTACAGCATTTTCTGTCATACTGCTTCCAGTTTTGCAATACAATTCTCAGAGTTCAGAAAAATGCATGCATATGCCTAGATTGGGATGGGATGTGTAAGAAATATATATGGGAATGAAAGCTGGGGATATAAATAAGCTATTTCATGCTGCTTACAAATCATAGAAGGATGTGGACCAATTTTATGGTTGAACGTATGTGAAATTGATATTGGCCAGTTGTTAACTGATTCACACAATTCTTTGAGAAATAGTAAAAATCTCCCTCTCTTGATAGAAAAGGTCTTTGTTCAATGAGTTACATAACTTTTTCTTATATTGCATGTTGGCTTTATAGAATTCTATTTGACTCTTCACCTCCTTTCCACTGTAATAGCCACTGGCCATGCACTGTTAAGCTGTCATGGCTGTACAGATTACGCTGTCTCCAACCTTTAATGTAAGTCTTTGGCATGCTCTTTAAAAGCATATAACGTACTTAGTTCACTTCTATGAATTCCCATGGTTGTCAACCAAGGTGACAGACGCTTGCATGCAAAACTACCCAGTTATGTCACCTGCTGTTAGATGAGCATGTCAAGTGGTTTCCTGAAACTTACCATATCGCTGTACAGGAAGTTCATTCAGATAACTAGCTGTAAATGTTTGTGAACCAGAGAAAGCATTTTGGCATACCACATTGTATGCATAAATAGAAAAAAAAGAAAGACAGACAGACCAGACAGAAAACAAGACAAGAAAATTAAAAACAATAGACAGGAAGGTGTAACTGCTGAGAGAAAAGTTGGCTAGGAGTGAGATGAAACCCCACTGGCACTAGGATATTAACACTTTTAATTTTTCAGGATAACTTGAACTAAGGTGCCACAGGACTCAAATTAGATCTCCACCCACAGAGAAAGATGTCTGTTGACTGAATGATTCATTTCCCTCTATTTCTAACCAGCTTTCCTCAGGTTTGGGAAATGCTGCCACCCTTCTGCTGTGGGGGCGGCAAGTGGATTATTCAGTTGCTGTTCCAGCAGTTGACTTGGGGCTGGCTCCTCTGAAGCAAGGGCAACCCTTGTTGTTTGGTTGGAAGAATGAAAGGTGTTTCTAATTTTAATTGACCAAAAATGCCTCAGAATTATGGGGATCCTGCACTAATGAAGTAAGGGAACTAGAATGCAGGAACATCTCAGTAAACCAGTGCTGCAATTTATGTTGCTGCACTCCACTGTCCGCTCTCTACCTGTAAGGGATGACAGAATGACATTGGGAGGTGCTCAGAGTCTGTGGTCATGGTTTTTCTTTCCTGAAGAAAGCCTAAAGCACCTGCCACTAAAGGCAAAACATTTTTTAAAACGCAAACAATATGGGAAAAATCCATATAATAAAAATGCTGCATGGACCTAGTCAGAAATGTTCATTTCAGTACTTAAGAAAATATCATCTCCATTATCACATGCAAAAGTAATGAGTTACATCTTCAAATGATGTTACTTACGCTAGCTTAGGCGTGATCACACCAGGGAAATGTTCACCACTTTTAGCAATACTTACCATAGCTTTGTTGTAATGTATCGTGGTCATGTGGCATATAAACCTGGATAAGAGTCCCAAGGCATTTTAACATTACCAGTTCATTTCTTTTCCTTTGAATCATTATGGCTGGCTACAACACGGTACTCATTTATTTATTTTATTTTTTCATGGGGCACTGAAGCTCCTCATCTTCAATACGTTTGTTTGTTTTACACTTTAAAAGATACTTCAGTCTTTCAGGAAGTGTTTCTTGATAGTAGAATTTTCTTGGTCACACAGGTACACACATACGAACACACACATGCACATGCACACGCACGCACGCACGCACACATTGAAATAGTATCAGTTGGATTGTACACATGCCATACCACTAAGTAGACATGGGCACGGAGCGGCGAAATTTTCGTTTCCGTTACCGTTTGTCGTTTCCGTTAAGTAACGAAACGACAAACAAAAATTGTGCTGAAAATGCAATGAAACGAACAGAACCATGGAAATTGTGGTCATTATGTTTTGTTTCCGTTAATGGCGACGCGCAATGAAATGAGCTGTTTTAAATGTTAAAAAACGCCCGGGACATCCATAAAAAAGCAGCGATGATTATTTATATTGTCTGATAATACCTACCAGGGGGATTGGGGTCCTTAAAATGTTTGTTTTTGTCTTCTCCCATCGCGATGTATTTTTGTTTTCCCTTTAAAATGGATGTCGCCACCAGCCACAAAATGGAGGCAAGCCATGTGATGGGATCATGTTCAACCAATAGCATGCCCAGGTTGCAGACTGGATGGGCAGGTCTGGCAGCCACAGAGGGCATAAAAAACTCTGGCAGCCCCCGTCCTCCTTGCAGTCTCTGGTGGGAGTTAGGGTGGGATTGCTGTCTCTGCTGCGACTCTAGCTTCAGTCCTGCAGCCTCCCTGTGTGCGTGCGTGCTGCATACCTCTCAGTGAGTACCCTCCCTTGCCCCGCAGTACAGTCACTCTGCGGCTGCCTTGCACCCTGGGCAATGCCCGCCGCTGCCTTTGCAGCCTCCCTGCATACCTAGTCTATACTGTGTCTCTGCCAGCATCCATTTTTTTAGTGGTTTCCCTCTGGTCTGGGGCGTTGGGGGATGCCTGCGCACGGAAATGCTTTAAAAATAGCGCAAAAAGCGGGTAGAAATGACAAATAAAAAAACAAAAAACGGTAACGAAATTTTTCAAAAAATTCACGACAAATGGAAACAAACCGAAACGGATCTCTCAACGACAAACAAAAAACCGAAACACCATTTTTCTGTTTCGTGCCCATCTCTACCACTAAGGAATATATGAATATATGAAAATGGCACCAGAACAAAAAACAGAAGCTCCTCAATGAGGGAGAAAGGAATCTCAGTTACAGCAAGGCCTGGTAAAATGATTCACTAATAGCTGTTTCTTGTGACCGGAAATTAATGCTACAATGTACCTGAGGAATAACTAGGGAACATTTCTATTGTGTGGCTACACAACGGAAATGTTAGACATATTGGTGCATTGATTTCATTGTTAACAAGTAGAAGTAGAAAATATTTGAAATATCTCCAAGTACTCAACATAGTGTAACCCTGGAAGATACAGGTTTAAACTGTGGATACAGTAAGTAGTATGGGTGAAGTAACTCATTACTGCGCAGCCTCAGTCTTTCCAGCTATAAAGTGGACACAGTGGTGACCCATTTAACTCAAAGTAACAAACTCTAAGGACTTGGGGCATGTGTTTGCTGTCTGGTACATCCCAATATAACAAACACAACACATAAGATTGGAGCAAAAGTGACCACAATGTCATTGTTTACAGCTGTAATCACCATGCTGCTAGCATGGAGGATGGATCCCACATGGTCCAGCCCACCTATCTGCTGATAAACACTCATAGGAAAAGTAACCTGGAAGAATCACATGGATGTGCATAACTGTGTCTCCACCTGCTCCTTGGGAAGTCCAACAGGATAAAGTCAATTCAACAGCCTCTAACTTTGTCATGCACACGGTCTCTCTATTTCCCACTCCCATAGAGGGAAACCTTTCTACCCATGGATGTTTTGATCAGCCAAGGGGAGTCAAAAGGGGGAGAAAGCTTCACACTTTACCACAGAGATCCCCAAGAAGGCTGCATGTGGCACAAAAGATGGCAAACACCAACTGCTTCAGGCAGCACTGCTGGCAGCCACCAAATCTGGTCCAGGTAAGTCCAGGATTGGGACTTATTGTCCTCTCTCCCTCCCTCCCCCACTCTCTGCTCTCTGCTCTCTGCTCTCTGCTCTCTGCTCTCCGCTCTCCTCTCTCTCTCTCTCTCTCTCTCTCTCTCTCTCTCTCTCTCATGTGTGTGTGTGTGTGTGTGTGTGTGTGTGTGTGTGTGTGTGTGTGTTTCCCTTCTAGCACTGTTTTCTGCCCCAAAGCACTGTATTATTCTTGATTTGCAGTGACAGCACTGAACTGGGCTTTCTAGTAGACGAACTTCAGCAAATGGCAGGTTCTCGCCACAAAATCTGTGTAATCTAAATAGAGAACTTGAAGTGGAAAAGAACATGGAGATGAGAAAGAGAACCAAACAATGGCTGTAGCAGCTTGTGGGCTCCATATATGGCTAGGTTTGACAAAGGAGTGCAGTGTACTGAATACAGCAAAGAACTTCTGCATAGTTGGGGATCTCAACATCGTAAAATCACCTGCATGGGGGATGCCCTGGTTTCATTTGCTGCATGCTTTGGCTGTGTGCTTTCTCCAGAGACTAGAAAAGTGAAAAGATCAAGAGGGAGATAATAGTAAAAGCAGAGCTGAATTGTGCTTCAAATAGCGCAGGGTACAGAATCCGTTAAACTAATCAGGTGTTTTTGTACGCAGATTCTGTTTGTTCTGCTGTTGTAACATTGCCCACATTTGAAGTCATCCACTGTCTTGCATTCTCTAGTGGAACTCTATTGTCATCTGCTTGAGTCTTGGCCTCTGGTTGCTATGAGACTTTCAAAATATTAGGGGATTGCAATACAGCAAAACACAAAGGCACGTGGCATCTGGTCACAGCACAGAGCATCTGGAATAGCATCATCTGCTTTCCTGGCCTATCTGAATTAAATTTTCTCCCTGCCCTGGCATCTTGTATGTGATGGAGGACAATATTGTAATTTTTTTCTCAAAGGTCACCCTCATTACACTTTTCTGTTCTGTGAATTGACATTGTTCTTCCAACCATTTATATGGGGTGAGAGAGGAGGAGAAAAAGAACAGGCTGTAATAACCAGGAAAATGTTGGAAGCTAGGATGTGCACTCAAACAAGCCTCTTGGGCTCAATAGCCCAAAGGTCTAATGCAGGGATGTGCAGGAGGAATTGAATCCAGCCCGAAAGGTCTTCTGGATCACCCAAAGCCCCTGAAATTCTGCTACCCCCCAAAATAGTTGTATGTATTTCTTGTCCGCTAGGCTCTACTTGGGATGAGGGGGACATTTTGACCTCCACGTACTTTGGATGACAACTCCAGTGGGTTCTACTCATCAAGGCAAATGATGTGATTATGGGAAATGTAGTCCAAAACATCCAAATTTTTCATCCTGCTCAGTACCAGTTTTTGCTTTGCTCCCCCCCATCCCCAAAACAGAAATAAAGAGGCGAGACAACTGCAGTTGGGATAAATTGGGCCACAACTTTATTAATAACATTTAACTAGTCTTAATACAGTCAAGGGGACCTGAGCCATAGTACAAGGAGGTAGTGGCTGGAAAATAATATTCTTCCATCCTGGTGATATAGTCAGTGAAATTCACGCTTCAGAAAGGATGCTGCCCACCTGTTCAGCATCCTTCCAACTTGTGTGAATCTGCTAGTCCATGGCAGCCCTCAGTTTGGCATAATAATACCTTAATAACTATATTTTAACCCTAAACCTGCCAATGACATTTAATTTTATCCGAGGGCTGACAAGCACCTTAAGGGTGACTTACCAGGGCATACCTGAATACCGCTACCTCTAGCACTACCTGTCCTACTGGTTTGTGACCAGAAAAGGATAAGATACCCATCCCATGTTGAAAAGAGAATGGGATGAGTGAAAGCATGTGTTCACTCAAAGCTATTAAAAGTGGTCACCAAAAATTCCCATCCAGACCCATAGTGACCAGCTAATCTCATTCTCCTTACGATAGGGTGGGAGGGTGGGGTAATTGTCTCATTAAGCAAGAAGAACAGGGGCAAGCTTAAATAAGCTCTGCAAGCCCCTGCCTCCGAGTTCCAGGATAGGTGTGAGTTTCTTCATGTCAATGTTTGGATGGGCAGACAAATTAGCCCCGCCCACAAACCTTGTTGTCGTCGGGGCAGCCATTTTCCAAGCTATGCAATATTCATTTTTTACTCCTTCTCCTTTTGGGGAGCTAATTCCCTGTGATGCCTAATTCCTTACTTCTGGACTTAACGTGTATGTGCCACCTACTTTTTTGGCATATACTTCATATTTATTGGCTTTCTGTGATGGGATTTGAGACTTTTAAAAGATTCAAACAGGTGCACATTAACCTGAGCAGAAATCCATGGCAGAAAGATGCATGTCTGTCTTCTTCACTGAAATGTAACATGTTTTATTAAGCATGCTAATAGGCAAAACTACTCAGGAGTAGGGATTCCATTCTTATGAATGAAAGCATGAAGTCATGTAAGTGTAAGCTATGTGTGATGCCCACCTGCCATTGCATTATAAAAAAATTCAGGAGTTTTGGAAGTTCTGGAAAGTCTATGATCTTCACAGTCTGGATTAGATTCTTGTTCCTTTCTCTTTGTGTCTGGCAATGGAAAGGAACATAACCCAATACTCCTTTTATTTATATATTTATATATATTTATTTACAGATTTACAGATTTTTTAAGCCACCCCACTACCAAATAGTCTCTGGGAAGCATACCATAATATATTAAAATGATAAAACAACATGTAAAAAACCATCAAAATAACAAACAGTTTAAAACAATCAATATACAAATACAGTGGTACCTGTACTTACGAGTTTAAACTGTTCTGAATGCATGTTCTTAAGTCGAACAAATCTTAAGGAGAGCAGCCCTATCAAAAATTGAAACAAAAAATTAAAATAAAAAATGTACGTAGAACAGACTGCATCTAAAATGTGTAAGGTAGCAGTTAAAATGCCAAAGCATTTTTTTTTTTGCTTTTAAGTCAAGCCACTCGTAAGTAGAGGTACCACTGTAATAAAATCCTGCTGCCGAAGACTCACTAGAGGAAAGGGAACAAGAAACAAAAAGAGAGGTGTGGAAGCAAGACATTGGTAAAGAAATAAAAAAGATGAATGGAAAAGAATTTGGAATATGAGGATCTTACGTTCATTATCCATTAGCATAAAAGAATAGAATAAATTCAAGATATTCTAAGTTTTGCTGGAAATGTGAAAAAAGATAGGCACCTATATTCATCTTTGGTGGGAATGTGAAATAGTTCAAAAGTTTTGGCAACAGATCTTTGGTGAGATAAAAGAAATACTACACGCTGATATTAAATGTAAGCCAGAAATTGCGCTGTTATCACTACCACTTACTTATGAATATGATATAAAAACAAAAGAATTAATTGCAAATTTTATGACAGCAGCAAGACTGATTATAGCTAAAAATTGGAAACTGAAATTAGAATTTAAAATTGCTGACTGGTATAAGGAAGTGTGGGATATAGCTTTAAATGACAAATTGTCCTGTAGTATAAAAGTTTTGTGAGGGGATATGAGCAAGGATATATTTTATGATATTTGGGGAAAATTTATAGATTATGTACTATTAAAAGGGAAAGGGATACAACCGTCATACAATCCAACACAGTTCTGGAGAAAAGGACTCTAAGAAGACAACTAGAAAAAAAAAGAAGATGAAGAAGGAAGAGAAGATAAAGGAACACTGGATGGTCCCGGGGGTTGGGGGGTTGGGGTGCACTTTGTACTGTTGTAATATTTTTGTTTATTGTCTTGTTTATTGTATGTTTGTTTATTTGTAAATAAAAAATTAAAAAGTAATAAAATCCTGCTGCTTATGAGCCATCTAAAAAGATTGCCATTTAGTTAAAATTATCCAATTATACAAAGATCATTTTCATAGTTTTATATGTCTAACAATATTCAGTCATACCAAATGGACTTCTCTTTATATGAAGAAATATATGACAGCACCCTAATTAAACAAATTCAATTGGGCACATTATACTTTTTATGAGTTGTTTTATATATACCCTATATATACCCTATATATAATCCTGAAATGAACACAACACGTTTCTTTCAAAAAATTCCTCTTGAGATACTAAAACACGTGGATTTTTCCTGACAAATGGTTACCTTCTGTATCACTTCTGACTGGGGTATCAGAAACTCAGCAATGTCTTTTTAAAAGAAAGCTCCATTTGCTTCTGTCCCACCCTTTCAATATTCATAGTCAGTCCCCTCTGAGAGAGGGAGGATTTCCCCATTTCCTCTTCTGAAAAGTTTTTATCCTTCTCTAGAAATCGGGATTCCCCTGAGCCTTATGGGGTTACCTCCCTGCTTGAATATGTGTAATTGCCTTTTGACTCCACACTCAAAGAATAAATTTGCAATTCCCACGTATAGAACCCTTAGTTTCCCGTGCTGATGCAAACATCATGGAAACCAGTATTCAATACATGTATTTTTCTTTGACTAGTGTGAGGTATTATTTTAAAGACAGCCATGCGGACCAAGCTCCAGCTCCTGATTTTATTTACATAATTAGAAATACGTTCGAGGAAGTGATAAATCTACATGTGCAGTGTGAGCCATTCCCATCTCTGCACTTGCACCTACTTTTGGAAAATTGAAAGGTAAAGCTGCAAGCTTATGCGTTAAGCCAAAGGAATGAGGAACAGTAAATAATGGCAGTCATATGGGGCATTTTAAATTCCTACTCAGTGTAGAAAGAGGATTCTATAAAGATTTGTCAGAAGAAGCTATTTTAAACACTCTAGTTATTTTAGACAGATAACTAAAAAGGTGAGCTGAGGAGGGGTATGCAAACTTACAGATTTCAGAGTTATTGGTAATATGAGCAATTCAGAAGCTATGCCAAGGAATGTTGGAAAAATATATGAGTCAAAGATTTCTGCTCTTAAAAATAATGTTTTCTCCTCTAAATCTGGAAAAAGAATCACTCGCAAATTTTTCTGAAGCTTCCAGTTTTCTATTCATAGTAAGTGCTATTGGAACCCAATGACAGAGGCAGCAGCTGTGGAATGAAGGAGAGGTCCAGCATTACATCCACCCACTTCTTTTACCACTAAACTCACCAGTGGTTCTCCAAAATGATTCACATTCCCTTTCTTAACTGTGCCAAAGTGATATGAAACTGCCTTGGCTCAAAAAAGGTGAAGCACTCAAGATGGAACATAGGCAAAACACTCAGTACAGGTTATAATGCACACAGAGAAAATGTAGCACTGTAGCTGGTGGCTGGAGCTTCCCATTATTCTTTACTCTGGGGTATGCTAGCTAGGGACTGTTGGGACTTTTAATCCAACACATTGGAAGGGCTACAGGCTCTCTTGGGCTAGGTCTTTTATTGAAGTTACTGGGTGATGTCTTCACCTCCTTACAATTCCCTGCAAATGACATTGAGAGGTAGCCTGCCTATCTCTCCAACCCAGAGGTTGTCCTTAGGCATCCATAATGATAGCCATTGATACCCTTGTTCTCCATGAACTTGTCCAATTGATACCCTTGTTCTCCATGAACTTGTCCAATCCATTCTTAAAGCTGTCAAGGCTGACAGATGCCACCATTTCTTCTGGCAGGAAGTTCCACAGGCCAGTGATCTTCTGAGTGAAAAGTACTCTCTCTTATTTGACATCTAACACCCAAAAGTTTCATGGACTGCCCCCTTAGTTCAAGTCTTATGCAATAGGGAAAACAGTTTTCCCTTATCTACTTTGTCCACACCATGTACAATTTTATAAACTTCAATCAGGTCACCTCTTAGACACTGTCATTCATGAGTGAAGAGGCCCAGCCATTGCAGTCTCAGATTCTAAGGAAGGTGTTCCAGTCCCCTAATCATTCTGGTTACCCTCCTCTGCACTTTTTCCATTTCCATAATATCCCTCTGGGAGGTATGGTGACCAGAACTGTACACAGTACTCCAGATGGAGCCTCACCATAGATTTATAAAGAGACAAAACTGCACTTGCTGAATTATTTTCTATACCCTTCCTAATGATCCCTAGCCATGAGTTTGCTTTTTTCACTGCTGCAGTACACTGGGTTGGCACCTTCATTGAGATGTCCACCAGGACACCAAGGTCCCTTTCCTGGCTTGTTGCAGAGAGTTCAGACTGCATCAGTTTATAAATGTAATTGGTTCCCCCCCCCAACATGCATCACTCTGCACTTAACTAATGTTGAAGCTCATTTGCCACTGGTTTGCCCACTCCCTCAGTGTCAAGAGATCCCTCTGGAGGGCCTCACCATCTCTCTTAGTGTTTACTACTCTGTATAATTTAGTGCCATTGGCAAATTTGGCTGCCTTGCTATTTACTCCTACTTCTAGATCATTTATGAAGAAGTTGAAAAGCAGGGGTCCTAGTACTGAACCTTTGGGGGCATTCTTTACCTCCCTCCATTTGGAGAAGTTTCCATTTAGTGCTACCCTCTGTTTCTTGTCCCTTAGCCAGTTGCTGATCCAGGACAGGACCTGTCCATTGATTCCATGACTGACAAGTTTATTCAAAAACCTTTGGTGCGAGACCTTGTCAAAAACCTTCTGAAAGTCCAGATAAACAATGTCAACTGGATTTCCACTATCCACATGCTTGTTGACAATCTCAAAAACTTCCAACAGATCAGTGAGGCATGATTTGCCCTTGCAGAAGCCTTGTTGGCTCTCCTTCAGCAGCACCTTCTCTTCTATGTCCCTATTCATTTTATATTTTAGGATGGTTTTGATCACTTTACCAGGGACACATGTCAAACTGATTGGTCGGTAATTACCTGTATCACCTCTGGATCCTTTTTTGAAGATTGGTCTTATATTCGCTACCTTCCAGTCATCAGGCACAACTCCTGATTTAAGGGAAATATTACTGGTATATATTTTGGCTAGGATCTCAGCAATTTCATCTTTAAGTTCCTTGAGAACTCATGGATGGATGACATCTGGTCCTGGTGATTTGTTAGATTTAGTTTAACAAGACATGCAAGGACCTCCTCCCTGGTTATTTCTATCTGGCTTAATTCATCGGTTTCCCTCCCTACGAAGTTAGGCTCTGTTTGGGGCATGTGCTCTTTGTCTTCTTCAGTGAATACTGAAGCAAAGAATTCATCGAGTCTCTCTGCAATCTCTGTATCCTCTTTAATAATCCCTTGCCTTCCATTGTTGTCTAATAGTCCAATGGCCGCCCTAGTTGGGTTCTTACTTCTAATGTACTTAAATAACTCTTTGGTATTTCTTAGAGTGTTTTTAACTATACGCTCCTCAAAGTCTTGCTTTGCTTTCCTGAATGTTTCCTTGCATATGTTCTGCCAGAATTTATGTTTCTGCCTGTTGTCCTCATTTGGGAAAGCCTTCCATCTTCTAAATGAGCTTGTCTTGCTTTTGATCACTTCCCGAACAGCTCCTGTAAGCCACATCGGAGTCCTCTTGGACCTGCCAATGCCCTTTTTCCTTTTGGGTATGCATTCCAATTGGGTCTCTGCTATTGTTTTTGTGGGCAATCTCCATGCCTTTTGGAGTGTTTGGACTCTCTCAAATTTCCCTTTCAGCTTCTTTTTTTTACTAGTTTCCTCATCTTTGGGAAATTTCCATTGCAGAGGAGAAAGAAGAACCACACTTTTTTCCACTTGCCATGATAACAAGTCTTATCTTCAGATTCCCTTTACGTATAAATGAAGTAGGATGGTCATTAGCAATCCTTTGGATTTTTCCCAATCATGGTTGACATTCCCAAGACTACATCTATTGCTCATATAGTTTCTATATGCAGTGGTACCTCTTAAGACAAATGCCTTGTAATACAAAAACGCTTGTAGGATGAAAAAAATTTCCAGGAATAAGCATGCTTTGCATGACAAAAAAATCCCTATGGGATGTTTTTCATGACCAAAAAGTTGTTCCACATGAACCCAGGAAAAAAATCCGTTATTTTTCTCTTTATTCTAGCCTCTGGAATGGAATCAATTCCCAATGCATTCCTATGGGGAACCACATTTTTAAGACAAATTTTTCATAAAACAATGCAACCCATAGCCTCCGGAACAGATTAATCAATTTTCAATGCATTCCTATGGGAAACCGCATTTTGTAAGACAAAATTGAAATGTAGAATGAATTAAATTTGTTTTAAGAGTTATCACTGTAGTTTCTTTAATGTGTCATCCAAAAAAGAAAAACTATATTCGTTGCAAATGCATCTTGGAAAAAAAAAACATCCCTGCTGCTTGTGGTACTCCAGGTACCTCAAGTGTTTCTGGCAAAAATCCAGTTGCTTATCCAAACTACAGACCTATTGAATCAATGGGCTCTGTCCTGGGACCGGTGCTTTTCAATCTGTTCATAAATGACCTGGAGACAGGGCTAAACAGTGAGGTGGCCAAGTTTGCAGATGACACAAAACTTTTCCATGTGGTAAAAACCAGAGAAGAATGTGAAGAGCTCCAGAAGGATCTCTCCAAACTGGGGGAATCGGATATGAAATGGCAAATGCATTTTAATGTAGCCAAATGTAAAGTAATGCATATTGGGGCAAAAAATCAAAACTTTATCTATCAGCTCATGGGCTCTGAGTTATCCATGATGGATCAGGAAAGAGATCTTGGTGTGTTGGTGGACAGCTCCATGAAGGTGTCTCCCCAATGTGTGGCAGCAGTGAAGAAGGCCAATTCCATGATAGGGATTATCAAAAAGGGGATTGAAAATAAAACAGCCAACATTATAATGCCATTATACAAAACAATAGTAAGGCCACACCTGGAGTATTGTGTACAATTCTGGTCACTGCATCTCAAGAAAGACATAGTGGAACTGGAAAAGATGCAGAAGAGAGTGACTAAAATGATTACTGGGCTGGGGCACCTCCCTTATGAGGAAAGGCTAAAACATTTGGGGCTCTTTAGTCTGGAAAAAAGGCGCCTGAGGGGGAATATGATTGAGACATACAAAATAATGCAGGGCACGAGTAAAGTGGATAGAGGGAAGCTCTTCTCCCCCTCACAAAATACCAGAACTAGGGGACATCCACTCAAATTGAAGGCTGGGAGAGTAAGAACAGACAAAAGAAAATATTATTTCACCCAGCGCGTTGTTAGTCTATGGAACTCCCTGCCACAGGATGTGGTGATGGCATCTGGCCTGGATGCCTTCAAAAGGGGATTGGACATATTCCTGGAGGAAAAGTCCATCACAGGTTACAAACCATGATGGAGATGTGTAATCTCCAGGCTTAAAACCAGGGTACGTCAAGGGCCAGATGCAGGGGAGTGGTACCAGGAGACAGATATCTGGTCTCATGCGCTCCCAAACACATCTGGTTGAGCCACTGTGAAATGCAGGAAGCTGGACTAGATGGGCCTTTGGCCTGATCCAGCATGGCTCTTCTTATGTTCCTTCTGTTATGTTGAACATTCAGTAATCAATTTAATTATATCTGTCTTAGCTGGGAATAATGATGGGTTTTGGTGCCTGACGGATTTTCCATGAAGAGCTTTCACTACCCATGCCTTATTTATGCTAATACAGTGTTCATATTTTAATGTTTGTTTGTTTTAGAGTGTTTCCTTTAAAATCTTGCTGCCTTCAAGCATAGGCACAAGCTATTAATTGAGCAAAATGTCATAGAAGTCAATATATGGCAATATGTTAAGAATCTTTCTTTTTGTACCATTTATGGTGGAAATTAATCTTTTTGGAGGGCATCAATGCTGGAGAAATAACCTGAACCATAAGTTTCCTTATCATGACCATGAAAGCCCAGAGGAAGACCAAATTAACTGAATCACTGCAATGTGATTAGTCACTTATGTCATTCAGAACCAGATGGTTTCTGCAGAACCATGTGGTAGTCAGAGCTTAATGTCCAAAGGAAGTCTTAGGCAAACTGTTTGACTAACAAGTTAGAATGCAAAGGCCACATAATCCAGTCTCATATATAATGTCACCACAATATGTGAGTCACAGTTTGAAGCAGAATTAATGGGGCTGTCCCACTTTTCAATGGGACACTCCCAGGCAATAAGGGGAAAACAATATTATTATTTTTAAAAATAGACAATTTATTTGTCTATTGTCTATTATTTTTAAAAAGTGGCACCTTAAAGACTAACTGCTATATTTTAGTGTGAGCTTTTGTGGACAAGTTCACTTTTTCAGGTGATAAAGGCTATGTCAGACAGCCTCAAATATTTTTCGTACCAAGCAGAGGACCTTTTGGCCTCCAAAGTATTTGTACCCTAAGTGCCAACAGCCACAACTAGAATGGCTAATGGTAAAACTTACATAAATAAGATGCTGTCATTTTCCCCACCTTATGATAATGTTCTACTAGTTATTTTTTATCCATTTGTTCTTATTTTGAATTATCAAACTATTCTGTTTCTGATTTATTGTATTTGTGCTTATTTGTTTATTTGTTCTTTTTATTATTATGATTTGATTATTTGGTTTGATTGATTAGTTTTATTTACTATTTTAAGTTGTTTAATCTGTTTTTTATAATTTGTATATGTTTGTAGACCACCCAGAGTAGCTTTTTTGCTAGATGGTTGCGGTATATAAATCAAATAAAAAAATTAAAAAATAAAAGATGGTGAGAACTGAATCATCTGGAAGACCAAAGGTTCCCAAATCCTGTTTTATTTTGAGTGTTCTATTCCAACTTTCCATTCCTTATGTGATGACAAATAACAAGTCCCCTGAAATGTCACATTAAAATCCAATTAAAAGGTCTTATAAAACACATTTAAAACAGCCATTAACAGAGCCTGTTAGATGGGAAACACCTCATCCTGCCTATGAGAATTTAAAAGTGAAATTTAAAAAAAGAAATATCCCCAGATTTCTTGAGGAGGGGCAAAATAAAAACTATCATAAAAATGTGCCCCCTCTCAGAGGGCTGGTGGAAGAGTGGGGGAGAGAAAGGAAGAACAAAACATAATAAAATAACAACAAAAAATACCACTAGCTGGGGAAAGCCTCTGCAGATAAATAGGTATTCAGGGCATTCCAAAGGGAGGGGAGGGAGGGAGCCTGCCTTATCTCTGTGGGCAAGTGGTTCCACAATTCAGGGGCCACCACCGAGAAGGCATGGCATCTTGTTGTTGTCTTTTTGGCCTGCCTTGGGGTGGCCACCTGCAGCGGGAAGAAGGATCATGTAGCATAGGATGGATTGCTCAGTGGGGACGGGGATGTATATGCTCCACCCCATAGTGAGGTCCCAGGCTGTGCTGGGCTTTATGTATTAATGTCATCTTGAAACTGATGCAGAACACCGCTGGGAGCTTTCTCACACCCATAATTAACCTGGCCGCCTCATTTTGCATCCTCTGTAACCTCTGCATCAAGTCCAAAGGCAGCCCCATGTAGAGTGTGTTGCAGTAATCTAATTTGGAGATGACCAATTTATAGGTCAGAGCCTTTAGAAACTCCCCATCCAAATGCTGTTGGAGCTGGGAAATCTGCTTAAGTTGGTAGAAGGCAGACTTGACCACAGCATCCATGATGTGGTATTAGGGTGAGTGCTGGGTCAAGAAGGACTCCCAGACTCTGAACCCAAACTTTAAAAGGCAGATGTATACACCCCAGGGAGAGCTGAGGTACAATCTTCCCGGAATGGGACAGCCCTGCCAGCAAGACCTCCATCTTGTTGGATTCAGTCTCAGTTTGTTTTACATGGGGATCTTAGGTCATTACTTAATGGGGATCTTAGGTCATCACTCAGTGTGAAATGCCACATAGACTCATGATTTGCAAGTTGTGTATACTAACCAGCCACTGTATCTTTGTTTTGGGGGCATGTATAAATGTATAAATATAATTCCACTTTTATGGCTGAGGGAACGGGCTTGCCCATGAAATGTCACATTAGTGGAATTATATATGTAGAAATGTCACATTAGTGGAATTATATATGTAGACTGCAGGATTTTTTTTGCTTAGTTCTGTGATCAAATTTTTATTTTATGTTATTTTATTGTACAGTGGTACCTTGTATAAAGGAATTAATTTGTTCCAAATGAAATTCTGTTAAGCAAATTTTCCTTTACACAAATTTCCCATAGGAATGCATTGAAAATGGAGTAATCCCTTATCACAACCATTTTTATATTGTGCGGATTCCCCCCATAGGCAATTCTGTTAAGCCCGTTTCCCCTATCTCTGGGATTTTTTATGTTGTACAGATTTTATGTTGTACAAACCATTTGCTATACGAGATTCCACTGTATTTTGTTTTATTTCCGTGTAAACAGCAGAGAGCCCTAGACTAGAGCATGATTTCTAAACTTTTGATGATTCCCTTGACTTTTATGGACACTGAAAACGGTTGACATTTCCAGGAATGACCCTCTGAGGTGCACATTAACACAGTTATATGACCCTCCCCCCAGCCACCCACTCCTTATTTCAGGTTCATGTAAAACATCTTGACAAAACACTGGCAGACATGACAGGGGACTAGAGATGCTTATAGAGTTGTTGATAGCAACGGCAGGGCAATGTTGAAGGGGTGTTCAGGCTTTAAGAGCTCTGCATTTTCTCACTTCCAGTTACAACTCTACAGCTGCGTAATGGAGTCCTTTCTTAATAGCTCTCTACCCAAATGATTCATGGGTATAAACACAGCAGATTTCACAAAAGCGTGGATACATATCAGAAGAGATTCACATGAACAATTTTGTTCATATCTTTTTTATCATAATGTTTTTTTTCCAGTTCAGAGATGGAGAAACCAACACTCTGCAAGTGTCAATTGGATTATAACTCTGACCATTCCTGACTACTGACCGTGCTGGCAATGGGTAATGAGAACTGGAATCCAGTCTCACACAGGTTCCTTGTCTTTGTCCTATATCAGGCATATCCAAACTTTGGTCTTCCAGATGTTTTGGACCACAACTCCCACAGTCCTTTGCCATTGGCAATTTAAGCTTGGAATTTTGGGATATGTGGTCCAAAACATCAGGAGGGCCGAGGTTTGGATGTGCCTGTCCTATATCATTCCTCTATACAGAACAAAGGGGGATAACTTGATTGTGAAGTTTGACAATCCTCCAGTTGGTAGGAACAGTTGGTAGGCTGTTGTCGTTGTGTGCCATCAAGATACATCTGAGATATGGCAATCCTAACAAGGTTGCCAAGATATGTGATATTTTAAGGAGTGGCCTTAGCAATGCCATATCCTACCACACTGGCTCTAGAACTGCTTAACAGGATTTTCAGGCTTAGAATTATCATGGTACGAGAGTGCAGTGAACGTTATTGTGCGGCAGAGCAAGTCAACATTCTACAAGACGATTCTACAAGTGAGCTTAGCCAAAACAAAACAAAAAAAAAATACAATTTTCAAGCTGGATTTCAGATCAGTACCAAATTTGGCCCAGGTGTAGCAGACTGTTCCATTGCCATATCATTAACAGCATAATACAGTTGTATAATAATCAAGGAGGGGGGAATCCAGTGATGCTATGCTCCATCAAGTTACTGTATAAATTAATGGCCTCTAAAATTCATTCATTCATTCATTGAACTTTTATACCACCCATCTAGCTAATAGCTACTCTGGGTGGTAGGTGCCATATAGTTAACAACTCTACTCATATCTTGCACACCAACTGCATCTCATGTGAGGTATGTGCACTATGTGCAAACAC
Source organism: Phrynocephalus versicolor (assembly GCA_023846285.1). NCBI lineage: Eukaryota > Metazoa > Chordata > Lepidosauria > Squamata > Agamidae > Phrynocephalus > Phrynocephalus versicolor. The sequence goes on along the minus strand of JAHTLZ010000129.1, from coordinate 9,068,833 downwards.
AAACACTTAAAAACTGTTGTTCTCACATGATCGTGTCTACACACAAGCAAAACCCACGTCTTCAGACACATCTCTACTTAAGTGAGCAAAATGATGATGATGTGTGGGCGGGGCTATCATTTCCTCCGCCTGACCTTAGGCAACCCTGTTTAGCCTCATTCAGGTGATTCCAATTGACCTGTGTAGACAAGTCCTTCATACGTAACACAGATTTGGGAGCATTGTTGGGTAGCCATTTTGGTTATCCACTTCAGTCTACATGACTACAATTTTCAACACACTTACTAGGTACCTGAATAGAATGCAGTTTTGAGTACAAAAGTGTGCCCAACAGTTGTGTGTATTTATTCCATTATCAGTTTCCCATGAAATTAAGAACTGATGGCTAAAGAAATTAGCCATCAGTTTTCTTACTAACATAATAGAGCAAGGAATGGAATTGGAACCCATTTGCTACATGTAAATGAAGCTCCACCAGGTTGAAAAAAAGAGTGACAGTTTTACACCACTGGAGAGAATGAGTAAACTTTTAGGAGACCAATAACATTGTTTTCTGGCAGACAAATGTGACACCAAAGTGGAAACAGTGTGGAGATATTAATTATACAAAGAAACTGTAAGTGTTTATCACTAATCACTTCATTTTTCCATATACAAAGGTGAGGCTCAGAATTTGTTTATGGCTTAAATTCCTTGATATGGTAGCAAGGGTGCCATATAGGGAAGCCAAGAGAAATATCTTTCTCTCCCCAACTCCTGCCCACATGTCTCAGTTCAGAAGGTGCACTTCTTTCTCAGGAGGAGAAATGAATGGGACTGAGTAGGCAGGAGTCATAGAGATCCAAACTTCGTCTCAGCCCCTGATTGACCTAAAGGAGGAATTTGGAAGTATATGTCTCCAGCTAGAGGTATTTGAGAAATCAGTCTTGAGGATTACAACTGGACTCAAAACAACCAGCTCCTCCTATACTTAGGGGAACAAATTTTTCTTTCCAATTTTGCATTTCTCAAAATCTTGTGATGTAGTGCTCAGCTCAGAAAATATATCACTAGACCCATTAGGATTGATTTCATGATAATATATTCTGTTTTTTTTTTGCCATAGTATTTATTTATTTATTTATTTATTTATTTATTTATTTATTTATTTATTTATTTTCTATACTGCAGCTTCTGGGAGTGGAGAATATTGTTTTCCTTTATCCCCACAGTGTAATAAACCCTATTGTTGAGTAACAAGACCATCTCAAAAGTATGAATATGGGATCAGACAGGAGTTTGCCTGGTTGAACCTACACTTGGGGGGGAGTAATGGGGCCCACGGTTCTACAGACAAAGGTTCTTGGTTGCATGCTGATCCTATATAGGTGAGCAGAAACTTCTCCTCAGGCTTATTGATTAGTGGGGGGAAAAACAATGATGGAGTAGAACATGACCAGGCACTCCCTCTCAATGTATGGACATACGTGCTGCCTACCATGCTTGAACAGGGCTAGGAATAAGGAAAGAGGTCCTGAAGTAGATTATGGCTGAGGACTCTGCCTGAGAATCTGATGAATAGTTTTGTCACTTTGCTGCCATTGTGTCCACTTGCTTCTGCTTGTAAACTGTCATCCGAAGGACTGTCGAAAATCAAGGCTATGAGATGAGAGCTGAACAGTACGTTCCATACTGTGGGTGCAATCTTAAATAGCCATGATGGCTGGAGGCTGGCTGAGCTGATGCTAGGCCAGCTGAAGCTGTTTTGAAGACAAAGTTATCCCAGCCTTGGGGTGTTGGAAGGGCCCTGGGATCATTTTTACCTTCCATTCAGTTGAAAGCAACTTGGCAGAACAGAACTACAATCACACCTCAGTTCAGCCCTTGTGTTGGCATAGTGACTAGTCTCAATGCCAGAGGAGGATTGGATCTGGAGTAATTCAACTCCCCCTTCCCCTTGTCCTTTCTCTCCCCCCCCTTCTCTTTGGCTCCTTTCGGCAGATCTAAGCCAGGACAGCAGATGTGCCCCGGAATTTTGCACCTGCCAGATCTCTGGGATCAGCCAGTACTAGCGGTTCTGCAGGGATGAGGGTAGTTGTCCTGGCAAAGGAGACCTCCGCTAACTCCAAACCCCTTCCAGCCAAAATAATTTTGAGTTGCAATGATGCTTAAGGACCTTGTCATATAAATGTATCGGTTATTCCTCTGCAATTTATGAAATGCCTGTGGATGTCTGTACATAATTTTAATATGAGCATTGCATTACAGGAACATAGAAAGCTGTCTTTTAGTGACTTCAAGATTTCATCCATCTCAGTCTTGCCCTTCTGCCTAGCAGGGCCTGTTCAAGATTTTATGCAGGATTATTTCCTAGCCCTACTGGAAGATCACCTGTCTCTCTTGAGAGCTCTCCGGGACCAAGTGTGCTTAGCTTCTGAAATCAGGTAAAAATCCAAAATCTCTGTGCTTAGGGTTCTTGGACTGTGTGGGTGAGGCCTATCACCCCTTCCATGTTGAGACCACAAATACAGGTGGAAAATTAACTTTATTACTCTTTCATTTTTCTTAGTTTTTTGCAAAAGGAGGCAGACTGCCCTCAATAGCTCTTGAAGTTCCCCAGGACTCTTCTTGTCTCCTGAAACCTCTTCCTGCTGACTGGTACAATCTTCCAAGCCCCGACATCCAAGGCACTCCGGGGGCAGGGGGGCAAACCCAATGCCTTTTCCCAAGCCTGACTCCTGTCTAGTACCTCCAGCCTCTGCTCCTGGCTTATGTGGGATCTAGGGATGGGCCCGAAACAGGAAAATAGTGTTTCGTTTCGTTTCGTTGCTCGAGTACTTTCATTTCGTTTAGTTACATAATGAATTTTAAAGTAGTTTTGTTACGAAACCAAATTAAAAGAAACAAAATACTATGCTCCCCTCGCTCCTAAAGGACCCAGGGGAGCAAGCAATTTTAGGCACCCCCATGACATTTGGAAAGGTTTGGGGAGGAGGCTCACAGAGCTGAGTTATGAAGCTCCAAAGGGGGTGACTCTAGGAAAAAACCTTTCTAATTGGAATCGAAAGCTGATTGGGCGAGTGATTGATTCCAACTAGAAAGTTTTTTTCCTAAGGGCATCCCCTTTGGAGCTTCATAACTCAGCTCCCTGAACCCCACTCCTTTCCAAATTTCAAGGGGCTTGCAGGGAAGAGCTTGAGGAAGCTCCCCTGACATTTCCTCTAGAATGAATCATTTCATTCTGGGAGGAGGGGCGGAATGGTGTTTCTTTTTGTTCTGCAATGAAATGCTAGCTGCCATTTCATTTCATTTCATTTCAAAACAAATTGAAACCTTGCCACACAATGAAACAGTGTTTTGTTTTTCGTATGGCGCCCTTTCTTAGTGGGCTCCTTAATATCTCAGGAATTACTTCCTGGGCTAAGGCCTATCCAGGAAAGTTGCCCACACGTCCCATCAGGAAAAGTCCTCCAACTTTATGCTTCCCCCTCCAGTATTTGGCCATGGGTCCCTTTGGGTCAAGTTCATATACAGTGAGTTCCAGCAGCAGCGGATGTATCACTCAGTCAGTCATCTAGCCCAGCATCCAAGCACAAAGAGAGATGAAGATTAGTGGCCTTCTTCTCTCTAGTGAGTGGGAACCACCCAGGTCCCCCAGCCCTTGTCTCCTGTTTTTTACCCAGACTGCTTCGGCAGGGAGAGTTGCCAGCCTTTGCAGATGACAGAAGACTTTCTTCTGTGGCTCCTTCCTGGATCTCTCTCCAGCAACACATCTCTGTTATCTGCTGCCAGCATCAGGAATTTGTAAGCATTCTTCCACTCCTTCTCCCCTTCCTCCTCACTCTCTCTTATCTCCTCCCGGTGACGGCTGCAGCTGTGCTGGCAGGCCTAGGGCTGGTGTCCTCCCTATTCCAAGGCCCCAGTGTTTCATATACAAACTGCATTCCTCCTGGACTTGCCAAGGGGGCTGGATCACTGAAGTACCACTCAAGTACTCAGTCCCATCCGGTCATTTGCCTGTGGCTGGCTCATAGACCGAAATTCCCAGAACCCTTAACCACCAGCTGTACTAGCCAGGGATTCTAGGAATTGCAGTCCAAGAACACGTAGGTTACCCAAAGTTGGAAAGCCACTGCTGTGGCTACCATGTCGAATGCTGCCATTGCTGCTGTGAACATTCAGACTGCCCCCTCCTAGGTAAAACTTGGCACACCTTTTCCTACTGCCAAAGCAGGAACCAATATTATACAGCAACACTAACCCATTTCCTAGAGTTTTGTTTCAGGGATACAGAAGTACTATATCCTTCATTCATAAACTGGAGGGGTTTTTTTTTTTAAAGAACTGACTCTACAGCACCACATTGGGTATCTCAGAAGTCTTATTGAAACCTTATACCCCATCTGCATTAGTCTAAACGTGTGACACAGATACCACCCAAGCCTCCTAATGCTTTACCTGAAAGAGAAGCAGACTTTTATATGTGTAAAACCAAGGTCTGTAGCAGTGTGTTCAGTGTACAGCACGTCCATGATCAGAAGTACTCATAGGAGGCAGAACTCCTGAACATTCATACATACTGAGTGTTCTCCCAAGGTCTGTTGCATACCTTTACACTAAATATGAAGCCCCTAGAAAATTCCATGTGGGTTGGGTTGTAGGGCAGAATAACTTATGGGTGCTCACCTGTCCCCTGCATCGTTTAAGATTTAATGTGAATTTAGGCATAACACTTGGGTTTTCTCATGCAGTTACTGTCTCAAGAACTATGTTACAAAACATATACTTGATGAAAAACTCTGCATAAAACAGATACATATTGTTAAAATGTGCATGTTGAGAGAGAATGGTCCTTCAAAATTCAGTATATCTGTTCATGTTTTATGTTTGCTGTGCAGGTGTAGGAAGATGCTGAAATCTGATGAAACAGGCTATGACTGATTTTGACACAGACTAGCTGTACATATATTCTTATTGACTCACCCATCTCTAACATGGTACATGTTGATCATTTCTTTCTGTGAAGTTAAATGCCATTTCAGGAAGTTAAAATAGAAAACAAAGGAAGTTCTTCCGAAATGTGGAATTTCTATGACTTTCTGTGTCATGTTGTAAATTCTCCTCTGCTGACTTATATTATCTTCCTGACCTTTCTTCAGGAAGCTTTGACTTCTTCAGGAAGGTTGCAGCTGACTTTCTAGCTAAGGACATTATTCTTTAAAGTCTTTTGGGGCGTAAGTCCTCTGGGCTTCACTGAGGCTAACTTCAGGCTACATATCACATATGTTTCAAAATTTATCTTTCTAAGACTCGTATACCCGTCCGATTTTAGTAAATCTAATATAGGTTTCTGTGGAGGACATGTTTGATTGAATGTGTGCTTTTCTGTTTAACAAGATCCTAGGGTGCCCTCTTGTGGTAAAATGACACAAAGTTGGCTAAGCAGAACAGTCTAGAAAATTGTTTTTGAGGAGGTAGTCCTGTTAGTCCTTTCAAGCAATGGACTGATAATGGGTATTTTAAAGACAAAGGAAGCTTGTTTTAACCTATTGGCTGGTAAAACAAATGTCTGTTAACCTCTTGGTATGCATATCTTTCTGTGTGCTATAGGATTCCATATGCTAACAGCCTTAACAAACAACAGCCATATAGTGATGAGAAATATTTCTTTGTATTGATTTCAGTACATTCCCTTTAATCTTATCTGTATTTTCCATCATCTTTTTTGAGACTCTGTGATGACATTTTATCTTACAAAATCATAGAGCGATTTTTTTATATATACAGTATGTGCTTCTTTTGTTTTCTTTCTTTTTAAAAATATTTTTGTGAACTCTTTTGGGTTTTCTGGATCTCCAAAAGTCACAAAGAATCTTTAAAATGTCTCCAAAAAAGCAGAGACAAGGCAACAGGCAATCAGGCTACTCCAGAAGTAGTACATGAGAATGAAAAATCTTTATCATTAGACCCATGTAAGTACCAGTTTTATAGTATAATATTCCCAGAACCTAGTGGTACTCCAACAGAGACAGAGAATCTGCCCAGATGCCCCCCCCACAGAAGCAAACAACCCCCCACTCAAATGTATACCTTGAACAGAAAAATATACACAATTAAATGAAATCATATTTTGGAAAAATAAGTTAAACAGAGAAAGCACCTCTCCACACATTCAAAGAGTGACAAAATAAAAAAAAATTATTTAAATTATATTTAAAAACCCAAGCAGCGTCCTCTCCCTACAAACAAGATAAAGAAGCAAACAAATTAAGGCAAACAAAATCAATTAAATTCCCTCACCAAAATTCTTAAGATATGGAAGATTGTTCACCCTGCCACCAATGTATGCCTTTTCTTAGTCCCGTAGGCAGCAGGAGGCAGGCAAGGCAGATAGTAGGAAAAATAACCTAAGACAGGAAAGGAGCAAAAAGGAAATCCCAAAAGAAATCAAGTGGAGGTGAATTTAAAAACTAATCCCAAGAAGGATGCTCTGGACTCACCATTTTGAGAGGCAGGGGGGTCTTTGCAGCCCTGCTGAAGAGGCACAAAAGTTGCGCCAATGGCGTTGGCTACATAAGTAGGTAGCGCACTGTTAAAAGCCAGCACCGACAGGCTCCCCACCTCTTCGTCTAACAGTGACCATGCACACACCCCTCCCACCCCCCAAAATTGTTGATGGTAATGCTTAGCTGGTCGCTTTGGGGCCAGATGGGAATTTTTGGCTGTCACTCTTATTGCCATGGAGTGACTGAGAGTTTTTGCCCATCCCATCATCAACAATGTGCGGGCTGGGGCAAGTAATTCCAACCATCGGTCACAATTTGCCGGGTAGCTCAAGTGGCATCGTCATCATGTCAAGCCCCTCCTTTAGATGGCATGATAAGGTGCTCAGCAGCCCACATATAAATTAATAACAAGTTGATAATAGTTATAGGTGACCTATATGAGGGCTGCACTTCCCATTAGGAGATGCAAAAGGGGAGGCATGCCTAATTACATTAACACCGTCCTCCCCTATCCAGTGCAATCTTACCTGACCTGGGAGGGGCAGCTGTTTAATAACATCTACAGATGTTAACCACTCGCACTATGGCACAGGTCCTCTTTTATTTGCAGCTAAAGGTTCATTGTTAAACTTCATTATAATTGTTATCAATAAATTGTGGCCCATGTTAACCCAAAACTTTGGTGTTGCCTCGTTATTTCAGTCTGGGTCAGCAAGGCAAGCTGGCACAGGCAGGCTGCCTGGCAGCACTGAAAACAATCCAAAGAAATGGAAAACACAATCCAGCCCAAAATCCAAGACTCAAAGACTCCCAAAGAATCCAGTTGAAGGCAGGCAAACAGACAGATGGGGAGCATTCCAAGATGGAGGGAATGAGGAACTCAGCACAAAGTAATTCCACCCACAAGAAACAACTAAAAGGACTGCTTCATACCAGGATCCAGAACCTTTTACAGATCCAAAAGCCCCTCTCCCTGGCAGCTGTCAATGTTCTTGTACAATGCTCTTGTGCATCAGATTCTCAGACAATCTGATAGTACAGGTGAATGAAAAGTTACCAAAAGGGAACATGAAAGGAACACAATAGCTTCATGAACTATTCTTTTATAAATATGTGACCTTCGTGTTTAAGAGGATCTCTTTGGGGAACTTTTACAAGAATGCGAATTACATGAAAGACTGGCTTTTTGTGTATTTGGATATAAGTAAGCAAGGCCTATACCCTTCTTTGTGTTTTTCTCCTGCACTGAAAATGGTGGGCACCTTAATTCATTTTTCTGAGGTATACCTTCAGTTGCACAATTCACAGTTATGAACAAGAACGTACTTGTATTGCTTTTGTTATGCACCTTTTTACCTGCTATCTTTTTAATCTGCATGGATTCTTTTCTGCACACCTGTATTTCTTTGAAATGTTTTATGTGTCTGTTTTCTCCTGAATGTGGGACTTTTGAATGAAGCCATGCTTGTTTAAATGCTACCTTTGACAAAGATGAGATTAAATCAAAGAACTGAATAACCTTAT
>JAHTLZ010000129.1:9049158-9060814 GCA_023846285.1 Phrynocephalus versicolor | reverse complement strand
CTTAATTTGTTCCCAAATAAAGCCATGGGAAGTGTTCTGTTTGGTGACGAGCCTGTGAGTTTTTGCAGTGGGTTGCAACAGGAGAAGAGACCTCAGAGAGACCTTTTCTTCTGTTTTCCTCTTCTCATATTTTTAACATTCTCCTAAGTGATGCAGTACTATTTCATATATGTGGTAGTATTCGTGCCAGCTTAATGTATTGCTTTAGCACTATGCCACTAACTGAATCAAACAATGACAACAAAAAGGATAACTGTGGGTTATAGAATGACAGCCACAACAAAAGGAGTGCAAAGGGGTTGGGGAGGAGGCATCAAAAGTGGGTTAAGTTGGTGGGATCTGACGTGCTGTCTGGACCTTTCTCACAGGAGAAGAAATATCTCCTATGTGAATGGAAGGACCACTTAAGTGCAAGAAAAAGTACATTGCACCGAAGACAACGGCCTTTTAATTGTGACCCTCATCACTCCAAATCCTGTCTAGTCACACCCTCATTTCATTAATAATTTCGGCAGTAATAAGAGGTTGTAAAGATATCAATACTGAAGTATTTTTAAATATCACTTTCCATCCATTCCCTCTATATGTACAGGTGTTTGTGTGCATGAAAAGTAAGGACCTGATTTAATGGTTCTGATGAATCTTGCCAGAGCGGCAAGGCAGAACAAAGGGTTAATGGCAGTGGCCGCGTGCACAGGAGAAGCAGCAGCAGCAACGTTAGATTTAAAATTAGTACCTGGATCCTCAAAGCCAAACCCCTGATAAAAGCAAAGAAACTCGGTTTTCTGTCTCACATTTTTCTGTTCCAAGCTTGTCTCCTTTCCATCATTCTATACACTTTTTCACTGCCATAGTCTACCATCCACATGGGCAATGCAGGCAGAAACCGAACCACCAGGGAATATATTTACAACCAAGAACTGTCAGTTTCACTAGTTTGATGATATTCAGTTCCTGTGCCAGTTGACAGACTTTTCTTAGAATAATGCTGATGGGAACTCCCAAAACACAAGGGAGGATGTTCATGAGTTTCTTAAGGTAATTAAGACAATTTGCTTCCTGGAAGGCTGGATTGTTAACACCTGATGAGTGCAATGTATTGGCTGGATTTCAGGGCTGATGTTTTCTTGCAACTAGACTCACCTTAAAGGATAGACCCAAAAGTGGGCTCATCTTTTTCTCCTTACTTTTGTCAATTTGGAAGTAAAAGTTTCTGATAAGGCCTTCCCTCTTTCCAAAGAGCAAGCTTTCCACAAGTGATATCAAAACAGTTCATAAGCGCAACATTCAGAAACAACCACAATTGTAAGCTTGGCTTTCGGTAGGCCGCGGCAGCAGTTGCCTCAGTGGAGCAGCTGCTCCTTAACTGTGGTGACATTTCGATGGTTGTGGGGTTCCTCCGGTTAGGTGGTCAAAGACCCGGAGTTGGGGGAGTGCTGGAGGTGCACCCCGTGACAGGATTTGGCATTTCAATGGCGTCCTGAGGCCAAGGCCTCTGGAGACGTCTGGAATTTCCTCCACAACCCACGCTATCATAACAGGGCATTCCCTGTGTTAAGCTGCTGGCTATAGGCTTCCAGCTGGTTTAAGCTTGAAGCCACAGGACAGGCGAAGGAGAAAACCAGAAGATTGAAAGTCTGGTGATATAACAGGACTCCTACAAAAGGTTCAAAAACTATAAAACATTCTAACACCACGACAGACACAATCCCCCTCAGGTGAAGCAAAATGGCTGGTGAGAACAGAGGGGAGAGATTTAAGGTGGTGAAGCTGCTGACAAATTTAAGGTGGTGAAGCTGCTGACAAATCCCAAACTACTGTCTGCAAGGAGTGCTTGTCTAACAGCTGGGTTGCAACTTCTCCAGTGCTGTGTGCTGTGTGCTACAGGACCATCTCTTCATGTCGTTTTTGTGAGCAAGAGATAACAACTGTTGTAGGCTGTTCTTCCTGTGGCGGTTTTCTCTCCCTCACCACCCCCATATCATCTCCCCACCACCACCCTTTTGGGGGTGGGGGTTCCTGACTATTTCAGCAGTCTCCCTGCCTGAGCTGATGGAGGTGGTCTCGGACCTGGTGTTGAGGACCTCCAGACTGTTGGTGCTGGGGGACCTCAACATCCATGCTGAGGCTGCCTTGGCCGGGGCGGCTCAGGACTTCATGGCCGCCATGACAACCATGGGGCTGTCTCAACATGTCATCAGCCCAACGCATGAGAAAGGCCATACTCTAGACCTGGTTTTCTCAACGGGATTGGAGGATGGTGGTTTGGATGTGGAGGGGTTGGTTCTGACTCCATTGTCATGGTCAGACCACTTCCTGGTCAAGTTTAGACTATTAGCTACTCCAACCCTCTGCAAGGGTGGGGGAATCTATTAAGATGATCTGCCCTCAGAGACTAATGGATCCAGATGGTTTCCTGGAAGCTCTGGGGGATTATCTGTCTGATATGGTCGGTGCTCCTGTCGACGCTCAGGTCACCCTATGGAATAGGGAAATGTCCCGGGCAGTTGACACGACCGCACCTAAGCGCCCTCTCCCCTTACGCAGAGCCCAGGCGGCTCCTTGGTATACATCTGAGCTGCGGGCAATGAAGCAGGAGGGGAGATGGCTGGAGCGCAAGTGGAGAAAATATCGCTGTGAGTCTGATCGAACACGGCTTAGAGCCCATTATCGGGCCTATTCTGTGGTGATACGGTTGGCGAAAAGGCAATATTTCACAAACAGTATTGCTTCCTCAGAGTGCTGTCCAGCAGAGCTGTTTTGGGTGTTCCAGGACCTTCTTCAACTGAGAAATACGGTGGAGGTTCTGGAACACTCAGCAGCCCGTTGTGACGAGTTTGCTGTTCACTTTGAGCGAAAAATCGCTCAGATTCGCAGGGAATTGGACTCCAGTATTGGTGCAGAGTCAGGGGATGTATCCAGTGTGCCGTGCTTAGGTCCAGCATTATTGGATGAGTTTCAATTAGTGAGACCCGAGGATGTGGACAGGGTGCTTGGATCTGTCCATTCTACCACCACGCTGCTCGACCCTTGCTCTTCCTGGCTAATTGAAAGATCTTCCAGGGGGGTTCCCACCTGGGTCCAGGAAGCTGTAAATGCCTTAAAAGAGGCAGTAATTAGACCACTCCTAAAAAAACCCAACCTGGACCCAGGGCTGGTGGGTAACTACCGGCCAGTTGCGAACCTCCATTATTTGGGCAAGGTGTTGGAGCGGGTGGTGGCCAGACAGCTCCAGGCGCTGCTGGATGAAATGGATTTTCTGGATCCATTTCAATCTGGTTTCAGGCCAGGTTTTGGAACAGAGACTGCCTTGGTCGCCCTGTACGATGACCTTTGCCGGGAGAGAGACAGGGGGAGTGCAACCCTGTTGATACTCCTGGACCTCTCAGTGGCTTTCAACACCATCAACCATGGTGTCCTTCTGGATAGGCTGGCCAGGTTGGGAGTTGGTGGCACCGCTTTGCGGTGGTTCCGCTCCTTCCTGGCTGACCGTGTCCAGAAGGTCGTGCTGGGGGACAGTTGCTCTGCCCTGTGGCATTTACGTCATGGGGTTCCTCAGGGCTCCATACTGTCTCCCATGCTGTTCAACATTTACATGGAACCACTGGGAGCGGTCATCAGGAGGTTTGGGCTGAGGAGTCAGCAATATGCTGACGATACTCAGCTCTACCTCTCATTTTCCACCAATCCAGGTGAGGCGGTTTCTGTGCTGAACTCGTGTCTGGGCCAGATAATGGACTGGAGGAGGGTTAATAAATTGAAACTCAATCCAGACAAGACGGAAGTGCTGTTAATGGGTGCTTCGCCGGACAGGTTAGAGGGCCATTTCCCTGTCTTGGACGGGGTTGCACTCCCCCTAAGGGACAGGGTCCGCAGCTTGGGGGTGCTCCTGGACCCCGGTCTAACTCTGGAAGCCCAGGTGGACTCGGTGGCCAGGGGTGCCTTCCTTCAGCTGCGGAAAATATACCAGCTCCGCCCCTACCTAGACGAGCAGAGCCTCATGACAGTTACACATGCACTGGTAACATCCCGTATTGATTACTGCAATGTGCTCTACATGGGGCTGCCTTTGAAGATGGTCCGGCGATTGCAATTGGTATTTTAGATACTGTTTTGGGAGTTTCAATAGGTATTCCTTCTGCTCCGAAGGCAGCAAAAACTGAGATGCTACAATAGATATATGTTCTTATTGAACTGTTGCCTTAAGTGAAGGAAAATATCAGACGTTAGGCTTCTAGGATTACGTTCCATTAGTCAATATCATCTGGACACCTGTAACACTGAAGGTGTAGCTGCACAAAATCGATCATTTAATTCAATCATGTAATTTTTCTAGCGGTAGTTTTATCAGCAAGCAGCCATGGTCTGGAATTTCAGCAGCATAGGCATTTGTGCCCCAAGAGATTTGTTCTTTGTAGCAAATATTGAAACAGTATTTTGGTATGTGGTGGTAATATTTCATAATAGTCTGATCCCAGGAGATTATGTAGTTGGCATGCCTAAACTTGTTCTATGGAAATATTACAGTTCACCATCTGATTAAGAATTCACTCCAACACAGGAAGCTTAAATAGAATAGTAGATGAGTTTATACACAAGTCAAACTCTCAACATAGGTTCTCCATGAGTCTTTAGAGCTTTGCATGCTAAGAATGAGGAGTTCTGGTTGAAGATTTCTGTTCTCTAACACAAGTTTTATTAGCTGAAGGTTTCCTCCATGATATATTTAACCATCGTCCATCTGACAATTAGAGATGGGCACGACTTAGCGGTATTTTCATTTCCATTTTCGTTTTTCATTTCCGTTACGTAACGAAACGAAAAACGAAAAACAGCTCAGAACTGGAAAGAAAACAGAAACGAAACGACTAATTTTGAGCCAATTTTCGTTTTTCGTTACTGGGAAAGCACTTAATGGAGCTAAATGGGAAGAAACGAAAAAATTTTCGTTTTTGTTTTTGTTTTTTTGTTTTTGTTACGTAACGAAACGAAAATGAAAAATTTTGAAATTAGCTCATGAAAACGGAAACGAGCCGAAACGGACCCCTAGACGAAAACGAAAATGAAAACGAACAATTTTTCTGAGTCGTGCCAATCTCTACTGACAATGTGTGAAACAAGGATAGGGCTAGCCCAAAATATTTTGCAGTGTAAGACAAAAGGAGATTATGCTCCACCATAACCCTTCCAATTCCTCCCTGCTTCCCATTTGCTGTATTCCCTACATTGCCAGGCAATCTTTTGTTTAATCAGCACCTGTCACTAATCTCACTGCCCGCAAGGAGAGTCTTGGTCCGTGGCAAGGCCTTGCTGCAGGAGTAGGCGGTGCATCAACCTGGGGAGCTTCTTTCCAGTCTCAAGTAGGAATGGAAAATGAATGGGTGGGCCCACACACCTGGTCACATGTTTCTGTGCTGACTTCAAAGAACAGACCAAAGTCTCAGAATGTACAAAACACATATCACTTCATTTTACTCTAAACTACTTCTGTTTCACACTCTGCATCTTTGACTTTGTGGGCCAGGAGCCACAATAGCCTCATCCATTGTATAGCAGGGCAGGCAAGCTTCATTCCTGGATGATGTTGTGTACTTTACCCCTTGCCTAACTTCTACCATTCCAGGTATCAGCTCTGGTGAATAATCATCAGTGAGTCTCATTCCAGCAAGTTTCAATAACCATATTAGCCCCACCACCCCATGTTAAGAGTTCAACTTCATCTGGTTCATTTATCATGCTTTGTGCATTATTGTAAAGACATGTAAAACCACTGGTCATTTCCTTCAGCTGTTTTCTCACCATTTCCCCCCTCCTGTCCAGTCTTAGGCTTTTGTCCCACTATACCAGTTTCCTGGCGTCAGTGTTGTCTTTTGTTTGCGTTAGGTGGTATTCCCTGTCCTAGGTAATACTGAACTCCAAATAGGCAAATCTCTATGGATGATACCATCAGCTGTGGTAGTTTTCAACTTCCATTATTGTTTCTTCCCTTCCTAGGCTGTAACTTTCAACTGGAAAGAGTACTGCAACAAAGGATGCAGATAGTTGCGTCCTAAGGTTCTCCACCTTCCTATTCACAGCTTCACAGTCACTTGCAATGCATTGGAGGCTGTCTCTTACAGCATCTTTTATTCCCACCTGGATCAGAAGGAAGGGGTTATAATCAATGGGCTCAGTGAATCTTAGCAATCTCTTTTATGTCCAGGATCCTGGATCTTCCCCTAGTCTTTGAGAACACAGACCAATAAAGACACTTAAACTGTTCAAATAAATTTGAATTTGTGACACCTGAATCTTGCTAGCTGGATTACTTTGCTCCTTGCTATGAATTCCCTGGGCTGCCTCTTGTTATGTTCCTCCTTTTTGGACTTTTGTTCTGCTCTGCTGCTTGCTGTTCTTGGCCTACTCTGCTTGGCTTGAAAACTTCTGTTTGAAACTGATGCTGCACAATAGGACCTGACCCTGGTTGGCTGTTGGCCCAGATTCTGCTCTGTTGGGCCCTTTGGCACCAGCACTACTAACATGCTGTGTCAACATTCCCACAGGGCCTGTCTACCTGGCACAAGGGCAAAGGGATTACCTTAGCTGCCAGTTTATAAGCCTTTGTCACCGTTCATAAAGGCCCAAACAACTTGAAACTTGATTTCCTGAAAGATCAATCTTTCCCCTGGAAATCCATTCATTCCTTGAAGTCAGCTGGGGAGGGCCTGTTGGTGATGTGTCCTGGGCCTGAGTTCTATTCCATAGTTCTTCAAAGCAGGACATTTAAGATGGTGACAACCACTATGTGGAATATCTTAGTGGTTGGCATTTTTAGATATACGTTGAATCCATACCTGTCTTTGAAATGTTTTCTTAAGACATTCAGTCTACAATTTGTTGAATGCACATACTGTAGTTTGTCTTTATTTATTTATTTGTTTATATTATTGTATACAGATTTTAAGGTCTAAATGGTTGCGATGTGGTGAGTGTTCCTGCTAGCGGGTACCTTCATGGTGAGACATTGGGCCCCTTTAAGATGGCTGAGAGAACTCAGGCAGGGTAAAAGGCTAAGACAGAAGGAAAGAGGGGGAAGGTACAGTAGCTTAATGAGAATGCATACATAAGGCAGGAAACAGCCAGATAAAAGGAAATGAAAACAGACCATTGTGAGGCTGCTGGTCAACTAAAGAAGAAGAAGGCAAAAGGGTCTGGGTTGATGTCCCAGAGAAGTTGTGGCCACCTGAGACTGATGGCAGCAGTGATGATCTTCCACTTGAAGGACCTCAGACTGATAGTGGAGTCACTGTCTTAGGGTATTTGTACACGACCCCTAAACTCCGCCGCAAATGGCTCCCAGCTCCGGAGCTTAAAATTGTTTCCCCACCAGCTCCGGAGTTTACAGAAAATTAAGTGCGACCACGCCCACCTAAGTGCGTCCCAGCGCACTTTTCAGGTACCTGCTCTCGGTGGGTGAAAAATCCCAGATCCAGATGTAACCTAGAGTGTCGGGCTCTCCTCACTTCTGTTTGTTGTTGTTTTTGCCTCCCGCCCCTTTAAGAGAAGGAATCAGGAGGAGGACGGGGCTTGAGGCGGCTTGGACCAGCAGATGGAGGTGAGCCTGCATTCTTTTGTCCCTTTTTTCTCCCTCCCCTCACGCAGACAGGAGCAAGGAAGTGCGGAGGGGTGGGGACGCAGGAAGAGCAACGAACCCCCAAGATCTCTGGTCCGAATTTAAGTGGCCAACAGATCTTAGGGGTCGTGTGAAAAGGCCCTTAGACAGGCATGGACTAGGTAGAAGGGCAGGGCTGGGCAGACAGCATCCATACCAAGGACAACACGAGCCCTCTTTGAGCTGGACAAAGTCTTATGTTGATGGATCTGGACTGCAGAGACTCTCAAGGAAGATAACTGAGGATCCCACTGAGGGAGAAGGAGCCCAATGACTGGTGCATGCCTTTCCCTTTACATCTTCCAAGACTGCAGGGATTCTGCAAATCTGTAGTATATTTGTAAATAAAGCACCCATATGTTTAAACCCTGATGTTGAGTGCATGGAGTTGGTCCCGGGAGAAACCAGCTGCTCCCAGCTCTGAGGTGCTGGAGGCTGGTAGTGCTCACAGGGGTCTATAAATATTAATAAGTCACAATAATAGTAATGAATTTGAATGAGATCAAAAGGGGAAGGGTGATTTTGCGGTGTATTAGTGTGAAATCTTCCATTATTTCTTATTCAGAAGTCTAATGTGTAGTATAGAGATGGGCACGACTCAAAAAAATGGTGTTTCATTTGTCGTTTGGTCGTTTAGGGGTCCGTTTCGGTTCGTTTTTGTTTTTGTGAGGTTTTTTGCAAAAAAAATCATTTTCATTTCGGTACGTAACAAAATGAAAAACCGAAAACGAAAACAAAAAAATGCTGTTTCATTACCATTTAGCACAATTCAATGTATTTGCCGTAATGAAAACGAAGCGGTCGACAAAATTTTTTTGTGTTTCGGGTCGTTTCGTTTCATTTTGGAGTCAAAATTCATTTTTCATTTTGTTACGTAATGAAACAAAAAAACAAAAATGAAAACAAAAAATCGCTCGTTTCGTGCCCATCTCTAGTGTAGTAAAGCTTCCTCATTCAGATATACACTTGATCCCTTCTATACGCCCTCCCATATTATTATGTTTTTAATTCTAATTAGAGATTGGCACAAACTGAGTTGTGAAGCAGAAAATGAGGCTTGTTTGCAGTTCAGTTCATGATCCGATTTGGAGATCCTGTTTTGCTGAAGCAAAATGAAACACCAAACATTTTCCCTCTCACCAATTTGTTTGCTTCAGCAAACCGGGGTGGTCTGCCTGTCCCCTTCTTACTCTCCCAATCATCTGGCCCTCTTGCTCCTGCTTCTACCCTGCCACCACTACTCCCTGGATGCTGTGCTTAGAGCCATGACCAGACTCCTTATAGGAAAGCTAGTAGCTGCCTCTGAGAATGCCTCAACCTCGGGAGGTGGGCACATGCTCAGAGGAAGTACCCTGACTTCTCTTCAAGGAGCCTGGCCACTGTTTCAGATCAAGGCACCTACGATGCAGTTTTCTGGTTGGTTCATGGTGGTTAATGGCTACCCATGAACCATCACAAAGCGTACTTTTTCAGGTTTATGCCCATCTCTACTTCTAACAGTGGCCAGTCTAGGCTGAGAAGCAACATTTAAATATTACAACACTAGTTTCTTTTGTCAGTGCATGCTTATATTTAGTTTGAAATAATTCATTCCTTATTGACTGCTAGAAATCCACATGAAATGGGAAATGTTCCATGTGTTTAACGTTCACAGAAAGTGACCTAGCCTCATTTCATACATTTCATGTTTGAGGTAGAAATTTGTTTAACAACGTGTTAAACCAGCATAATAACATGTTGATGGGTTCTAGTCTAAGCAGGAATATGATTCTTTTCAAAGTGTTTGTGAACTTTTAATAAATGAAGCCTCAGATTATACAAGCCTTTGTAGGACTAAAGATTTCCTACCTCTGCCCCATGAGATGGTGCATGAATATGGTACAATTGTAATCCTAGGAAGGGCATAGCATGCACCCAAGGCAGTAATATGAGTCTTAATAGACCAGTGGTTTTAAGTCCTTTTCAATTCATGACCTTCTTTTATAATAGCCGAGTGACCTGTGAGCCACCACCACCACGCTAGAATAAAAAGGCACTTCTTAGTGGGGTAAAGTCTTTCCTTCTCAGGAATATGTCTTTGAAGATTCTTAGTCATCCAGGTGAGATTATCTGGAAGTTGAGTCATGGTAAATGGACTTCTTTTCTTGAGAGATCAAAACGTTCTGCTGCTCATCCAAAGCAGCTTCATCAGGCTGAGGGAAGTGAGTGGCAAGGCCTTCAATTTATAATTCACCATGATTTCACATCATCTTGGTCTGAATAGGCTCATTAGGTGGACATTTGCCTGAATAGGCCCATTAGATGTACCATGTACTTCTCAGGAAGTAGTCATTTCTCTTCCAAAAGAGAAATTGCACATATGCGCACACACACTTTAATATTTGTCTCCAAAATGTTAAGGAAGGAATTATTTAACAACTAGAGATGGGCACGACCAGAAAAAATGACGTTTCGAGTTGTCGTTTGTCGGGACGGGCCCGTTTCGGGTCGTTACCGTTTGTCGCGATAATTTTCAAAAATTTGTCGTTTCCATTTCCGTTTGTCATTTGGGTTGGGGTTGGGGTAAGTGGGCTCTGGGAGGCACCTCTCTGGGTGCCTCTGAGTTGACCCACTAAGAAGGGAAGGGAAGCGTAATGCGTAGCTGCCACATACCATACATTACATTATGTTAGGGTTGGGGGGTAAGTGGCAGAGGCAGGTACCTCTCTGGGTGTGGGTGCCTCTGTCTCACTAAGAAGGAAAGCATACTGACGTACTGGCATACAGGTTAGGCTTAGGGAGGGATAGTGGGCTCTGGAGTTGGAGGCACCTCTCTGGGTGCATCACTCTGACCCACTAAGAAGGGAAGTGTACTTGTGTACGAATCTGGGTTAGGGTTGGGGTTAGGGTAAGGGCTAGGCTTAGGGTTACGGTTAAGGTTAGGGTGGGTTAGTGGGCTGCACCTCTGGGTGCCTCTGACCCACTAAGAAGGACAGTGTACTGGCGTATGGGTTAAGGTTAGCGTTAAGGTTGGTGGGCTTTTTATGCCCTCTGGCACATCCAGAAGTCTCAGTGAAAACCTGGCCATGCGATTGGTGGAATGGCTCCAAAAATTTGCATGGTCCCATCCCATGGCCAGCCCATCATTGCGCAGGTGTAAAAAAATAAAAATAAAAATAAAAATAAAATAAAATCAATTGAGACGTTTTATTGCAAGAAAAACCCACTGCTGCTACTATAAAAATCAGGCATTTAAAATACCTAATTTTCACATGTTTCTGTTGTGCTTTAGTGGGTTTTTGGACCATGATTTAAAAATAAATATTGTGGTCGCCATTTTGGATTCCCCCCCACCGCATGGCATAGGCTGAGATGACGAGGATGACCCCCCCAGCCTGGTGCAAGCAGTCCAGGAATGGAGAGGGGGGAAGGCCGGGGACACCCCCCCCAGAAACCACCCCTCTCTGGTAGGTGCCCTCACTGAGGCAGGCATATTTCCGCCTGCTTTTTTGGCCGGGAATCAGGTTTTTTTGTTATTTTTAAAACTTTTTTTCTGTGCTGCTTGGCATCACGTGATTGCTGCAATGCCATGAACGACAACGAAAAATCAGACCCAATTTATCTTTATTGGGTTGGGTTCGAGCTGGAGCGGAGTAATTCTCGTTACCGTTACCCGTTACATAACGGAAACGACAAACGGTAACGGAAACGAGAATTTCGCTGCTCCATGCCCATGCCTATTAACAACTATTACAACATACAAAAGACAACCTGTGGCCCCCCATCCCAAGAAAACATGTTATGACCCCTTTGGAGGTTATGACTCCCAGGCTGGGCAACATAATACTAGACATTTGACCAGTGCTTTAAAATGAAACCAAATGTTTCTCAATAGCTTCACAAATGAATATACAATTTCTCCACTCAGAACATGTTTTATTTAAATAAATAAATAAAATAAATGTCTTACTGTGATGTGGTGTGTGTGTGTGTGTGTGTGTGTGTGTGTGTGTGTGTGTGTGTGTG
>JAHTLZ010000129.1:8953705-9015804 GCA_023846285.1 Phrynocephalus versicolor | reverse complement strand
ATTTATTTATTTATTTATTTATTTATTTATTTATTTATTTATTTATTTATTTATTTATTTATTTTAAGGCTTGTATACCGCCCGTCTTCCTGAAGGAACTCCGGGCGGTTCACAACAAAGAAAATCATACAATGAATAACCAGTTATCAAATAACAACAATCAACAGACAATATAAAATACAGCCCTAACATAAAGTGGGAGGCAGATGGCAGAGAAGAAATTTTGTAAAAAATTAAATTAAATTAAGTCACCAAACACCTCACAGAAGAGCATCATTTTTAGAGCCTTCCAAAAGGCTGGCAGGGACTGTGCAAGGCACACTTCACTGGGTAGATGGTTCCATAAGGAAGGGCCAGCTACAGAGAAGGCCGGGCTCCGAGTGGAAGTTTTCCAGGCCTCTCTGGGCGTGGCCACCCATAGCGAGTGCATATATCCTGTGATAGAGGTAAATACCTTTTTAACTGTTCTGCCTTGGGGTGGGGAATTACATATGGTATGTTCATCTATAGCTCTCAAGTAAGACATATATCCTTCCTTTTCTCCTTTTATTTGTTTTTCTCTTATCCCCTTTCCTATATATTTCTTTTAATTGTTTAGGCACATCACTCTGCCACCCAAATGCCCATGTTACCCACCTTCTAATCTGGGTCATTTATTCAAATTCCGATGTTGTGTTACCCTCTTTGGGGGAGAAGCCATTGCACAGTGCAGTGGTGGCTGAAAGACAGTAGAGGGACACCCAGCACTCTTCAACAGAACCATGCTAATGTGCTGGCATTCCTGTTTGAAAATTTATATAAAATAATAATAATAAGGAGCTGAATGTCAGCAGGTGGGACCACACACCAGATGTAAATGAAATGAACCAGTTTAGTAGTACATGTACAATGGAATGTTGATTGTACGTGCTGAAATGTGGAACAAGTATGGTAGTATCTTCCCAGTTGGCTGGATCTGGTGCAGAGATAGGATAGAGGGGGAAAATAATAATTAATAATAGCCGTGTGTTCTGTGAGCCCTCCAAAAAGAGTTAAAATTCATAGAGAGTAACTAAGAAACATTTTGTTGGTGTGACTGTAACCTAGCTTGATCATTAAGCTCAGGTTTTGTTTTGCTTTGTTTTTAAAAAAGTGTATTTTGCCCATGCATTGATAGAAGTGTCTAGCTCTCGCAAAACACAACATATGTATATCCAGAAGGAAAATTAGATGAGATGAGAGAGCAAAGGGAGGAATGAGAAAAAGGGACAAATGTTATGTAAATAACACAAGTTTTTTTTTCTAGTTGTCTTCTTAGAGTCCTTTTCTCCAGAACTGTGTTGGGTTGTATGACGGTTGTATCCCTTTCCCTTTTAATAGTACATAATCTATAAATTTTCCCCAAATATCATAAAATATATCCTTGCTCATTTCCCCTCGCAAAACTTTTATACTACAGGACAATTTGTCATTTAAACCTATATCCCACACTTCCTTGTACCAGTCAGCAATTTTTAAATCTGAATTCAGTTTCCAATTTTTAGCTATAATCAGTCTTGCTGCTGTCATAAAATTTTCACTTAATTCATATTCATTAGTAGGTGGTAGAGATAGCAAAGCAATTTCTGGCTTACATTTAATATCAGCTTGTAATATTTCTTTTATCTCACCGAAGATCTGTTGCCAAAACTTTTGAACTATTTCGCATTCCCACCAAAGATGAATATAAGTACCTATCTTTTTTTTGCATTTCCAGCAAAACTTAGAATATCTTGAATTTATTCTATTCAGTCTGACTGGTGTCATATACCATCTTAAAATAGTTTTAAAATAATTTTCTTTTATTCTAACGGATAATGAACGTCATATCCTCATATTCCAAATTCTTTTCCATTCATCTTTTTTTATTTCTTTACCAATGTCTTGCTTCCACACCTCTCTTAGTATTTCTTGTTCCCTTACCTCTAGTGAGCCCTCAGTTATTTTGTATATTTTACCTACTGCTCCTTTCACTGTGTTTCCTTTCTCTGGTTCATATGTTAGCAAGAATTGCTCAAACTTTTTATATTCTCTGAGTTGTGTATTTCTCCTTATCCAATCTTTCATCCAACTTTCTAATTGGGCATAATTTAACCAAGTTAAATGCTTAGCTTGTAATATGCGCTTAGTATCTAATATCCATATTATTTTTTCTGGTTTATATAATACTTCCCCCAAACAACTAAGCTGGTTAGCTGTATAGTAGTTTCTAAGGCTGGGTATGCCTATGCCTCCTTCCTTTTGTGATCTATACCAAAAGCTTTTACTTATTCTTGATTTTTTACCTCCATTACAATATCTGTTTATCAGATCTTGATAAGCTTTAATTTCAGCTTCTGTGTACTGAATGGGTAGCATTCTAAAAAGGAAGTTAATTTTAGGAAGTATCTTCATTTTTACCAATGCTGATAAGCCCTGTAGTTCAGCAGCATGTGGAAGGCCATAGGTTTCCCAGCTCAGAACAAAGGGATAGTATGATTTGATGTTTGATAGTTTGAAGTCGGTATGTTCATATGAACAGCCACACAATGTTTGCTAATGAATGCAATTTTTGAACCTAGCACTTTAAAAAAAAGTTATGCAATTAATTCAGTAGTATGGTCCTCAGCATTCTATTTTTCTCAAAGAAGCGTATCCTGGGGAGCAAACAATTTCATGTATATGAACTTTCAGAATGCCTCCTGCTCAACTTAGAAGCACTTTTAATATGTGGGAGCGACTTAAGTTTAATTACAGAGATATAGCCTGGCAAGTCTTTGAGGGTTTTAGAAATTAATTAAGGAGGAATATATCTGTAACCCAATTAATATTGTTATGGGGGCATGTGGAAGTTAAATTGTTCATTTATTTAAATATTGTAAAATTCCTCCTCCATATTAAACACTTGAAACAGATACATTTGTATAATTATTGAGAGGAATGTTAAACAACAGGCCTGCAGTGTAATATATTTTTTAATTAAGGGATTATGAGTGGTATTAGGGTTGCACTAGGCAGGAATGTCATAAACTACTTAAAGGCAATGTTTCTGGTTTGTAGAAAAATAATGGAATGATATAAAGCTCCCTGTATGGTTAAGAGCTCCCTGTTTCCCTAAGTACTAGAGACTTATGGTGCCTTCAGAATATCTGGTCCATTTACAAAAATACAGTTGGAGAAATACAGTAGACCAGATAGACTAGTGTCCTTCTAAAATTGTGCTAAGCAGGAACTCACATGAACATAATAGCACATGAAAGTGCTACTTGAGCAAGCATTGCCAATGCCATTGTGGACACAGTGAGTTGTATGAAGAAAAAGCAACACTTTTGTTTGATCAGTGGTACAAACCCATATTGTGGCATTGGCAGGATCCTTCACATGTGCTGCTTTATGAATATGGGGTGTTGTGCTTCTGAATGCATAATTCAAAATCCCAAGGAATGGCCCAATATTGCCTTGCAATGTTATACCTGCACTACAGAAATAAATAAGATGCCCAGTACTGCATAGCCAACCTGATTATTGATGACACCGATGTCAGTAGCCAAAATGGTCTACAACAGGCATGTCCAAACTTTGGCCCTCCTGATGTTTTGGACCACAACTCCCAGAATTCTAAGCTTAGATTGCCAATGGCAAAGGACTGTGGAAGTTGCTGTTCAAAACATCTGGAGGGCCGAAGTTTGGACATGCCTGGTCTACAAGATCCCCTCTTGTGCTAACTACCATTCATAAAGAGACCACACAAGTGAAAATTCGCAGAACCTAACTCCCTTTTTTATCTGTTAACCATTTTTCACCAGAATAATCATTCTACCAGATATGGACCTGATTAAAGAGCACATTCAAAAGCAATAACTTGTTTTTTGCACTGCCTTTTCCTTTCATCAGTGGCTTCGTGAATAGAGATGGGCACGAAATGAATTTTTAATTCGTTTTGTTATTCATTATTCATTTTGTTACCTAACAAAACGATTAACGATCCAACCCATCAAAGGAAAATTAAACAAAATGGAATGGAAATTTCCGTTTCATTTTGCTTCGTTTTTCGTCCCCCTGCCCCCTCCCTCCTACCTTGAAGCTGTATTCTCTTCTCCAGGACCAGGAGGGAAAAAAATTAAAAGGGGCGCAACAGCTAGCATCTCTCAGCTGAAAGGAGCTGTCCCCAAGCCAGTGCCTCTCAGCTGTAGGGGGGAAAGCCCCCGGCATACAAGACTTTAAAAAAACCCACTGACCCAGCCCCTGGGGCCGCATGGTCACCACTGAAAATAATAATAATAAATAAATAAAATAAAAAGTGCTGACCCGGCCCCTGGGGCTGCATGGTCAGTGCTGAAAAAATAAATACATTTTTAAAAAGTGCTGGCCCACCCCATGGGGCCACGTGGTTGGCACTGAAAAAAATAAATTTTTAAAAAGGGGCAGCAGGACTGTCTACCTCCGCCCAGCCCGGACATGGCTGGGGCTCCGGACACAGCAGTGGGATTGTCTATTGCCGCTTGGCCCAGCCGCAACCACGTCTCCAAAGGCAGTGATGGGACAGTGTACTGCTGCCTGGTCTGGCCGCGGCTGGAGCTCCGGAGGTAGCAGTGGGACAGTCTACCACCACCCAGCCCAGACATGGCCAGGACTCCAGAGGCAGTGTCGGGATGGTCTACCACCACCCAACTTGGCTCAGGTTTGTATGATTTTTTTTAAAATTCGTATGAACCCAAACCCTAACTGTGGTTTGTCCTTCCTATTTCAGGTTTGTATTAGTTTGTTTATTTCCATTTCAGGGTAGTCAGATAGAGAAACAATCCAAAGGACACCCTTGGTTGCAATTTTGGTCATCATGATGGGCCATGTCTTAAACAAGCCAGAATTTGGAATTGAACAACAAATGATGGGCCTTGACTGCAGTTGGTGCTTGCTTCAAAAACTATGACTTGTACTCAGGTATTGTACTTATGCCAAGACTTGTACTTATGTCTGATGAAGCGGCTTTGTCCATGAAGGCTCACATAAATACAATACTGTATTTTTCTGTGTATAAGACTATATTTTATCTAAAAATATTAAAAATTGATGAAGTAAGACAAGGAGAGAACTATGTGGTTGCAAAACTATAATTTTGGGTGAGAAACTATAATTTTGGGTGAGAAAATTGGGTGTTGTTTTATACATGTGGACATCTTTTGGACAGAAAACTATGGGTAAATGAAAGAGCATTTCAATTGATAATGGTGACAATTAGAAATGGATGCTTTGTTTCGGAAGGGGACTTGTTCCAAAATGAAACATGCCAGCACAGCTGGCACTCAGAACCCAGTCCCACCCTCTGGAACAAAATCAACCAATGTCTTAACTTGCTTAGCTGGCACTGGGAAAAATTACATCCAGGAAGTAGCTTCCTATGTGTCATCTATCCCTCTTCCTAGTCTTGAAAATCAGACAGGGAGACAGGATGACTCATGTCCTTGCACAGCTTCTGATTGGCCAGGAACCAATCCCCTTCCAAAACAAAACACCCACCTTTAGTGCCAATTTTTCTTCCATTTTGGACACTATTTCATCCCTAGACATTATTGGTTTCATCATATTGTTAATTAATGCAAGTTAGTCTTTGAGGTGGGATCACGGCTTTCCTGTCTCTCCACTAAAGAAAAACTTAAGGTCTGACCAGACTGACCTTTTATGGGTGCCGGGTTTTTCAAGATATAAAGGCTGTGGGGGAGGAGGGTGTGTTATTTGGGATGCTCCTCTGATTCAAACTGCAAACAATCCTTTTTAGCTCGATCAGCTTTAAATAAGTACTCCCAAGCTGATTATGCAGCTGCTCTTCACTTCTCAGCCTATGGATGAGCTGCTGGAAAGGCTCACTCCCTCTTCACTACCCAGCTCTTCATGCAGCCACTCTCTGCTCAATAGCTTATCAGCAGAGGGAGGAAACTAGCCAGGGAGGCTCAGAGTGGCTTGAAGCAGATCAGCCTTGGCTTGCCGTCTGTCAGCAGTTCTTGTCTGTTCCTCAGCTGGTTGCCATTGCTGCTGCAGATCCAGGAGTCCAGCAAAAGATGAATTTTGAATCCCCCTGAATTGTGTCATGGGGGGGAGAAACATGCACTGGCCCTGTGTCAGAAAAGGTGTGTGCCAGTTATTTAAAGGGAAGGATGGATCATTCTAAGCAGAAACACAAGCAGATACAGTCTCCCCCCCCCCCAATCCAAACAGTGCTAACAGCAATCCATAGATCACAACTAGAGATGGGCACGAAATGAAAAAAAAAATTCTGTTCCGTTATTTGTTATTTGTTTCGTTATGTAACAAAACGAATAATGAAAATTGTGATGAAATTCGAACGAACCGAACAGAATCACGAAAATGAGGTTTGTTACGTTTCATTTTCATTAACGGTGACACACAATGAAATGAGCTGTTTTTAAATGTTAAAAAACATCCTGAATATCTGTAAAAACCCAGCGATAATTATTTATTCTGCCTGATAATACCTATAAGAGGGGTTGGGGTTCTTAAAATGTCTTTATATCTTTTCTCAGATTGCTGTATTTTTTTTCCTTTAAGGGGAGTTAGGGACATCGACCCAAAATGGCTCCCAGGTGCCTAATATTGATTTCTTGGGTATTAAAACACCCTGGACATCCGGAAAAATGCAGTGATAATTTTTTGAAATTATTAACTACCAGGGGGTTGCGGTCCTTAAAACGTTTGTTTTTGTCTTTCTCCCATAGCAATATAGTTTTTCTTTTTCTTTTAAGGATGACACAAAATGGATTCCAGCCACAAGATGGATGCAAGCCATGTGATGGGATCATGTAAATTCTTGGACAATTTCAACCAATAACATGCTCAGGTTGCAGACTGGGTAGGTGTGGCAGCCACAGAGGGCATAAAAAGCTTTGGCAGCCCCTGTCCTCCTTGCAGTCTGTGGTGGGAGTTAGGGTGTGATTGGTGTCTCTGCAACTCGTTACTTTAGGCCAGCCAGGCTGCAGCCACTGTTCCTGCTGGCTGCAGCCTGGCTCTTAGGGGAGAGAAAGAAGACATTTCTCTTGCAGCCCCCCCTGTGTGCATGCGTACCTCTCGGTAAGTACCCTCCCCTGCCCCGCAGTTCAGTCACTCTGTGGCTGCCTTGCACCCTGGGCAACACCCACCGCTGCCTTTGCAGCCTCCCTGCATATCTAGTCTATACTGTGTCTCTGCCAGCATCATTTTTTTAGTGTTTTCCCTCTGGTCTGGGGCATTGGGGGACATCTGCACGTGGAAATGCTTTAAGTTGTGCAAAAAGCGGGTAAAAACGAAAAACAAAAAATGAAAAAATGACACAAATTTTTTTCAAAAATTCATGAAAAATGAAAACGAACCGAAATGGACCCGCAACAAAAAATGAAAAACCAAAATGTCATTTTTTTAAAAAAAATTGTGCCCATCTCTAATCACAACAATATGCCGGTGTGGACAGGCTGTCATTTCCATCCACAAGATAGCTGCTCTTAAAGGGAAAAGTTGAAAGTATAAACACTTTTGGACAAGGTCCTTTTCCAGCAATCCAAGCCATCAGCAATCCAGATACCATATCTATGTGCTGCTATAGAAAGGCCCCATATCTCTTTAGTCTTCACATGTGCAAATGTGAAGAGGGAAGTGCCAAAAATCTGCCCTGCCCATTTATTGTTGCTTATGTCACATGCTGACCCATAAGTCTCAAAAAGAGAGGGGCTCCATCTTATGCAGGGATAATCTGCAAGGAAGCAAGAGCCCAGATTTTCTAGGATTCTCGTTCCTGTGAACAATCCCCATATGAGCAGAAGGCTCTGTTTATTTGTCTGGATGATCACTGTGTTAACGAAGCAACAACAGGGGACAACATGTCCTGGTAGTTCCCCTGCTGTGTGTCACGTAAACTCACTGTTCTTGTGCCCAAACAGAAGGCATGTGCCACAAGGGAGCAACAGAGGTAGGGAGATCCATTTCTTACATGTTGTTTCTCTGCTCCCCTTTCCTCTCATAGCCAGTGTGAGCAAAATATTTTTTCTGTTTCACAAATATGTAAGTTACTCTCACAAACTGGATCTTCATTGGAGATGATCATTCATTGACAGTGGTGGACACCAGCTTCCATGTAAGGTAAAAGAAATTTGGGCCATTGTTTTCCATCATATTCCTGGCTTGTTTTAGATTTACACACAGTCTGTGGTGTGTGTGTGTGTGTGTGTGTGTGTGTGTGTGTGATTATTGAACCCACCAAATATTGCCTGTTGTACTTGGCTTACTTTTATGACTTAACTCCAGTATACATCTCCCCTTTGTGCGGTTCTCAAGGAGCTGAATCGGCAAGTGCAGGATTCCCAGCATGGTGTAGTGGAGAGAGTGATGGACTAGGACTCTGGAGCACAGGGTTCAAATCCTGGCTCAGCCATGGAAACTCACTGGACTAGAGGAACTGGTAAACCCACTCCTTAAATATCTCACTTACCTTGAAAGCCCTAGTAGGGTCACTATAAATCAGTTAAGCCTTGATGACACAGAACATACATAACCAGAACTTCAAAACTTTTCAGTGCAATGAGAACAGCAGGAAGGTAAGCAGCTAAAATCATGGCAAATTGTTCCCAAGCTGAGGATTCAGCTGTGAATCTGTAAGAAGTCCTTGCAACAAATCAAGAGAGCCCAAGTTTGCCAGCTACTGTGGTACTCTTTATGCCACCTGGTCTTTCTCAGCACACAAACATATCACCTTTTGTAGGGAATCAATTAGGGAAATTAGAAGGTATAGAAGGATTTTTTTTTAAAAAATAGAGAATGTTTAGGAAGCTAATCTATTTTTAAGCCAATGGATTGAGTAAATTTAAATAAATAGCAATAATCAGATGTTTACTCACATCTGATTATTACTACCTTTTTGGCATACTGAAGGAAGCATGTTATAATCTGCAATTTGACAAATGATAGCTGTCACTTGATTTTGAAGGGAAAGTATATGAACATATGCAAATAACAAACAATGGGGGGAAAGGCTCTAAATGTGGTCAGATCCTAGTAATTCTGGGCATGGTTGCCGGGGGGGGGGATGACAAACTCCTTTGGGATTACTGAGGAAGGGTGTGGGGAAAGCAGTGATGCTGATTGCTTAGAGGTAGACATGGGCACGACTCGGCGAAATTGTCGTTTCCATTTTCGGTTGTCCTTTCCGTTACGTAACGAGAACGGTAACGATAATTAAGCCGTCAGAACTCGAACTCAAACCAACAAAAGAAAAATTTGGTCGGGTTTTTCGTTGTCATTCATGACATTGCGGCAATCGCGCAATGCCACTGGCAAGCAAGCAGCACAGAAAAAGTTTTAAAAAGTAAAAAAAAACAAAAAAAAACCCGACTCCTGGCCAAAAAAAGCAGGCCTGCCTGAGGACACCTACCTGAGGGGTGGTTTCTGGGGGGGGGGTCCCCAACCTTCCCCCCTCTCCTGTCCTGGGCTGCTTGCACCAGGCTGGGGGGGGTGTCATCCTCGTCGTCTCCAGAGTCCATGCCATGCGGTGGGGGGGGATCCAAAATGGCGACCACAATATTTATTTTTAAATCGTGGTCCAATAACCCACCAAAGCACAACAGAAACATGTGAAAATTAGGTATTTTAAATGCCTGAATTTTTATAGTAGCAGCAGTGGGTTTTTTTTATAGCAGTAAGAGATCACACTGATTTTATTTTATTTTATTTTATTTCTTATTTTTTTAGACCTGCCCATGTGGGCTGGGCATGGGATGGGACCATGCAATTTTTTGAACCATTCCACCAATGGCAATGGCCAGGTTTTGACTAACACTTCTGGATTTCGCCCGCCCGCCCCCGCCCCTGCCCACCCACTTGCCCGCCAGTGGCCACCGGCTGCCCGCTCACCCACCTGCGCCTCCCCCTGCCACTGTTGCTGCCCGCCCATGGCCCCCCCACCACTGCCCGCCCGCACCTCCCGCCCGCCCCCTGCACCTGCCCCCCCACTGCCCACCCCCCCACCCCACCCACCACCTAGGGCGCAAAAACACCCAGCGCCAGCCCTGATTGCAGGACGCCCCCATGCTCACTGGGATGTCAAATTGCGCTAAATCGGGGCGGAAATGACAAATGACCAAACAACAAACGGAATGACAAATTTTTGAAAAATTTCACAACAAACGGAAACGACCCGAAATGGACCCGTCCCGACAAACGACAACTCAAAAAGTAATTTTTTCTGGTCATGCCCATCTCTACTTAGAGGTTATGAGGAATGGAAGAGAATTAAAGGTGTCATCGTTTTAGCATCAGGGTCAGTGGTGGTGGCATGAGGCAGCTTTGGTTTCCTAAGCCTCACAGCAAACTTGACAGGAGTTGCAATTTGAGTGCCACCATTATTGCCTTGGGAGCAGCAAGGCTGGCTGCTTCAGGACTCCTGGGTTAGGGAGGAGGTTGTCGTCACCTGCTACTCCCACTCACCTGAATTGGCACCACTGTTCCAGGGTCAACATTACTTTATGCACAGAGGAAAGGGCACTGTTTGGGATGATGAGAGGGGACAAGATACAACACCCCCCCCACCATCCCATTGAGGTATATATTGTTGGTTAAAAAAATCAACATAAACGACACAGAGAAAACAGCCCCCAAAGTAAACCTTTCGTGTTTTTGTACAATACAAGTATATTGTTTGGCTTCACATTTTTGTGATAATCCTATGGGCTATCTTACACTTGACACCATTTGAGGACTCGGCATGTTGCAGTCTGGCCTTGATAAGAGGTACGGATGTAGTGATTGTGGCTGCTTACCCTGGGAGAATAACTTTTCTGTCTTTCTCTTTTTAGTGACCAAGATTCAATTCAGCAGGGATGGATTTCTGCCTCCAAGTCTTGCCTTGATTGGTGCCATTATAACAAGCTGTCTTTCAGACATGCTGGTCACACTCACAGTTTTCTGAGGAAAGAACCCCTGAGAAGCTGCTGAGATGTGGCAGCAGTCCTGGAAGTTCTTTCAGAGGAGGAGGGTGGGGGGCAGCTGGCAGAACTGTGAAGTGCTAATGCTCTGCAAATTGCCTGTGTGCTTGAGCAGAGATGCAGTGGAAGATGTATGGCTGTAGCTGTTGACAGCTGACTTACTGAATATATCTGATACTCTTTAAAAACTTGATCTCACCAGATAAGGGAAAACAAATCTCTGTGCACCATGCATTTCCCTTGGAGCTCCTTGAAGTAGCACTTAATTTTTCTTACCTGGTACCAATATTGTAGTGGCTCCTGGGCCTGCAAGGTAAAAGCACCAGGGCTTCCTCTTTAGCCAGGATGTTATCATCATTGTCCACCACACCTACAGCAAATTTACCCAGTCCCTATTAGCTTACTTGCAGTCCTCACAGTAGCTGAGGTGTCTACACGGCAGAGGGGCAGCAGTATCTTGATGTGAACTTTTGGTGTTGGAATGCTAAGCAACTGGGATTGCCTTGGTCTTCAGTGAGCAATTAGGTCCTTTCATTTTACAAAAGATATACCTCTAACGGAAATGCTCACTACTAGAATGGGGTGGTTGATGAGGATCAACATGGATGCCTGTATTTTTGATTCATCTTGTGAATGTGTCCGTGGGTATGGCAGACATGATGCACTTCACAATCTAATGCTCCAGCTGGTGATCTCTGTGTTTACTTAACAATGTACACACAAACCTGAGCTGTGGTCATGGGCTATGAGGAAATGGAGGTATATTTAAATATTTAAATATTTTCAGTGCAGGGGAAAACCTCTATTGGCTTAACGATTAAATTTACTCTCACTGATTTTAATAAGCATGGGCATTACTAAGTCTATATTCAAATAAATATTTTTATTCTATCTATACATTAGATCTCTATATTCCTTTTCTTATTTTAGAATGCTGTACCAAATTTCCAGAGGAAAGCTAAACTGAACTGTATATTATCCCTTTTCCAAGGAGAAAGGTGGGGTAAAAATACTCTAAAATAAAATAACAACAAAAAATAAACTAGTGCATAAAAACAATGGGATTGAGTTGAACAACAGAAAGCATATGTGACAATAAAATGATACTATTTCATTAATCTGCAATAATGTCATGCGGAAAAGGATAGTCATATTTTTTCTTTCACATTCTCTATAGGTCTTCTCAAATGATCTGAAATAACTGTCCTCTCAAAGTTCAGTACTGTAAACAAATATGCCAGAAACTCTTCATGTTTAAATTTTCATTTATTTTCCTCATTTTCTTTTATTCTATCTTCCTGCTCATAAGGCATGTTATATTAATTAAACACACAAAAAATTCTAGCAACAGCTTCAATACCACCAATATTGAACAAAGATCAAAGAATAAAGCACATTAATTTAAAATTACAAGGGAGGTTATTGGGTGTATTATGTGAGGAGATAGCAAAGAAGCAGATAATTGGTGGTTCTCCAGAGGGGTTGAATTGCAGTTCCCATGGCACTAAGCTAGCAGAGACAATGGTAGAGAATGATGGGAGTGGTCACTCAGCAACCTCTAAAGCAGTGTTGATGAACCTATGGCACGGGTGCCAAAGGTGGTGCTCAGAGCCCTTTCTGTGGGCACCCGACATCGCCCCTTGTATTCTACCTCTATTCAGGTTAAATTGCTGTATTGGCACTTTGTGAAAAATTAGTGGGTTTTGAATTGCAGTTTGGGTACTCGGTCTCTAAAAGGTTCACCATCACTGCTCTAAAGGCAACATGCCATCCACTGTATCATTAAACAACCTTCTTCAAAATCCCATTTAAACAGGAAGGCAGTAGACTGCTCCCAGAAGGCTGAGAAAGAGCTAGCCCTGACTTAATTTCTTAACTGAGGTACATTTACAAAATATATATTTTCCATGATAGTAATTTAACTGGAAGCAGGATGGTACCTGGAGCAGGGTGGAACTCTCTAGTTTCCAGTGGACCTATATAGTTTATAATTGTAAATAATCAACACTAATTTAACATGGATATCAGACAGCAGGGCATAAATCTCACTTATCAGTGTTATCATGTACTTCTAGCAGCAAGGATATTTATCACTATGCCAACACATTTGGGATTGAGTGAAATTTCTGGAGGGTGTTCAACAAAAGCTCTCTGCCCGCCCCCAGCTGTTTCTGAGGCCACCATCCTTTTCCTGCCCTGTGTTTTTTCTTGTATAAAAGGTGACATGCTGCTTTGGCAAGCCTCAGTTTGCTGAACTAAATGACACAGGCATGCTCAGAAGCCATATAGAATCTTAAATGACAATGGAGTTCTATGCACATTAGTGGCTGTGTAACCAGACCTACTGATGGGATTTGTTTCTTGGTTGTTTAGGGTTTTATTTTATTTATTTTATTTTATTTATTAGTCTTGTATCCCACCCATCTTCCCCAAAGGGAATTCTGGGCGGTTTACAGCAATAAAAGCAAATAATAAATTTTAAACATGCCCCCCAGTGCTCAAGCAGTCCCTGTTTGGGCCAATTGTTTTGCAATGAACAAGCCTTTTCCGCATAATTATCCAGGGAGTGAGGCCTTTCACAGATCAGCAGGATCTCCTACCCTGTGCAAACCAAAGAATCTGGGTAAATGTTGCGATTGTGGGAACACTTGCTCCCTTGCCAGGTTGCAAACAGCTGGAATCTGTTCACAGAACAATTTCAAAACTGTGTATAGAAATCAATGAAGCTAGAGAAATGAATGCTTGCTGGGGGATTACTGAAGCTGTGGTCCAAACGGATTTTCCCAAGCTTTAATGTTACGCCACTTACTGCATTTCATGCTTTCCGAGGAGGTTGATGACCCTTGGTGTTTCTTTCAGTTCCATGAGTCTATGATTCTATTGCCTTGCAGAAATGTCAAACTACAATTTACCTTTGCAGGAATTTGGGAGCTTAGCTAAGTTGTGCCTTGTGGGGGGGGGGGACAGGAATGCTGGCATAAACAAGAAGGAAGAGGAGGAGGAACGAGAGTGTGGCTTATTGGAAGCCCATGCTTCTCATTGTTGCTGCTGCTCTTGTGGAACTTATGATTGCTGTGAATCTCGCCTTTCTGCAAAGAGGTTGCCAACGGTGATAAAGAAATTAAAAATGCCCCTTTTGAAGAACTAATTCTATATGTGTTTGTCATAATTTGGGAAGATAGTGTTGCTCAGGAAGAAATCTTGTGATATGCTCATCAATCACTATGGCTGCTTTTACACGACCCTAAAATCCGATGCAAAGGGCTCCCAGATGCAGAACTTAAAATTGTTTTCCCACCAGCTGCGGACTTTTAAAAAAATTAAGTACGACCACGCCCACCTAAGTGCGCCCCAGCGCATTTTACAAGTACCTGGTCTCTGGAGGTAAAAATTTCCCGATGCGGATTGTAAAGCTGTGGATGCCGGGCTCTCCTCGCCTTCTGTTTGTTTTGTTGTCCCCACCACCTCTTTAACAGACAGGAATCCCTACGGGGTTGCTCGATGGCAGACAGAGGTGAGTCTGCATTTTTCCCTCCCCTTCCCCCCCACCACCGTGGAGTGCGGAAGGGTGGGAACACAGGAAGCAGAACAAAACCCCATGATCTCTGGTCTGAATTTAAGTTACCAGCGGATTTTAGAGGTTGTGTAAAAGCACCCTATGATTTATGTTATGTGACTCCTTGTTGTAAACTGCCCAGAGTAGCCCTAGGGCTAGATGGGTGGTATAAAAGTCAAATAAATAAATGAATGAATAAATAAATTTGTATTGTTTGGTCATTTTTGGGGGACTGAAAGAAATAATGACTGTAAAACAACATCACTCTCATGAGAATAACACTTGAAGCTCCTGCACCTCATTTCTTTATTTATATCTGCTGTCAACCTTATGTGTTGCTGTCTCCCAATTTTATTTCAAAATCAGCCTTGTTTTTGCCCTGCCTTAGAAATGCACCTTTTCTTTTCCCACTTCACAATTAACTGAGAGGGAAGGTGAGATGTGGGAAAGGGCAGACATCCTGTGGAGAAGAGGATGCTTTTTGCCTTGGCTTTTCAAGAAGGAATTAAAAAGAGATGTCCCTGTTGCCTTTTTAAGGTCCCTCCCTCCCTTCCCTGCTGCTTAGAATCTGGGCTTTCTCCTGGTGGTTGTCAAAAAATAAAGGGAGAAATAAAAATAAAATGCAGTGCCCAGCTGTTTTCTCTCTTGCCTGCCCTTTTCAGTATATGACCTGGCCCTCTATTTGCATCTCCTCATTTGCAGGAAGAGGGGATTTCATGCAAAACTGGGCATGCACAAATATTATCACTGAGCTGGGAAAATAAAATGCACAGAGTGTCACCCAAAGGGCACAGGGTGGGGTCAGGCATCAATCTGAACGGCTAGATGGAGCCACAGAGGGCCTGTGAACATCCTTAGTGGCTATTATAGAGATGAGGCTCAGATTGAAACATATAGATAGAAAACCTGTCCAACCATTTGTGTGCTTAGTTTGCATAATATGCAAACTGGATTGTCCCACTTTAGAGAACTGGAATATAGCAATCCTATGAGATCCAGAATGGAAGTGAAGTCTTTTGCTCAGAATTCCCATCATGTGGCTTCTTTTCTTCTCACACATTCCTTCCCAATATGCAGTCCCTCTCAGCAGTCACCTAGTATTCCTTGACCATTTTGCAATGGTCATTTCTCACTGGTCTGTCTTCTGTCCCTCCACCCTATGGCTATTCTCACCCACACCCACACATAAAGAGAGAGAGAGAGAGAGAGAGAGAGAGATATTTCTGCAGACTAGAGATGGGCACGAAATGAAAAATAAAATGCTGTTTCATCGTTTTGTTAGGTAACAAATTACTTCATTACCTAATGAAATGGTACAACACGTTTTGTTTTATTTCATGATGAAACACATTTTTTCCTCTACAATGAAATGATTTGTCCTAGAGGAGATTGCAGGGGAGCAATTCTAGGTAATCCCCTAAAATTTTGAAAAGTTTGGGGGTCAGGGGGCTGAGTTATTAGGGTCCAGAGGGAGTGCTCCTAGGAAAATATCTTTCTAATTGGAATCGGAAGCCAAGCTGTGACAACATTATGCTCGCCCACAGCTTGGTGTCCGAAGTTCCAATTCTAATAGAAATATGTTTTCCTAGAACACCCACTTTGGAACTTCATAACTCATCCCCTTGAACCCCAAATCTCTCCAAATTTCAGGTGCTTATCTAGAATCATTTTAGGAAACTAACTCTTCCACTTTGGTGCTGAAACATGCCTGGGATCAGTATTTAATATGCACCTAAAATACTGATCCCAGACATATTTTGGCACCAAAGTAGTAGGGTTAGCTTACTTCCTAAAGCAATTCTAGATAAGCACCCAAAATTTGGAGATGTTTGGGGTTCAGGGGGCTAAGTTATGAAACTCCAAAGGGGGGTCCAGGTAGTTAAAGTGTGTATTTGGCACATGACACCAATATAGGGGTTAAGCTGATTAATTAGCCCCATATTGGTATTACGCGCCAAACACACTTTCAATGAACCACTCAGACCCCCTTTGGGGTTTACAGGGGAAAATCCAAATTTGAATCCCAGCAATTTTGGTGCTGAAACATGCTTGTGAATTGCTATTTTGGAGTACATTAACAATATGTACAACAAATATGCACTCTCAAAATATATTGCAATTATATTTCTAATTGAAATCAGAAGCCAAGCCATGGTGGCACTATGTTCACCCACGGCTTGGCTTCCGAAGTTCTGATTCTAATAAAAAGATTTTTTTCCTAAGGGCGCCCCCTTTGGAGCTTCATAACAGTCCTGTGAACTCCACACCTTTCCAAATTGGGGGGCAGGTTACATAAAAGAGCTTGAGGAAGCTCCCCTGCCATTTTGATCTTATAGGACCCAGGAGAGCATTTCATTTCATAATGAAACTACCTTAAAAATTCATTACAAATGGAACAAAATGAAACTACTAAAGAAATGAAATGAAACAAAATGAAACACTATTTTTCCGTTTCATGCCCATCTTTGCTGCAGACCTTAAGGATTCCCCAGGTACTTCTCCTCCATATTTTGGGAATCATTTTGTCTGTATAAGGCTAACTAGGAATTTAGAAAATGCTATGTTGTGCTTCACCTTTACATCTTGGTGCTGGACACGGGGCATCACTAAGCTGGTGTGATGCCACACATATATCTCCTGCCTGTTGGAGTCTTCTATAAACAGGGTTATAGGCTTTAGAAATGACCTTCCTGGTCACTGAAAGCTAAGGTGCCTGGAAATATGTGAAATTCTCTTAAATATTTATTTCTAATCCTGTTAGAAACTTAAAATAAAATATGTTGTACAGCTGTGCTTTCAACCTGCAAACCAAAGTATTAGTGGTGCACCTACCCTTCTGTAGAACCAACTGGCCACTGTATTAGACCTATTAGTGAAAGGGGCAGTGCTAAGAGATTCCAAAAAAAGGCTTCTGAAGATTACATTCACAAACATGGCAGCCATCTCTTCTGGTTTCCATTCTGCTGCTTATTTACCAGTTCCTTATAAGCTTCCGACTTAAGAAACCGCGGGAAAGAGTCTTTAGCCATGAGGCTGTAGATTAATCGCTGTGCATCATCAAAACACTGGAGAGTTGGTTCAGAAATAGTCTGGGTGATGTGATCTCTAGTACAGAAGTCGATGTTTATCTGTAGGGAATACAGTGGCATAAATTGTTTATTTTGCTGGAGATCTGAGACTTTGTATGGGAGCCAGAAACAAATGTGATCTGAGTAGCTTCCAAAAATATGTGCTTTGATGCAAAGTGACAGGAAGGTCAGGCTTTCATTCTTTAGACTATTGAACACACATTTTAATTTGGTTTCCTACCCAGAAAGCCATGCCATGATTGCTTCTCCTTTAATAATAATGCTGAAAGGTGCTCCAGCTTTTCTAGCTGCAAAGCAAAACAAAGCACATCTTTTTTTTAAAGACACATTTGCTTGAATTTCCTTCAGCATTCAAGTTGTGTAAACATGGTTTCAATGCACATGTCTTCTAAACCCCATATCCTTTCCTGGCTACATATCAACAAAGGACAGCTTCACTGTTTGCCTCCAGGGAAACTGTCAAGCAAGAGATGGGTGGGTAAATGTGGGTGGTTCACCTCTCCTTCCACTTGGCCTTGCCGTTGGCTGTGCTCACCTTCAAAACCCATCAGCCTGTCATTAGCCTTACGTGGCATAAGGAATTGAGCCAATACTCAGTTACTTGTGAGATAGATGTGTGACCTTTGCTTCCCTCCACCCCCAGATACGCTCAGGTAAATGTGAGAAGTCACAGTATATGTGGGCACAGCCTTTACTGGTGTGCCTTCTTCCTTCATCACCACTGATGGGAGGGACGGTATGGAATTGCTGAAGGCATGAGTCACGAGCTGTCTCATATAAGCCAGGGTTTCCCACACAACTCAGGTTGCCAAGGAAGAGCCTGTTTCACAGCACCACCTTTGCCTTAAAGAATATGTTGGGGGCTTCTATGCTTCAGATAAAGCAGAAATCCAATATAAGTGGTTGCAGCCATGATTAAGGTCCAGCTAGTCAGACTTTAAGATAGGTCCTTCACTATGGCTGCATGCCAGTTACAGAATTCACTTCCAAAAAGGTGACACAGGCCTCATTATTTACCTATTCTTGTATCATTTATGGGTTCCATTTATATCCTGCCTTTACTTCAACTAGCTTGGCATGATGTGAACTTGGTTCTCTTCCTCCCAGCTTTACATTCACAAGAACTGTGCAAAGCAGCTCAGGCTGACAAAAGTGTGACTAATCCAAGGACAACCTGTGGGCTTTTGAATCCCCATATCTCCATTCACCACACTGGCCCGGCATCCTAAATGGGTTTTACTGGTACAGGAAGAGCAGGTTTATTCCACTTGGCTTTAAATGGTTTCTAATCCATGCTTGGATCTCAAAAAGCAAAGGTATCATGAGAAAACATGATATTTAGTGTGGCTCCTTCTAAGATCTCATGAAAACCACATCTTTTCTATAGACAAAAACTTGATCTGTGGTCTTCTAGTCATCCCTCAGTCTCATGATGCCATTCCAATTCTGAATTTCAGTAAAGAATGATTTTCTTAAGCATTTTGTCTATAGTTGTAGCCATCCACGTATCTCTGAAAAGCTCACAAGCAAACATAATGATGTCCGGTGAAGCAAAAAATATCATGTAATGAAATCACCGGGGGTCAAACCAATTATTGAACAGCCAAGTATTAGTTCATCACAGTTTTGATGCTTCAAATTAAGTCTAACATTTCCAAACAATTCCTTCCTGAAAGCTGTTTAGAATAAATAAGAATAACCAGTAATTGGAATGAGTCGTGAGTAAACCTCTTGGGTGTACTCTCTGCAGGCTCTCAGGGAAGGCATGCTTATCTTGGCAAGTGTTGCGCCTATGAAAATTTATTTTTGCTTTTCCCCCCAAGTCTTTCTGCCCCAAAGACCTCTCAAAGCCCTCCTCATGAAAACCTGCAAGGGAAATGTTGCATAATGGCACTCCTGGCCTGGTGTGGTACTTAATCAGAGAGAGAGAGAGAGAGAGAGATGGAACACAATATATAGAGATGGGCACAAAACGAAAAATGATATGCTGTTTTGTCATGTTATAAGGCTATGAAACATTTTGTAATTTAATAAAATGGCACACAGCATTTCATTATAAATCAAAACACCATTTTTACTGTGGAAATGAAATGATTTATGAATTTCTCTGCTCACCTCTCCTGTTCTGGCCACCACCACCCAGCTGGCTCAAGCTGTCAAAACCAGCTGGGTGGTGGTGGTCAGAACAGGAGAGGTGAGCAGGGTTTTGAATTTCTGCAGTGCAAAATTGGAAAACCTGCTCTGTTCACCCCTTTTCAGCCAGGCGCAAGAGTCGGGCAGGTTGTGCACCCACTCAACAGGATAGAGGAGAAGCAGGGTTTTAAATTTGGCACAGCTTGCTTAACTCTCCTGTTGCCACTACCGACACCCGCTTTTTTTTTTGGACAGGTCAGCCTATGGGGAGCGAGGGAGGGCCTTCATCTCCACAGCCTGACCTATCCCCCCAAAAAAACCAACAACAAAAACAACTGGGTGCCAATGTGGTGGACACAACGGGAGAGAGGAGAAGCATAGTTTTAAATTTGATGCTACTTGCTTTGCTGTCCTGTTGCCACCACCGGCACCCAGCTGGATTTTTTTTGACAGGTCAGGCTATGGGGAGGGAGGGAGGGCCTCCCTCTCCACAGTCCTATCTGTCAAAGAAAACCAAAACCAGTTTGGTGGGGGTGACGGCAACAGGAAAGCTGAGCAGGTGGCACCTAATTTAAAAACTAGCTCTGCTCTACCATTCTCGCCACCACTACCCAGCAGGATTTGACAGCTCGGGCTTTGGGGAGGGAGGGCCATGCCTCCTCTCCCCATAGCCTCAGCTGTCAAAACTAGCTGGGTGGTGGCAACATCTGTTTAATTGCTCATTTTGTTTCATTACGATTTTTAAAAAATTGTTAATTACAAACCAAACCAAACCAAATGAACAACAAAATGAAATGAATTGAAACACTATTTTTCCATTTCATGCCTATCTCTAGATGCTGAGGATGGCAATTGTAGTCCAATATGAACTAGAAGGTTGTGGGTTTTCTACCGCACCATTAGATCACACTGTATCTCACCAAGCTGCTTTTTGTTCCTGCCTGTGACCTCCAAGGGTGACCTGAGAGGCCCACATGGTCAACAGAATCCTGAACTAAATCAATATTCAGTCTGACCAGGAAATACAAGAGTTATATTCAAAACAGAGATTAATTCATTTTTTTGCATAAACTTTTCAAGGTAGCATAATCGTTTGCATATTTACTTGCAGAAAATTTAAAAAATGCAGTGGTTACATTCTCCTGATTAAAATTATGCTTCCATCTTTACATCTCAAGGGTTTTCCTAAGGATTTAACTAAAATCTCCACATGTATATATATATTCAAAAGCCAAGACACATCAGTGGCTAAAGTAGCACCATTATCAAAATTCACAGTTTAAAAAGCCAGCAAGGGGAATGGATATCACAGAAGTAATTAACCAGCCAATTAGTTTAAAAAATGTTTTTGTATGTAATGATCAAATACCATGGTGTGACAGGAGGCTCCTAAAGGACATGTTTTAACTTTCATCACATCAAAAGACCTCAGCTTTGAGAAATTAACCACTAACGCTTGGCAGAACTGATGAAAATGCACCTGGAAGTTTTGAGTCACAGTAGTTACTTACTGTGTTTTAAAGGAATATTCAGTGTAGTCTTAGATTTTCCCCTCCCCTGTTCTGCTTCCCATTGTCAATCATGAATGGCAGTGGATTGCAGAAAAGGGGGGGGGGATAATCTGCCATGGAACAGGACCCCAGTCCACACTCCTAATTCACCTAGTTCAACTACATAATGTGTCTCCATTACAACCTTCTAGCTGTTTGATTCCACTTGAATTGCCATAGGTCCATCTTTATGGAATCCTTCAAGATCCTAGGATCTTAAATATTTGCCGAAGTACTAAGAATTTTCTACTGAAGTTCAGGAACAGTAAAAATCAAACTACAACTCCCAGAATTCCATTGGCTATAGCCTTGACAGTCAAAGTGAAATTACATTGCTCACAGTCTAGTACACTCTTATTTTTTCAAATTTTAATGCAGGGAAAGTACTCATTATTTTTAGCTCCTTTGCAGTGCAGTATGACACTTTTGGGGGCGGGTGGGGGGAGTGCTCTCATTATGGACTTCAGCTGCTCACATCCATGCTTAAAAATCAGATGGTAAGAATGGTAGAAAATTTTCAGACACTGAGATTTAGGGGTATACCTTTATTTCTCCTCTGGGCCGTGTGCTCAAAAATGCAAGAACATGAGATGCACAAAGTTCCAACCCAAGGAAAAAAGTAATCAAAATTTGAACAGATATTTCAGAATACATAAGACAGGTTACCTCCTTTGGGGCATCTGCCTGGATAAAATCAGAGTAAATCTTTTGGGCTTTGGAGGCAATTTTAGCTGCTGACTTGGTTTTCTTGAAGTCTTCACAGGCTAACCAGAATTCAAGGTTTTCCTCACTGAATTCCGACTTCAGGAAAGTCCTAAATGCATTCTGACCATCTGTAGAGAGAAGAAAATTGCACCAAGAAGCATGCATTGTACATTGTTTAGGTGGGAGAAGCTCCACAATCTAAATTCTATGGAAGACAATAGAAATGTTCCTTTGAATTTGGGTCAATATTTCAGGGTTTATTGGAGAAGGTTGAATACTTGAGAATATGAGAAAGTTGAGATGTTTATACCAGTTCCTGCTTATAGAATTTTGTCTCACAAAATGCCTTATCCATGATGCAAAAGATCTGGAGTGCTTACCTCCTCAAAGCTTGGGGTTGAATCCCTTTGAATTCAGCATGTTAGTTTGATTTATGGCTGCCACTAGAGATGGGCACAAAATGCCAATATAGCATTTTGTTTTGTTTTGTTTTGTTTCAGTCGTCATTTTGTTTTGTTTCGCTAATACCAATTTTTTAAAATTAATTTTCTCACAACAAAATGAACCAAAATGATTTATAAGGCTATACATAATGGGGAGCTCCCCCATTTTTATTTAACAGAGATTCCAATGCTTTAAATCAAAGACCCTCCTTAAACCTTCCAATCAATTTGTGTTCAAACAAAGACCCCTCTGTAAACAAGCAGGAAACCTAATGGCTAGCTGCAACTCAGTTCAAGATCTAAAAGATAAGCTCAACCGCTGATTGATGCAGGGAGGGAAGGAAGGAAAAAATAACCTCCTACATGATGAGTAAAGGAAAACAATCAGTTTAAATCAACTTGCAGACACAGATACATCTGGAGGGAAGGGAAGGGATGGGAAGGGAAGGGAAACACATTCCAGTCAGGCTTGTCTGCAGCCCAGAGACAGGCAGCAATGCACATTTCCTGGGTAGTTGCACCGCAGATCAAGATTGGATCAAGCTAGCTAAAAACAGCTGAGGTGTGGGTAGGGAAGGAAGGAAACCAATCAGTTTAAAAATAAATCTCCTGTTCTCAAGATCTCTGGATCAAGAAAGAGGCCTCTTGCCACTAGGATGAATCATTTTGTTTCCGAAACAAAAATGGCATTTTGTTTCATTTCTTCATGAAACGCTGTCTGCCGTATTGTTTCATTTCAAAATGTTTTGCAACTTTACAAAATAACAAAATAGTGTGTTGTTTTTCATTTTGTGCTCATCTCTAGCTGCCACTTGTTTTTATCTGAAGGAGATCCTCATTTTTAACATCTGCACTGCAAACAGGTGCTGCACAGTTTCCCCCCCAACATGAAAGAGGTTCACTTCAGCAAATGTCTATTTGATTTTGTTCATTTTGTTCATCTTCATTTTAGTTTGAAATAAAAAAATCTTCACACACGAGACAGAAAGAATGACAAAAACAATCTCAAATGTTTTCCTATGTGGTGTAATAACCACCAATTCAGCCTTTGGCCATAATAGCTAAAGATCATTTTCAACAATTTTCTGACCTTGTTCTAAGAAACATTATTGACTCATCCTAGAGGAAGACTTTACTATTTAGAGTGTATCTCAAAATATGGACATTTCTCATCTCTAGGCAAGAATGAAAAAAGTGTATGTGGTTTTTAAATAGTCATATTCTGCCATTACATAGTCCAAAAAGATGAACTTTTAGAAGCAAGTATCCAGCCCTCCCTTGTCTGTCACCACATTCTTCAGGGTCCCTGCATTGGGTTTGAAACAGTGTAAGGTTTTACTTGTGTGTAGACACTACATGTGACAACACTAGATTTTTCCTTGATAAGTGTTCATCTTGCTGTGTTGCATAACATCTGAATAGGGCTACAGTCTAGTGAGATGAAACTCTCTTTACAGTGCTGGTGCCCGCACTTGGAGAAGCAATGGCAATTATGGAAAATTATGGAAGGGTAGGCTGATTATCAAAAATATACAACCTTGAAACTTAGCAAAGCCCATAATATTTTGCATAATTCACATTATTTGTATCATTCTTTATTGAAGAGTATTTTGACAATTTTGCTTAATCGAGAGAGAGAGACAGAGAGAGAGAGAGAGAGAAAAAAAACACACCATAAAATATATTTCCCACTCTAAGATCAAACAGAATAA
The DNA here is from genome assembly GCA_023846285.1 of Phrynocephalus versicolor. NCBI lineage: Eukaryota > Metazoa > Chordata > Lepidosauria > Squamata > Agamidae > Phrynocephalus > Phrynocephalus versicolor. The sequence goes on along the minus strand of JAHTLZ010000129.1, from coordinate 8,991,658 downwards.
TTTGCATGTGTGAGGATTAGAGATGGGCACAAAATGGAAAAATACCATTTCACTTCATTTCATTCTTCATTACATTTCATTTTGTTTCATAATTAATATTTTTTTTAAAAAAAATGTTAGCAAAACGAAATGAAACAAAATTATTTGAAGTTGCCACCACCCAGATGGTTTTGACAGCTCCAACCATGGGGAGAGGGGGGCCCTCCCCACATTCAGACCTGTCAAAACCAGCTGGGTAGCGGTGATGGGCGAGGGGAGCAGGGATTTTGAATTTCATGCCACCTGCTCTGGTCTCCCCTCTGACACCCAGCTGGGTTTTTCTGACAAAATAGTATTTCTAATTTTTACTAATCTATATTTGCCCTGGATGGCACAAACTCTAGTTGTGGTCCTGGATACTGCTTGCTGACTTCAGAGAATTCTCATTAAAAATAATTGCCAGATTGTTTTCAATTTTTTTAATAGTTAATGATCAAAGGTACTTTTGAAGTGTTGAAGAGAAGCTGAATCAGTTTGATTAGTTAGGCTTTTATGACTGTTTGTTTACATGGAGAAGAGAAAAAAGCTGAAAAAGCTGATGGTACAGTCCTATTGCTAAAGTTATCACTTGATTATTTTTATTTATTTATTTATTTATTGAAATCACTTATATGCCACCTTTCCCCGCATAGGGAACCCAAGGAGGCTCAGAACAGATGAAATAAGAAATTCAAAAACATGTTACCAATATCACATTTTGAAAACAAATGCACATGTAGCTAAAAAGATTTTATTGTAAGTTAAAAAAACATGATTCCTGATATAACACAGTGCTTAAAGGCCTGCCTGTCCATAGAAGGATAAGAGAGCAAACCTGAATTCTCAGGGTAGTACATTCCAATGCCTAGGAAGGGCCACTAATAAGACACTCTCTTGTTCTTTTTACCAAGCAAGTTTGGGAAGGTGGTTGAACCTTCTCAAACAAGAGAATGGCCTTGGTTGAGAAGGCTCATATGGGGTGATATAATCCTTCAGATATCCTGGACCCAAGCCATATAAGGCTTTATAGGTAATACCCCACACTTTAAATAGGGCCCAGAAACAGACTGGCCACGAATGAAGCTGTTATAATACCGGTAAAAGAGTTGCATGCTACCTGAATAAATGACAGTTTGAGGTCCATGCATGCTCTTCCTTGCAGAAGGAAGTTGGATAAATCATTATTGCAGTAATTTGACTATTGCTGTTTGCACCTTACCTTTATTGGCCAGCAATGTATCCACGGATTCCATCCATGCTGTTGTTTCCCTAGGGGCTGACCTGTGGAAACAACATCTATCCTTGAAAATAGCATTGTGATCTTTTGCCGATGTAGTCTGTGGATCGTTCCTGTGTGATATGTATATATTTTCCCCTTGCACATGTTTAATGCCCAGTAAGCCCCGATGCAACCAATAGGACTTACATTTGACAATATGTTTACTTTTGAATAGACTTGCCCAGGAACAAAATGTCCAGTATTATGCTGTGTACATTAAAAAGGAAAGACACTTTTCTGTACAAACAACCTATGTGGGAGGTAGAATGTAATTTGATATATTGTCCAGATAGCTCATCTAGAAGAGAGCAGGAATAAAGTATAAACCTGAAGGGGCCATGCAAAAGGTGGACGTGAGGCATCTGATTTTTCAGCCAAAAGTTATTAAAAACATAAGAAAATAAGAAGAGTCATAGTGGATCAGGCCAAAGGCCCATCTAGTCCAGCTTCCTGTATTTCACAGTGGCCCCACCAAATGTGTCTGCGAGTGTACGAGACTAGATACCTGTCTCCTGGTACCACTCCCCTGCATCTGGCCCTTGAAGTACCCTGATTTTAAGACTGGAGATTATACATCTCCATCATGGTGTGTAACCTATGATGGACTTTCCCTCCAGGAATCTGTCCAATCCCCTTTTGAAGGCATCCAGGCCAGATGCCATCACCACATCCTGTGGCAGGGAGTTCCACAGACTGACAACACACTGGGTAAAAAATATTTTCTTTTGTCTGTTCTTACTCTCCCAACCCTCAGTTTGAGTGGATGTCCCCTAGTTCTGGTATTTTGTGTGTGAGAGAAGAGTGTCCCTCTATCCACTTTACTCATGTCCTACATTATGATCTCAATCATATCCCCCCCCCAGGCACCTTTTTTCCAGACTAAACAGCCCCAAATGTTTTAGCCTTTCTTCATAAGGGAGGTCTCCCACCATGGTAATCATTTTAGTCACTCTCTTCTGCACTTTTTCCAATTCCACTATGTCTTTTTTGAGATGCAGTGACCAGAATTGTACATAATACTCCAGGTGTGGCCTTACTATCGTTTTGTACAATGGCATTATAATGTTGGCTGTTTTATTTTCAATCCCCTTTTTGATAATCCCTAGCATGGAACTGGCCTTTTTCACAACTGCCACACATTTGGTAGGCACCTTCATGGAGTTGTCCACCAGCTCACCAAGATCTCTTTCCTGATCCATCACGGATATCTCAGAGCCCATGAGTTGATAAAGTTTTGACATTTTGCCTCAGTATGCATTACTTTACATTTTCCTACATTGAAATACATTTGCCATTTCGCAGTCCAACCCCCCATTTTAGAGCGATCCATCGGGAGCTCTTCACAATCTTCTCTGATTTTTACCACACGGAAAAGTTTTGTGTCATCCAAAAACTTGGCCACCTTACTGCTTATCCCTGTCACCAGGTCATTTATGAACAGACTGAAAAGCACCGGTCCCAGGACAGATCCCTGGGGCACACCGCTTTTCACCTTTCTCTGTTGTGAAAATTGCCCATTGACACCTACTCTTTGTTTCCTGGATCTCAACCATGCCTTCTTAACACTGAACAAGCTGGCCATGAATTTATAGGATCCTTTTTCTAGTGGTAACTCGAGTTATTGAATAGGTTATCACACTAACCATGAGGTGATAAATGGGCTTCTTCTCAATTTCTTACTGGTATTAAAAATGGTTGGCTTTCTTGTTTTGCTTCTCAACAAGATTTTGATTAAGTATTTGCTAAACAGAGTAATAGAATCTCCTCCTCCTAATCTTGTCTCCCCTAGTTTTGTTTTCTGCTTCTTATGCCATCTTCTTATCCTATTTCCGAGATGGCTCCAAGAAATCCAATTAGCTCAATATATTCTCAACCCAGGTCAGATTTATCTAAATCTAGGAACTTGTCAGGGCAGAATAAAATTTCTTGCAAGCTAGTTAATATATTTAAGTGCCTTTTTCCCCCTTTCTAAAGAACCATCCCTTCGGGCAGTTGATGAATGTACCACCAAGCCTAGAGCATAGACTCTTTGAGAATCTGAGGAGTTATCCATAATTCTGCTGACAAGCCCAACACATTCATTTCCTAAGTCTTTGACTATGCAGTGTGTCTAAGTAAGAACTGTTAATCTATTTTGATGCCTTCTACAATAGTTCAGCCATCTATTTTTAAGTAGGCAGCTCCCTAGAAAGCAATGCTTATTATTAATGGGACCCACAGCTTCTAAGATGATATTTATTGCTGAGCAAAGGGGTGAGGGAATCACCGTTGTGTTAGAACTGTTCTTTCTTTAGTCATGACGAATATTTTATAAGTCACATTCAGCCTGGGATTTCAGGACGTTAGGTAAGAGACATCAAAAGCATAACATAATATAATGGAATAAATTAGAGAGGAAGAATGTTCCTTTTCTGAGCTACAGCTCCCAGAATACAAATCTTAAGACTATCCTCACTAGGGTATTCTGGGAGTTAATTTTAAATTGTATTTAATTTTAAATTGTATTTATGATATATCATGTAATAAGGCTTGATTCATGTGTTGTCTATCGGAATGCATATTTGATTGTTCTTATTTTATGATTTTTTTGTGGTTTTTAAACCAGTACACGTGCCCACGGGGTAACTTATATTCCACAACATAACTTTTTTTTGTCTTGTGCGTGCCACAGGAAAGCAAAAAAAAAATGCACTTTGATGAGGCACCCATCTGTTCATAAATGACCTGGAGACAGGGATAAACAGTGAGGTGGCCAAGTTTGCAGATGACACAAAACTTTTCCATGTGCTGAAAACCAGAGAAGATTGTGAAGAGCTCCAGAAGGACCTCTCCAAACTGGGGGAATGGGCTGAGAAAAGGCAAATGCGTTTTAATGTAACCAAATGTAAAGTAATGAATATTGGGGCAAAAAATCCAAACTTCATCTATCAACTCATGGGCTCTGAGTTATCCGTGATGGATCAGGAAAGAGATCTTGGTGTGTTGGTGGACAGCTCCATGAAGGTGTCTCCCCAATGTGTGGCAGCAGTGAAGAAGGCCAATTCCATGCTAGAGATTATCAAAAAGGGGATTGAAAATAAAACAGCCAATATTATAATGCCATTATACAAAACAATAGTAAGGCCCCACCTGGAGTATTGTGTACAATTCTGGTCACCGCATCTCAAGAAAGACATAGTGGAACTGGAAAAGGTGCAGAAGAGAGTGACTAAAATGATTACTGGGCTGGGGCAGCTCCCTTATGAAGAAAGGCTAAAACATTTGAACCTCTTTATTCTGGAAAAAAGGCGCTTGAGGGGGGATATGATTGAGACATACAAAATAATGCAGGGTATGAGTAAAGTGGATAGAGGGAAGCTCTTCTCTCTCTCCCAAAATACCAGAACTAGGGGACATACACTCAAATTGATGGCTGGGAGAGTAATAACTGACAAAAGAAAATATTTTTTTCACCCAGCGCGTTGTAAGTCTATGGAACTCCCTGCCACAGGAGGTGGTGATGGCATCTGGCCTGGATGCCTTCAAAAGGGGATTGGACAGATTCCTGGAGGAAAAGTCCATCACAGGTTACAAACCATGATGGAGAAACCAGGGTACTTCAAGGGCCAGATGCAGGGGAGTGGTATCAGGAGACAGATATCTAGTCTCATGCGCTCCCAAACGCATCTGGTGGGGCCGCTCTGAGATACAGGAAGCTGGATTAGATGGGCCTTTGGCCTGATCCAGCATGGCTCTTCTTATGTTCTTATGTTCTTAATCCGTGAGGTCCCAGAAGTTTCGGAACAATAAAGTGTGCCCTTGAATATGCATGAACAGCAACAAAACCACTTGACCACAACAAGATATATTACACTTTTTTTGTTGTGATACAAAGTGGATGTGAGGTAATACCCTATGTTAGCAACTATTAAAAAGAAATGTAAAACTTCCTCTCCCTTGCTCTCTTAATGTGAGTGGCAAGGAAGCTTACCATCTCTGAAGATCATTAAGTGGCTTCAGCAAAGGAACAATCAGACAGTCACTACATTTCTATCCCAGCAATCTCACAGACTGGAATAGAACCAGAATAGAGTGATTCTAACCTGAAATAGTGTAGCCCCTGACAGGGATCTCAAAAGGTGCGGGTATGAAGGTTCAGGGAATAGGCTCATTTATGCCATCTAGGTACCATGACATAACAGTGAACCAGCTTATCCCCAGAGTGGATCAAAATGGGAGAGAACTCCCTGTGTAGTCTCTCCCTAAGATATAAGATATTCCTAATATATAGTAATACCTCGGATAAAGAATGCCTCAGATGACAATTTTTTCAGATAACAAATGGAAATTTCCAGGTATAGGGCTGCCTCGGATAGCAAATGTTCCCTATGGGCTGCCTTGGATAACAAATGTTTCATAATGCCTTGCAAAAAAATGTGTACCCTGAATGCATTGCAGGATGCATAGTTTATGGAGGGGTGGGAGGAGTTAAAGCGTTATTGTTTTTTACGGTGTTTTGGAGTGATTCTGGGCATGTTTTGCTGAGGGATTTGGACCTTTTTAACTTGGTAAGATAGGGGGCTAGCTTTTATTAATCTTTGCACTGCTTTTGTTTGCATTTTTGGCTGGAAGAGGTTGGGGTAGTATTGCTGGTTTCATTTCTCTGTGTTTGCAGTCTTTTTCATTGCTCTTCAGGAAAAAAATGGATGGATTTTTCTTCCTGCTAATGTTCGTTTGTTTGCATTTCCCCCCATTGCACTTTGGGTGGGAACAGACTGGGGTAGTCTTGCTGGTTTCTCTTGTCCATGTTTGCACAAATGTTCTGGAGGGTATTCCAGCACTGCAAGCCTTTAAAGTGCATTTTATAAAGAGGTCTGGACCCCCCACACACACCTTTTTACCTTTTTCAGACCCCCAGAACTGATTAATTCGTTTCCCATTCTTTTCAATAGGAAACCACATTTTGGATAACAATTTTTTTGGATAACCAATTGCCTCTGAGAACAAATTAAATTCATTATCAGAGGAACCACTGCATATGTGTTTTTTTTCACTGTAATGGTGAAGGGATGCTGCAGTCTTTGCTTGAGAGAGCAACATAACTTGGAATTCCAGAGAATTTCCAACAACATGGCTTTCTGATTCCATGGGACTGCTTAAGGAAGATGATAGAAGATTCAGAGGGAAAGTGTCATATGTGGATAAGGAATCCCATTACGCTAATTCTATCCCCTCTATGGGAACTTTGATGGCTCTAAGAAGTTTAGGAAATGGATGAGTAAGTCTCTGCATGTCACTCACTTACAGATGTCCACAATGTTTACAAAGCAAGTCCAACTCATCTTCAGAAAATATTGGACTTCCTTGGTTAAAGAATAGGTAAACCATTGTGCACAATCATTTCTGGACACACATCTGGGACATAGCTTGGAATCAAATGCTTGCTGTTTGCTTGTGATGCTTACAAAGTTCAGTTTTGATGATATGGCTAATTACACAGGTATATACATTGTACATATGATTACCAATTACTCTGTATTGTACAGTGTAATGGAAAGTATTCTTCGGGTCCTGCATGAGTGGCACAAAGGACAGCTTTAGAAACAGGAACAGGGGAAGCTGCCTTATATGTCTAGACTATTACTGTCAACTTGGGTTGGCAGCAGCTCTCCAGGATTTCATGTCAGATTATTTCCTAGCCCTACTTGGAGAGCTCTGCTATTCCTTGGTGGTCTCCATCCAAATAATGAACCAGTCTGGTCCTGCTTAGATTTCAAAATCAAAGAAGACAGGGCCTGTTTAAAGTGGTTTGATTGTCATTCAAGGGATATGGTGGTCAGACCGGGGAGGTGTTTGTGACCTGTAGTCACACACTCCCTGGTGGGCCGAGATGTATCCTATCACTATGATAGAACATGAGACTAAGAAGAAAAGTGCTGAGCTCCTATCTTGATAGGGGAACTCATAACATTGGTGGCTCTGCTCGAGACTCCTTGTCGGGCGGATCTTCTTTCCCACCTGACCAATGAGGCATGAAAGTTAGCACACCTGTTACGGTGGCTGTGTGGGAAAGGAGTGAGCCTATTTAAGGCTGCCCCAGCAAGCCTCCTGCCTCTTGCCTTTGCTGTCTGTTTGCCCCCACCCTACCACCCTATATTGTGGAATGTGGATGGTGATGCTTTGCTGGTTGCTTCGGGGCCGGATGGGAATTTTTGACTGTCACTCAGATTGGCCACGAGTGAGAGCGAGTTTTCGCCCATTCCATCATCCTCAATGCACGGCTGGGTATCCTAACTACTTCCTAATTGGAAGCTAGGGTAAGTGGTATATTAATTTAGTTATGCCCCTCATTTATACCACACCTTTAAGGTGCTTGGCAGCCCTCATATAAAACTAAATAACAAGAGGAATTAGAAATAGATAGGTTAAACTATAATCTCGTTAAACAGGGAGGGGCTGTTTGTTAGTTATAACACCTACAGAGGTTTACCACTCGCGCTACGGCACAGGTCCTCTTTAGTTTACAGTTAAAGGTTAATATTTAAATAAGGTTGTTAATAAAATTGTGGCCCATATTTAACCCAAAAACTTTATCTCATCTTGTTATTGCGGTCTGTGTTGGGAAAGATTATGTCAAGCTCAAACACCTGTATTTTCCTTGAATGGCAGAACAAGCAGACTGACTGGTCTGAGCTGTCTGCCTTAGAAGAGTGGCTCTCCAATCTATAATCTGCAGATATTCAGTGTACCAAATCCCTTGCCACTGACTAACCAATGGCCTGGTAGTTTTGGGATTTCATGTCCAAAACCTGAGAACCAATAAATAAGAGGTTTTCTACATCTAATTTGCCCCAATAGGGCCACAAGGTACAATGCATTTTTTAAAATTTCCTGTTGCCTACTTTGCCCCTGCTTTTTTGGAATAGTTCAAGAAGATGTTTTAGGCTGCTTAGACAAGTGCCAGACAGAATGCCCATGGGAAGAGCTGCAATGGCATTTTCGTGTGCTTAGCAAAAGGACTGCTACCTGAGAGACCCTGGGGGGGGGGAATGAATGGTTGTTCTTTCCCCCATGCACATCCCTAGATTACTTTGGTGGGTACTTCTCAGCACTGTACTTGTATACTTATTGGTAGAGATGGGCACGACTAGGGAAAATGACATTTTCGAGTTGTCGTGTGTCGGAGGCGGCCCGTGTCAGTTTGTTTCCATTTTTCACGAAATTTCGCAAAAATTTGTCGTTTCGTTTTTCAGTTTTTGTCTGTTGTTATATTGGTTTAGGGGGCGTAGCGGGCTCCTGGAGGCACCTCTGTGGGGTGGGTGCCTCCTCTGGCCGGCTAATAGGGAAAGCGGGCTCCTGGAGGCACCTCTGTGGGGTGGGTGCCTCCTATCCTCACCCGCTGGTGCTGCTACAAAAGGGCATGCATAGCCATATGGATATGCATACCAAGTTGCAGACGCAGCAGACTGGCAGAGGCACCCCTCTTTTTGGGGTGCCTTCCCTGCATCAGTCAGTGAGAGACAGGCATTCGGGCAGGGTTTGCATGGCACACAAATGCTGCTGCAGGAGTCAGCCAGTGCCACAAGTGACGGACTGGCAGACTCTCCCTGCATCCGCTGTGTCTCAGTAAGAAGGGAGCGTACTTGCGTGCACAATGCAAGTACAGATCTGGCTTAGGGGGACAGAGGGTTAGCGCAAGGGCTAGGGTTAGGCTAGTTATGGGTGAGGTTAGGGTGGGGCAGTGGGGTGCACCTCTGGGTGCCTCTCTGACCCACTAAGAGGACAGTGTACTGTGGTGTATGGGTAAGGGTTAGGGCTAGGGCTAGGGCAGGGTTAGTGGGCTTTTTGGCACATCCCAGAAGTCTCAGTGGCCAAGTGGCCATGCGATTGGTGGAATGGCTCCAAAAATTTGCATGGCCCACTCCCATGGCCAGCCCATCATTGCGCAGGTGTAAGTAAAATAAAATAAAATAAAATAAAATAAAATCAATGAAGAGAGAGGACAGAGAGGAGACATTTTGTTGCAAGAAAAACCCACTGCTACTGTAAAAATTCTGGCAGTTTTAAAATAGCAATTTTTGCATGTTTCTGTGGTGCTTGTGTGTTTTTGGACCACTCCACGATTTCAAAAAAAATATTGCGGTCGCCACCCCATTTTCGATCCCCCACCTGCACCACATGGCATGGCGAGTCCGGCTTGTTGCTTGCGAGTCCCCACCAGAGCAGCCCAGGACAGGAGAGGGGGGGAGGCCAGGGACCCCCCCCAGAAACCACCCCTCTGGTAGGTGCCCTCTCAGGCAGGCATATTTTCGCCTGCTTTTTGGGCCAGGAATCGGGGGTTTTAAAACTTTTTTTCTGTGCCGCTTGAATTGCGGCAGCTGGCAGCGAGTCCGACTTGTTGCGAGCGACTGCGAGACGACGAGGATTTCCCCCACCAGAGCAGCCCAGGACAGGAGAGGGGAGGGAGGCCGGGGACCCCCCCGAAACCACCCGTCTGGTAGGTGCACTCTCAGGCAGGCATATTTTCGCCTGCTTTTTGGGCCGGGAATCGGGTTTTTTTTTAACTTTAAAATTTTTTTTCTGTGTCGCTTGAATGGCAGCGAGCCAGCGAGGCGGCGACTTTGGGGGACGATGAGGATGCCCGCCCCCAGCGCAGCCCAGGAGGGACAGGAGGAGAGGGGGGAGGCCGGAGACCCCCCCCCCAGAAACCACCCCTCTGGTAGTTGCCCTCACTCAGGCAGGCATATTTTCGCCTGCTTTTTGGCCGGGAATCTTTTTTTTTTAAACAACTTTTTTTCTGTGCCGCTTGGCATTGCGGGATCGCCGCAATGCCAGGAACGACAATGACAAATCAGACCCAATTATTCTTTAGTCGGTTCGAGTTCGAGTTCTGGCGGAGTAATTCCCATTACAGTTTCCATTCCGAAACGGAAACGAGGAACGGAAACGGAAACGGGAATTCCGCTAAGTCGTGCCCATGTCTACTTATTGGTTTTAGCTTTAAATGTTGTCTTTTAATGATGCAAGCCTTGGATCCTTTTTAAGGGGAAAGGTGGGGGTATAAATAAATAAATAAATAAATAAATAAATAAATAAATAAATAAATAAATAAATAAATAAATTTGAACTTCCATTTTATATCTGCCCAAGTATAATGAGCGTTTTTCATGGATGCACCCTTCAATTTCCTTCTTCTTTCTAAGTTAAACATGGTGTTTTAAAATAATTATGGGGTCTGCTTCTGGAGTTACTATGGCTCTTCCCTTCCTCAGCAGAAAGCAAGACAGTTGACGGGATGAACCTACTCAAAATACTGACTCACATTCAGGTTGAGTTCAGGGTCTGTCTCCACTTTAATTCATGGTGGCGTCCAAAACAAAGCAAAACCTTTTTTTTCCCTCATAAGAGGAAATTGTATTTCAAAAGGAGTTTAATTTCAGCTTGAAGATATGCTGAAAAGGACATTTTGGGAGGTTGCAGGAAGTACCAGCTTGCATTGTAAAGCACTGCCGAAATAATAGTCTCATCTAAAATCCCCCAGAAGGTAATTAATCAGAAGAGAACCAGGAGCAGGACAACGGGACCTTTTTAAAAAGAAGGATGAAACACTGATAAAGAACAAGCACATATTGTGCTAGTGTGTAAGTCTTGTTTGTTTATTTAAGTTGGATATTCCACAGAAAGGGAACATTTGGTATAATGTTTGAAACACCTTCTGACAGAGCTGTTTGGATGAGTAGCAAAACGTTTCAATCTCTCAAGAAAAAGAAGTCCAGTTGCCATGACCCAACTTCCAGCTAAACTCACCTGGATGACTGAGAATCTTCACAGAATGGGGCAGCAGTTAAAAACACCTCACCTGGAAGCAACCAAAGACTGAACAAGTCCCTGCTGCTTGTGCCAAGGTAGCAGTAATTGCCTGGCAATTGCAGGCAGTATCTCTTCTCTCTTGCTATGACTCAAGTGAGTTCCACTACCTTGTCTCAGAGGATCTTGGTACAACTCACATTGTAATCAACGCTAAGGAACCTGTGGTCCTCTAGAGGTTACGAAACTTCAACTCCCACCCTTCTTAACCAATATAGGCCATAATGGAGGGTGATAGGTGTTACGGTCTAGCCACATTTGTGTGTGGTGGTGGTGGTGATGGTGGTGGTTAGGTGCAGGTTCCCCATTCCTGGACTAGTAGGTGGTGGCAAAAGAGTGATGGCAAGGGAGACCAAGAATGGAGGCAGGAAATGAAGTGGAACTGCATGAGCGAGGAAGGGTGTCTCATTGTTAAACTTTATGGGAAACTGGCGGCTTCTTATTGCTAAGACTACCCATACACATGGATGTCATACTATTTCCATTCCTGATCATTTTGTTGCTATTTTGTTATTAATCTTTGCATGCTGCTTTGGAAGCCTCAGAGGACTAGAAATCCTGACTGAAGCACATTAAACAAATAAAGGAGAGCACAAGTAATAGAGCTTCTACACCTCACCTCTCTCTTTTTCTTCTCATCGGCACACACAAAGCAGGTAGTAAGTCTACCTGCCCCAAAAGCAAGAGTACAGCAGTAATACCAGATTTATCCACATGATCATGACAGAAATAGTCTTAATCGTCTGGTAATAAGCTTAATCAAAGTCAGTTATGCTTATTTCTGGATTCAGGGCTTGTTTTATTTATTAATGTTATTTATTTGTTTTATCTCTAAGCTGTTTCTCCAAATGTAGGCACCCAAAGGATGTCTGCTTGCAGTGAACAGACAGCGAGGCCAACTTGGCTTCCCAGTCAAGGGCATTCTACAGTCTGGGAGCAGGAATATATACAAATTTACAAATCTGAGTTATGGTTTTAACTGCTTGCCAGAGGAAAACACCCTCTGCCCTGTCCTTATCATACACTGTTGCAAAGAAAGTCGGGCAGATTAAAAAAAAACCACCTTCCCAAAGGTCTCAAAAGTGAGGGACTCTCATAGGAAAAGGTCTTTCTCATATCTGGAGCCAAGTGATATGGATCTTTTTTCTAAGGAGAAAGGTGAGATACAAAGTTTTCAATAAACAAATAATCATGGATCTGGTAGTCAGATATGTGCTTCAGTGATCCAAGTTCAATACCTCACTGGCCCATGCTATTTACAGAGTTAATTTGGGCCAATCACATCAGGCTCTGCTTGACTTATTTCAATAGGCTTTGTCTAGGAAAAATGGTGGTGGTAGGGAGAGCCCTGCTTGAACTCATTGCAGAAAAAGTGGGTTATAAATGAAAGAAGGGAAGAAAGAAGAAAGGAATAGGGAGAAACATCTAGCGTTCATCACTTGATTAATGACTTTGTTCTTTGACATCATTTTTTTGCTTGAAGGTGTGTGTGTGTGTGTGTGTGTGTGTGTGTGTGTGTGTGTGTGTGTGTGTGTGTGTGTGTGTGTGTGTGTGTGAAAAACATTTACAGTATCTCTCCAGATTTCAGGTTACAAGTCAGCAGCATTCTATTTTCTTCGATTCAGGGCTCAAAACTGTGAAGGGTTTCACCCCTTGATTATAAAACATTAAGTAGAGGAAGTACTGTCCAAGAAAGTCCTTTCTGAAATATCATATAACTTGGTGGTCAGTGATGATAAACAAAAGTGAAGGGAAATTTAGCACATCTTGATGAGAGAGAGAGAGATAAGAACTCACTTTACTGGCATGTTTTGTTCTGCTGTTTTTCTCACAGGTAAGGCTGTAGTTCTTCTGAATGTTCTTCAAGCTGAAGATAACAAGAGAACAGGAATGCTACAATTAGTGCATCGATGACAAAATAATGGATCTGAGATTGACATGCCCTATTGAAATGCTTTCAAGTGAATTTGCAAAATGCACCACCTTAATAATGACAGTATGCATCTTCAAGACACGTAATCTTATTTGGTAGAATTCTGGCTTAGGCTACACATAACATATTTGACAATTGTAACTGTACTGTTACTTCATTTAGTATCTATTTTGAAACACTTTTGAATTTCTGTTTTATCTTTCTATCATGGCTTTGGCTGCACAAAATAACTTATCAATTGAAAAAGCACCACTTGTCATGGTGAGGGCTGTTATATAACAGATAGAAACCAAGAGGATAAAAAAAAAACAGCAGCACATTTTTGTTGGTTAAATTTCTTGCATTTAGTTTAGCCAGATAACTTCAGACTAGAGACGGGCACTTCCTGTGATCTGGTGTTTGGTGCACTTTGGTGGATTGGGTCCACATGTATTTCATGTGTGTCCTGGATTCTGTGAGCACCCACTCAGAAGAAGACGTGGGGTGTGGAACCCAGGGCACTCAAGCAACATATGGGGGGCAATCAGCCAACCACAGTAACTATTACTAATATTCTCAGACACAACAGGAATTACTTCGTGAATTGTTGATTTTCATTTAATTGGCTGAAATACTCTTGCTTCATGAAGTAAGTCACATTATCATTATCTTGTATGTCCATTGAATCAGTGAGGATGTGGTGTGTTGATTCCTTCGTAAGCGCCATCAATTCCAATGGGCCTATTCTAGTTGTGATCTACTTATTACTCACTGCCTGCATCTTGCAAGTACCCAAGCATCTCTGTGTTTCTTTCCACTTAATGGAGCACTTACAGCAGCATGCTCAGTGGTAATTGGGGACCCTGCAAAGCAGTACTTTGACTCATTCTACTTAAAATTGCTCTTTCCTTGTCAAAGGTCTTTTTTTTTTTGTAACTGTACAACAGCTCTTGGTCAACATGGAGAAAATGCTCACAGGGAAGAAAAATCAATACAATTTCATATATTTGCAGTAGTACCTAATCCTCTGTGTCCTTGGATGTGAAGGGCAATAGTAAGCATACTAATCTTCAGTTTACAAAGCTAACGTGTCTGTGAAGCTACAATTCTGACAGTAGTCTTGTGCTTAGAGCTGTGTTTCTTAAGCTTTTGAGAATAGGGCATGTGTTACCTCTTCTTTAAATTTTAGTCTGAACACTTCACTCCTAGTATGGTAAAGATACATGCTTAGCTTCTTGATGACTTCCCAAAATAAAAGACAAATACATTGATTTTATGCCTTGTATTGAGAATGATTAATTCACAATGTATGAAGTCAAGACCGTCTGAGTGGTGGCCCCATGCTTGTTGCTTGTATACCTCCTTCCGGTTGGAGAGACATCTGCAGTATTGTCTTTTGTTAGCTTCTATATGGGGTTTGAACAACCTTTCTACACCCTTCACTTTTAGTAGCCATTGTTCAAAGGTGTTTTGCAGCATTATTATTTATCCTGCTGCTGCCTCTGTTTCAAATTGTTGGAAAATAATCATGCATTAAAAATGCATTCAGAAAAGTGTGCAAAGGCTCATGAGAGAAAAATGCAGATATTTTAAAAAATATTCACAAAATGCATGCAATGAGAAAAACCACAGTGAAATGTGTATGGATTTCCATCTAAGGGGGAAAATGTGGAATCCAATGTGAAGTCAAAACAAGCCGGTGAAAATGGGAGAATCTCCATGAGCATTAGCTTGTTTTGTTTATTTGTAAATTTCTAGTTATATGCAAATATTACCTGAGAAAAAAGACCATAGATAAGGGTTTAGTGGTGAGGCAAAGTTTAGACAGGATTGTGTGATACATTGGCTGAGCAATTTTTTTTGGATGATTTGTGAATTTCATAAAAAAAATCCTTTCAAGGCTACACAACTAAGCTTGGGTGAACAATTCCCACACAACCTTTGTCTCTATGATAGACAACATCTACACTAAAAGGCATATGTAATGTCGTAACTGTTACAGCTTCTCAAAGAATCATGTAGATTTTTAGGTTGGTGAGGGCTGCTATCTTTGTTGGGGATACCCAGCTCAGCCTCCCATAATTGTGATTCCAAAATATAGCCCAAGATGACGCATAGCTGCAAAAGTACAGTAAGGCCAGGTCATAGATTATTTTCCAATTATACTGGTGTATCTTCTTGAATAAGTGACCCATTTGGTCTAAAGGGAATCACGACCGAAATCTGGGGCATTCTCTCAACGTGGGATATGAACTCCTTCAGTGACTCATGGTACTTTACATGCCCTGTTGTCATGGTGAATATCCATTTTGTGAACTTATTTGCTATTACTGTAGACCAGGAGTGGAGAACCTTGGGCCCAGCAACTATGTAAAGGATCTGTTCACATTGTTCATAATGGCTTATCAAAATAGAGCCGGTACATCATGAAATATTGCTACTTTTAAGCGCCTTTGCTGGTATTCTCATCTTCAAGTAACTTTTTTGCCATTTACTTGAGGCAAAACCTTTTTTCACTTTTTGCATTTCATTTCTATCTTTTCCCTTACAATATTCATACCCTTCAACATGTCTTTGTACACTTAAACACATGATTGATAGCAACACCCCATACATCTAATGAGTTGGGCTTCAGTTTAGGAATATTTATTTATGATAAATAAGCCTTTTAGTCTTTATGGTGCCAAAACAGCAAAAACACCTGCCACTAGTTTTGCTACAGCAGACAAGCCCTGTTCCAAATAGTGTTTCTTTGAATTGTAAGTATTTCAAGACATGTGCCAAACCAATGTGGCAGCCTATTCCCTTAACTGTAATCGTATAATCATGTGTCGTCAAGTGGATTTCAACTTTCTAGGGTTTTCTAGCAGTTTAATCAGCAGTGGTTTACCATGCATGTCTTCTTGGGGGGAGGGGGAGCCCTGGGATTGTGCAGTGTGACCAAGGATGCACAGGCTGGCTCTTTTTCCAGGAGACACAGTGGGGGATTGAACTCCCAACTTCTGGCTCCACAGTTATTTAACCACTGAGCTATCCAGACAGCTTGCTTAAGACCCTCCCATATCTTACTTCTGTTTCTCCTTGATACAAATCCTTTCTGTACATCTCCTCCCCATCTTTCCCTCCCTCCAAGCTGTGGTTTCACTGCCATGGCTGGGATCATAGTAGGGAAAAGAGATTTCTAACAGAGTTTGGATATGTTACTTTATTTATTTATTTATTTATTTATTTATTTATTTATTTATTTATTTATTTATTTATTTATTTATTTATTCTTAGCTGGAGAACTCTCCAGGAACGATAACATGGCACTGCAGTCTAAGAAAGCGACTTTTCCAATCTCTGCTTCCTACTAAATAGAAATATAACAATGTATTTTCGAAGGCTTTCACAGCCAGGATTTGATAGTTATTGTGAGTTTTAAAGAAATATAACAATTTCCTATGGACTTTTCCAGAGTTGTTAAAACCCGTTAACTTAGCAGGACATGTGTCTCAGTAAAGAGTTCAAAGGGCCATACCATGTTTCCAAGATGAGGAACTAGATAGTTAGCCCTTCCAGAAAGATTCCAGTGTTTCTTCATACTGTTTGGAAATCACATATCAGAATTCTAGTGTTCATAGCAAGCATAACCTCAGTAAGCTCTGTAAACTTCTAGCTGCCATCTTTCTCCCTCAGCTCATATTTACCTTTGGGCACTGTCTACCTAAGCTGGAAGATAACATGGAAACTTGTTTTAGTTTGTTTTTGTTTAGAAAACTGGATACTCAATAAGATGCATGACATTAAAGCTTTTGAAGGGGAAACGGTGCTTTGAATACAATTGTAAGCATCCCGGACCCACTGTGACCCACACTGAGTTCTACTATTTTTAGGTTCGATATGATACTGTTCTTCCACTACTGTTGTGGAAATAGCAAGAGTCCACAGCAGAGGAGATACAAGGACTGTGACTAAGGTGGAATAACTAGGCACCAAAATCTAAAAGGGAATCTACTGGTGTTGGGGGAAACCCTTTTCTCTTTCCTTTTTTTGGGAGGGCGGAGGGGAGAAGCCCAGCCATTCTCTTTGTTGAGACTGGGCAGCCATGTTCTCCACTTCCTTTTTCAGGAACAGCTCAGGCCCATGCTTCAGGGTGGAGTGGGTGGAAGAACAGGCCACTTGTCCTGGCTGCCAATGTTGCTAATTGCCCCTCTGTTAAATGCTCAAGCTTTAGTACAGCTTTGACCCAGTTGTGCATCAGTACTCTGTGTTTTTGTCAATCCCCTCTTCGTTCCTAGAGCTCCATTACTTCTGTACTCTATTTGCAGGCATCGTTACCAAACAGTCCTCGGCTGCCAGCAAGCGGGCCCTGCTTTCCCAGAATTATAGTGTTTACCTAGAAAATTGAGAGATAATGGGACACTCCAATTTAGACATCTATAAATATATGACAGATTTGATTAAGATGTCAGTGGAACTGGTGACGGCCTCACTCACTGGCTGAATGCACTGAAAGGCAGAAGTGGGCTTATTTCTCACAAAACAACTACGTGTCTGAACATTTTGTACTGGATTTCTGTTTCTGTAGAACGGAGGAAGGGTCTCTGTTGGTTTGCAGGTATCTGGAGTACATGGCCTCAATTGCCCTCCTCCAGAGCCTTGTAACCTTGCTAGCACAGATGGCAAAACAAAACAAAACAAAACCCCATAACGGTAACAGACTGTTTTGTACTGGCTTTTCAACAATCTCTTTTTTTAAATGGTGTTTTTAATTTGCTTCTGGCTTTAATACATCCCAGGCATATTAGTTCTAAGAACCCAATGAAGTCACTCCCACCTGGTGGGGCTGGGTCTAAAAGGTTAAGTAGCCATTGAGAAGAAGGTTGTCAGAACTTTGCTTTCTCAGCTTCTGGCCTTTAGTATGGACAACTCAAGCCATCATCTGAGCAATGGCAGCACGTTATGCAATATAGCACAACATAGTTAACATTGCTTTGTTTTGTGATGGTTCTTATCTTTTTACTGTTCACTGCATACAGTCCATAGCAAAACACCATTTCCATTGAGTGCAGCTTGGTTTCCCCTCAGTTCAATTTGATGTTCCCTCTGCTCAATTCCCTGGGTGTCAGCTCTGCTCAACTATCCTTAATGCGCCAGCGATTACAATTTGAGGGCCACAAGTCTTTCATCAGTAGCCAGTCCAAGATATTTTGGTTGCATTCCCTCCCAATTCTAAGTCTAAAAGCTGGCCAGATGTGTAGTAGAACGATGTTGACAGGGCAGGATCCTCCATTAGTCATGAGGGAAATAGGCTTGTTTAGGGGCTGCAGGCCAGATCATGTATCACATGCAACTGTTCAATTCACACCCCTCCACCTTCATGGTCCAAGGCAGATGCATTATTTTGCTTGATAGTTATTCTGGACATTCTGGATCTCATCCATTTTTTTTTTTGTTAAGCAGTCCTTGAACAGGCTGATAGCTACTCCCAACAGCTGAGAAGTCTCTTAAGTATCATTGTGTACCTCATCCGCATTGTCCTTAAAATGGATATGATTTGTATCCAGAGATGAGTTTGAGACAGGGAAAGAAGAGGCAAAGGACACTCTACCTGCTGCCTACAATATCAATTAAAATGGTTTCTGCCTCAGCACCTGCAAATTGCTACAAATGTCATTTTCTAACAGACTTGAATGCCTTTCTCTTAATTTGTCAATTACCCCTAGAATTGCTTGTTGGCTGCATTATGAAGGAGAGTTCATAAGTTATCAAGTCACTGTGCTCCAATGAATCAGACAGTAAGAAGTCTTCTCATTTCATATGTCATTTTTGTGGCCACTTGAGGTTTTTTTGCTATTGGTAACCTGAGAAATGATGCCTGTGTTGAATTGGTTTTCTTTCTTTCTTTCTTTCTTTCTTTCTTTCTTTCTTTCTTTCTTTCTTTCTTTGGAATGCTGGCACTGAGAACACTCGGCCACTTCCCTCATCTTTCTCTTTTGGTCATATATTTACAGTATATGAATGTAGGAATGGCTCCTCTCGATAATTATGAAGATCAACCTAGTTAAGCATCCAGCTCCCACTTTTGCCAATGGGATGACATGGGAAGCTCACAAGCGGGCCATGAATATGATACACATTCTTTTTGGTAAATGTATTCTACGAGAGGAACGAAGCTAGAAGCACAAGAGACTGTAGACTCTAACATATTCATGGGTGCACAATGCATATGTGTGCGGGATTTGTGTGTCACTCTGGGTTTTAATCTGAACTTTACCAGCACAATTCAAGACACCAAAACCCTGTCTCTCAGATAGGTTCAGTCATTTGGGTCATGACTTTACAGTTCAGAGTAAAACCCAGAGTAGATTTGCCAGAGTCACTGGTCTCAACTGCCAGGAGGTCTCATTAAGCCACTCTGCTTATTGCCCATCAGTATTCATTTGCCTCTACCTTCCTCAAAGGCAGCTGGGCCAGAAATGGAAGATCTTTGAGCTTCTAGCTGTGAATGAGATACTTCCTTTGCAGTCATACCTGATTTTTGACCAGTCTGGATGGGACTGATGGAGACCAGAGTCCCACAATATCTGGAAAATTAAAGGTATGCTAGCCCTGATCTAAGGCATTGACTATCACATCATCCTGTGGCAGTAAATTCAATTTGGTAATTATATGCTGCATGGAAAAAGTGTATTTTTCCCAACCTCTTCATTAATTCCCCCCTCCCCACCCCTCAGCATTCAAAAAAATATATATCCATATATCTTTCTTCTCTGCTACCAGGCAATCTGTCCTAGAAATCAGATCATAATGCTTCATTCTTTTGAGTCACAGCTTGGAGGTACAAATGTTCATTCGTTTGCCCAAGTCACATCTATGAAAGTGTTCTGCACATCAAGTGCAGAGAGGAACAAAAAAAAAAAAAAAAAAGAAAAAAAAAGGAAAAGGAAAAGGAAAAGAAAAAGAAAAAGAAAAAGAAAAAGAAAAAAGAAACAGTGACACAGCTTCAACCTGAGTGGCAAATGTCATGTCTAAATTCGCTCACAAAAAGGACTGGGGAATTCAATGTTGTCAAACTTCATGTCCCATTGGGCCCTGCTGGGTTGTGCCATGTGGGAGTACTTCAGCAAAACCCAAGGGCCAAATGTCCCCCTCCCTTACCTTAACGTAGCCAAGAGTAAGTGCGGCTAGAGGAACAAGTTTTTTGCTGTATGCAGAAAGGTTGATGAACTCTATATTTCACTGAGCCAAAATGAAAGCTGATCTCTGGAAAGAAAGCGAAGGTCCCTGTCATTTTGGAAGGGAGAGTGCCGAGAAAGAGAGTTAAATGCATTCCAGAAGGTTTTAAAAAGCAAGTGAAAAGGGCAGAGGCTGGAAACTTAAAATATTCAACAAAAAGAAAATGTTAAATGAAGTCATCCAGGATGACAGAGTTGGTCAGGCATTAAATAAGCCTTTTCACAGTGCATTTAGAAGATAGGGCACAGTACTAGAAGAACATACTTTTATTAGCAACAGGACATGAATGCATATGACCCAAGAGTGTGTGTGTTAATGAACATGGATATTATGATGCCCCAATTCAATAGCAGGTACATGTTTGGTGTGTTTATCTGATAGAGCTGATGGGTGTTATCAAATCGGCAAAATAAAATGGGATTTTGTGCATTTGAGGCCACTAATCTTGAATCTGTTTCCTATATTAAAAACAACCTCAGTGGAACAGTGAAATTCAATCTGACAGGGCCCACTGAGGTGTGTAGTAATTTTTCTGCCACTCAGATTTTGCAACTGAATTATATTGGAAGGAGGTTTGGGTTCAGCTGGGGTGTGTGTGTATAGAATATAAAACAACAACACACAAACCAGTATGGAACTAGGATGACTGTGGACATTCCATCTCAAATAATCAAGTCAAAACCATTCATATGTTTTCCCAAATAACATTTCTGTGGAAAAAGTCTCATTAAAGAACATGAAACCAAGTAGGCTTTTTAAATCCTCAGAGCTTGATTTGCTTAATAAACTTGATTCCATCCTATTTCTTTGAAGTACATACCTCCCAGGAAGTATGTTTCAATAGCCCATTGAAGCTGACTGGTTTGTTTTGATCAGTACCTTAAATGGAAAATCACTTGGGAGTTCCATGTACTCTGCCCCAAGTTCCATGAAAAGAAAGGTGGACTCCAAAAGCACGGAATAACCATCAGGTCTTGAAATTATAATCATGTAGTACCACCAAGTACTTCTTCAGCTCAAAATCTGGAATTTTACGCTCTAGAGATTACAATTTGGTCAGGATTTATTGAGTGGGGATTTTTACCCTTATTAGATTTATGAAGTTGTTTTGTGATAAAAAAAATTTCTCCTTCCCCCACCCTCACCCATATGTTGTACATAATTCCAGTTCTGCAACTGCTTGGTAGAAGGTGGCAGAAAGATAACAGGTACCCCTCTACCCATCAGTTTATTCTGTATTCTACAACTTGGCTCTTCAACCCCTAACAGCTCTTCTGGATAGGCCAGTGGTTTAGTTATCTGGCTGTGGAGCCAGAGATTGAAAATTTTATTCCCCATCGTGCCTTCTTGACAGGGGGTGGATTAGGGTCTCTTCCAGCTGTGCAATTCTAAAATGATGATGATGATTTATAAATGGAAGATTGCTGGGTATCACCTAAAGTGACCTCCTCTACAATGAAAGCTACTCCAAAAGCAGCATTCAATGTTAAAATCCAAGGCGAAAGTGTACTTATTCTTGTTATTCAGAGGGTCTTACTGAAACTGGCATTGAAGTTCCAGTGAGTGGTGGTTATCTTGTAAATAAAGTGCAATTTTGTGTGCAGGTATCTACAGCTGCTTTAGTCATGTGCACCTACAGCTATGTTTTTGATCTCATAATGGTGTAATTCCAGTACAATATGGTTCTGATCATCCTTAAAAGTTCTCATTTGACTTCAAGTACAACCACAAGTATAAGCCAGTGGTTCAGTCAGGAGGTTTCCAGAGCATGGAGCACTGTGAAAGAATATATCTATCAAGAAATAAATTCACGAAGCAAACCAAATATGGTAAAAGGTATTATGCTCGCCAAGGCTGCTTGAACCTCAAGTGACCAAAATGGACCAAGAACTACCATGAAGTTAGTATGTGCTTTTCCAATGAGTGAGGTGCAGCTACTGTATATTCATTTCCTAGATGTGAGACCTGTGGATCCAAGAATCATGTCCTGACAGGATTCAATTTTTATTTATTTATATGTTTTGAATATTCATTTTCCTCCTGCAGTTAAACTACCCTGATCTCTTCAAGCTTCATGCCTGCCCATAAAGGTTATAACTGAGTGAGTGCAATAAATTCCCAGTTCAAAGTTAACATGTAAAAGGACTTATCCTTCCTTCTGTTTGACACACTGGGTAATAGTTCCAAGGAAACTGGTACAGTTCAATTTGTGCAGTTAAGCAAATCCAGTCCTGGAGGATTCATTGACAGAAATCTACCTAGAAGACCTGTGGAAGTGGCTAGAGGACAATAATAATAATGAAAAGGCAGAAAGTGTCATCTACAAAGTAGTACACACAACTGGGTCTTTTAATGCCCTGACAGCTTTATGTCCATGGGTGCATCCCTTTGTAAGTAAGATTAAAAAACATGTCAGACTACCATTTAGGAGTGGGTAAGGAAGGGAAGATGTTGTTCTCTCACTAGCATAGTTCTCTGAAGATCTTACAGGATTCCACCCGTACAGATGGACTGGGGCCATTGTGTTTGGGTGCTGTGACTTAGTATTTGATCTGCTTGAAGTACTTCAGATTGCCTTTTCTTCCTGACCTCTGCTAGGGGTTGAAACTCTTGGGAGAAAAAACAAAGCCAAGCAAGCCTCTGCCCATAAATGATGCATTCTTTCCTGCAGGTGTTAGAAGATAAGGAGCCATGGGAGCTCACACTTTTGAAAAAATTATATTTTGGAATGTGTGGGTCTTGACCATCAGAGTGGAACATCTTATTTACATTCAGATCTCAAACAATTTTGCCACAAAGCTGGCTGCATTGAAATCCCATCACCGAAGGGACATTTTCAGTAACTTCTGGCATTACCACTGGGAGATGCCTGTCAATGCAAAGGGCACATTTCCCAAGCAGCCAATCGTTGTCAGATGAAACGCTGGCTCAGAGCATCCCAGGGGTTTGGTGTCAGTGAGACAATGCTCAGCATTCTGGGAAGCACAACAGGAGGCAATTAATACAAAAGGCACAAGCATACAAAGTTGCTTTCTTTCAGAGGGCTCTCTATCATTTCATGGATTATTAACCCATGTAATGTGCTTTTCATGTGCAGTGTCTGGACACAGGAATGGCATAAGACCATTGTCTGCTAGCATGAAAACACTGCAATGTACACACATAACACAAAATGTTTAAGCAAAAGATGGAAATTTAAAGAACCATATTTAGAGAAACGCTTCCTAAAAGCTCTACAATGGTATTGGGTGTAATGGAAGTGTGAGAAATTCAGTGCATAAACGTTTAGTTGTTTTTGCTAATTGATTTATTCCACTTGTACCTCTCGGGCCAAGCATGGAAGTTGCTACTAGTTGAGGATGGAAATGTGTACAGCTCTTGGCTTGGAAAAGAAAGAAAAATGTTCAGTCATATCTGGAAAATATGCTAATCCTACTGTGTGTTTTTTATAAATTATCCAGGAATATGCTTCAATATGGCCATAAGAAAAGTGTGCATAACTTTTTTGCTCTTTAAAAAAAGTGCATGGAATAGATAACTAGGTGAAAAAAGAGGAAATCCATGGAAATGTACTTCACAGATCTCCCCACCTCTATGTTCTATCACTGCCATATGACTCCATCAAGTGGGGTTTTTTAATTTTATTTTTTTTTGGCGTGGGACCTTAATAAACATCCTTACCTGATCCAAGAAGTAAGGGATTTCTACAATTCTTCTCCTTTAGCATGAGGGGGAAAAATAGAAGTGCGTTAATTGCTACAGAGCAAGGCGTATTTGGTCACTGTTCGCAAAATACTTAATGTTCATGTTGTCGCAGGAATACACTCCGTAAACAAGATATGATGAGAGAAGGAAGCCATAAAACACACTCACCTAAACAGGATCTGTTTTTCTCCTGTCACTTTCTGTTTGCTGCTCCACCTTTTATTTTATTTTTCCCCGTCTTTGCTAGACTTGGCTTGAGAAGATGACTGTGAATGTCTTGATCTACACCCGTCCTTGTGTCTTCTCACCACTTCTTTTGGGTTCAGTGCTTGGCCATTGTGGAATCCATTCCATATCCAAGAGTTCTTTAGAATTGTTAAGGATCAACAGGGAAGCCAAAGGAAATTGCCTTGATGCCTACGTTTGTGCAACCTTTGCTGTTGGGGCGGCCCAAAATAGAATAAGGGCATGAAGAGGCCAGTGGCATCAATGGGAAGCCAGCCTCTGTGACAGGACATGCAAACTCCTCTTTTGTCAGATCACAATGCAAATTTGTGCTTTTGCCATGGCCGTGCACAGATTGGAAAGCCAAAGTCAACACTGAAAATTTATTCTTTTTCCACTAACCTGATTTCCTTGTCTTCACGCCACACTATGTTTTTGCATAGCAAAACTTGCTCGGCGAACTGAGCCTCAAGGCAATGCATGTGGCGGCGTGGAACTCCTTACAAGCCAAATGACAGCTACCTTGAGATGTTAGCCTTGTGGCATTTCTCATTTCTATTAAATAGGAAATCGGCTACTCATCTATCATCGTTACATTCAGACATGCTTTTAATTAAAAATGTGATGATTTGCTTGGGGAAGCATATTATTTTGTGTGCCCTTCCCAGTTGTTTGTAACATGTAGGGCATTTGATAGAAATCCAATGGATTGCCAGTGCACAGAGCATTTCTACATGGATGTGCACACAGTTGAAACTGATGTGGCTGTTTAGCCCAAGTTGAGGGAGTCCTGTGGCCTTCCCTCCCCATCCCGTCCATGTGGAAAGGAGGAAACAACCTCACTACTCAAGGAGAAGCAGCTGTATTCCACTCCCTTTAGCAGTCCTGCAGCTTGGTTTTCATAGAGGAGGCATACCTTACATGTCCAGGGAGTTAAATCATTCAGTGTTTTGGTTCATTTCTCGTTAGAGAGCAGGTGTGTGGACCTGTTCCCATTTGCTTTCATTTCAGGCCAATAAACACTCATCAGTTGGTCCAAACTGGTTTTGCTCCAGATAATGAAGAAAAATTTCAATGCATGTATACCTGCATGTATTCTAAATAAATAAATACATTTTGGCTTCTACTGATGTAAACCCTCTTGGGTTCTTTTTAAGGAGAAAGGCAGGGCATAAATAAATAAAAAAATCAATACAGTTCACACTAGAGTTCTTCGTGACATTGTAGGGTGGAGGATGGTAATGGTATCAAAATGTCCCAATTGTCAAAAGTGACCTCTAAGTGTTATGAAGCATGATTTAAATTAACAACTAAAATAATCAGTATTAAATTTCCTCACTTTTAAAATGTAGGCATAGTATTGTTTGTTTGTAGAGTTTCCATCCCTCACTCAGAGCTTGGGAATAACACATCCAATTTAATAGGCTAAGAATAACTTCTCTTTAAGATGCAGAAATACATATAAGATTTTTAAAAATGTCAGGAATGCTAATTTTAAACTCTACTTTTGAAATGTCATTTGTCAAATACATCAGTTGGCTTATCTTCCTATTTAGCACAAAATAAATAATTTCAGCATCAACATATTGAATTAATACATCCTATAACATCCAGAAAAGCCCATATTCCCCCTCCTGTTGTAGAGAACCAGGGTACCATCAACATTGACTTATAATGCTAGAAATGCTGCAGGTTTGGGACAGTCATTCACATGTGATTCCATTGACCAGATTATGTAGGCTAATTAGCCTGAGATTTCTACTGTTTTTTTTTTTACTCAAGATTCATTTCAGATAGGGACAGACAGTGTAGGCACATTGTGTTTCCTTTTTTAAGGGCTTATTGCTAGTTCTGCTGTACTAGGGTGCACAGAGAGAGGGGGAGGGAGGAGAGAGAGAGATCATGAGAGGAGAAAATAGCCATTCTGTTATTGTTTACAACTTATTAGGATACCACATGTGCAAATCAGGAGGGCTATAGGAGAGCTACATTAATAACCTACAAACAAGGATGTTTCTCAATTTCTTCCTTCTCCCTGTGTGGCCAGCTAACATGAATTTACCTGGGGAGACCTAAAACAATTTCACAACACATCAATTTGCTCTTATCCTGTTATGGAGTTGCACCATCAGACTTGATACTACTTCTAGTTGACCCCTGAAACAGCTAGAAACCTTCTGCTTTCTAGCCCTTTAACATGAAGAGTAAAGAGTAAAGAAACCAAGACAAACCCTAAATATGCAATTTTATCCCTTTCCAATATTAATGTTACAGGCTCCACTCTGCCTGGAGTAATTAAATTTAATAACACAGCAATCATTTTCTTTTGTTGAGAACTTTATAGGCCCTGTAGATTCACCAACAACGCCCCCCCAACAACTAACCAATAATGGGTTCTGTTCAAGTTCAAAGAAAAGTAAAGATTAATATTGGTCCAGACCGGGTTTCCTTATTGACCAATTAGTACTCTAAGTAAAGCCCACCCTTTCACATTCTTCTGATAAGGACTGTACAGAATATGTTCACGAGATATGCCAGACCTACAGTTCATCATTAGACTGAAGTCAGTCAATTAAGTCACATTAACCTCAACTATTCGGTCAGTTTAATCAGGATAAGCTTGAATACCACTTAGGCAAAGTGAGGAAGCCACCTCAGGCAGACTTAATTTGTCATGACTGTTTGTACAGTTCTGAATAAGGGTATTTGTGAGATTTTCTGACTGAGACCTTGATTTAACTTGGTGTTAGGGTCTACAGTGGAACCTTGACTTACATACTGCTTGACTTGCATCATATTTGACTTGCAGCAAGAAGGGGCCTGTTTGACTTGAGTTGCAGGCTTTGACTTGCATCTCGGAGCCCCGGCGCAAGGCACCGGAATTGGGCGGCAGCCACAACCCAGCATCGCGGCTGCTGTCTCCAAACTGCTCCTGCCTTCTTCCCCTCCTCCGGCAGCGGCGGCTTCGGCGAGGCCAGCTCCGAGCACCTGGAGCTGGTCCTCGGCCTCACCGAAGCTGCCACTGCTGCCGGAGGAGAAGAAGGGCCAGGAGCTCGGGGCTGGCCTCGCTGGTTAGACAGTCAGCTCAGTCTTGTAAAAAATCTGGCTGCAGAAGTCTGGTCCACAATGGAAGCATTTTAGTTGCGGAGCTGTACAGTTGTGGGACTCTAATGGTAAGCATAGATTTGTTCAGAACTTGGAACGTCAGGTTAAAAATCAGTAAAACTTAAATGTTAGACATTGTTGCTATGAACATTAAAAAGTGGAGGCGTATAACTTGTGGACTATAATTCCATTGCCGCCGCCTCTCTTTGAAGAGACATTTCATTTACATCCCCAGAAGGAATCGCCTATCACAGTCAAATTTGTGTGAAATTGCTGTTTTCGGGGGT
The DNA here is from genome assembly GCA_023846285.1 of Phrynocephalus versicolor. Lineage (NCBI taxonomy): Eukaryota > Metazoa > Chordata > Lepidosauria > Squamata > Agamidae > Phrynocephalus > Phrynocephalus versicolor. The sequence continues at coordinate 8,964,060 of JAHTLZ010000129.1, read as the reverse complement.
CTTTTTCATCATCTGGGACGGATTAATCCGCTTTCCCATTACTTTCTATGGGAAATGTTTGTTTGACTTAAGTCTAGACCACTGGAACGGATTAAGTCAAGGTTCCACTGTATTGATATTTGCTGCTGAGCTTCAAATGAGCAGTATTTGAACTGACCTTACCTTACTTGTTCAGATAGGGACAGACTGAACTGGTCAGTGTTTCTTCTCCGATCTTCTTCTCACTAAAGTTCTTATTTGAGCTTTGGGGACCTGATTGCTTTGTTTCATATGTTAAAAGGTAGATATCACCCTCGGCAGAATTTAATGGCTCAGAAGCATGACCTGCCATGTTTAAAAACTTTTAGGTCTCATAGGCTAAAATCCTGTTGTGTAAATTACATCTGGTAAGGTAGATGATGTCATCATCAAGGTTTTTTCCCCTTGTTTGTTTGAAATTAAATATTTTCGGTACCCCATCCTCAAAGATACTGAGGCTTCTAAATCATTTCTTTCATAACTGGGAGGCCTGGGGACAGGAAGGGAAGTTTCCAAAGATCACAGCCATTGGGAAGACTTTAATGGCAGTGAGATTTTTCTGTACTTAAAGAACCTCTCCCCCTGCCCCGGTTTCACTGACCACAGTGACTTCACAAAGGTGGAAGTGGAGCTTCAGAACCTTCAAGGGGAACATCGTAAATGCTTAATTTCTGAAAGTTGCCATGATGATGGTGTCATCAGCCTTACATGATGCAACTTTCAGCAGGGGATTTTAGTCACTGGCTTCAATGAAGGTGACTTAAGAAGATCTGTAACTGTCCTTTTGATTTACAAAGCCTTTAAAAAGTAATTAGCTCTAGAAAGATCGTGCTTATTGAGTTGTAAATCATCCTTCCCTAGTACAACGAAAATTTGAGTATGCTTACTTGGACCAACTTTGTTTGCTTGTTTGCTTGCTTGCTTGTGGGTGGAGTAGTTAAACTGATGTACTGCAGCCAAAACTGCCTTCATGACCCAGGGTTCAGTTCCAAGTAGTTGGCTCGTGGCTGACTCAGCCTTGTATCCTTTCGAGGTTGGTAAAATGAGTACCCTGCATATTGGGGTGGGGTGGGAGGGAAATGTGTAGACTGCACAATTTAATTATAAACTGCCCAGAGTGCTTTAAGTACTATGTGGTGGTATAAACGGAGAATATTTTGCTTTGCTTCCAAATTAGAGCAAGCCCTACACTGGGCATGTGAAAAACACACAAAACTTCAACACACCACAAAAACAGCAAACATAATTAAAATAATACAGCAAGAAACCAGCCAACATTTATAACAATATATTATGAATGACCCTATGGGCAATCTAAAATGGATTAAAACCTTTTTCAAAATCACATTATTATTGACAGCATGAACCCTAACTATATACTCTTCTGTTTAAGTGCAAGCAGGGATGAACTGCCAATTAGGTTTTTCACTTGCCAGTATTTGCCAGAAGATGTCAGTAGCAAGCTACCAACTATGTTAAACTAGGTAATGCTGTGGATATCCTGATCCATTACCTCATCACTTTTCAGACACAGCCAATCATTTCTAATTGCAAGGGATTGTGCTAATTGTCCTTCTCAGGAATTCTGAAAACAGTTTCTTCCAGAATGATGTTTCTCTCTCGCCCTGCCATGCACATACACAAAGACACATTTCTTTATATGCAGAATAATAAGTGAACTCATGCCTATGGCTAGTCTGCGGCACTGTGGGTGCGCTTTCATAAGTAACATGAAGATTTGAATCAGGCTATTAAATGAAAAGGGCTTTTAAAATACCACACATCAGTCACCTTTGTGGTAGTAATTCAATAACTGAATTGTGCCAGTCACTGGGGTTTACCCAGGCCTCCATACAAACAGCAGGACCAGCCATCATAACCAAAGTGTCTGCACAGGGCCTGTCTACACTGGGAAATTTGATACAGTCAAGTCTGTGCATAATAGGTACTTATTTTTATTGTGGTCTTTTAAAACTCTCACTTGATTGATCCTTCCATCCATACTGGAGATTGTACTCGAGGCTCTCTTCTCCTATGCTGCAGATACACACAGACCAAGGTTTATTCTATTTACTTGCTGATGCATTTACCTCATTTACTCATGAGCAAGGAGGCAGAAGGAACATTTAAAAAGGACAACTGCAGAGAGAAGGGAATATATTGGGGTGAAGGCTGGAGAGGAAGAATGAAGGTTAAATCCCTTCTCCAACCATCCCCCTCAGCCAGGGCTCTTCCTAAATCTGCATTTGCCAGCCCAGAGCGAAAAAATGAGGCAACACAAGGTTGAATTGGGTTAAACAAGGGCCACAATTTATTATTAACAGTAATTAATAGAGATGGGCACGACTCAGCGAAATTTTCATTTTCGTTTTCGTTTTTTCATTTTGTTTTGTAACGAAAACAAAAATGAAAAATTTTTCAGAAGCAAAACGACAACAGAAACAAAACAAAAAATTTTGCCGTGTTTTTCTTTTTCGTTACGGCAGACACATTACATTAAAAGAATGCTAACGAAATGAAAATTTTTTGTTTTCATTTTGTTTTTTTGTTTCATTTCGTAACGAAAACGAAAACAAAAAATGTGCAAAAAACCCCAAAAAATGAAAACGAACCGAAACGGACCCCTAAACGACAAACGAAAAATTATTTTTTTGAGTCGTGTCCATCTCTAGTTATTAATTATTAACTTTATCAGAACTTTAACTGAACTGGCACTTTGATGTAGTGCAAGATTTATTGATGAATAGCATAGATTCTAGGTCTCTCCCATAAGCAAATTTCCTGCAGCATGTTAGGATGCAGCGGATGGGATGCCTTCCAGGGTCTTTGGGCATCCTTTACCTTGAACATCATTAAAGCAGAGTCCCTGCCTGCGTTCCGGAAGGCTTTGAAAACTCTCCTCTTCCGGGAGGCTTTTGGTTGATTTTTTTTTCCTCTCCTGCCATCTGCATTTCTTGTATTTTCTGTAATTGTTGTCTTATTTGTTCATTTTATTAGTTCATGTAGTTGTTGTTTTGATTTGCTGTAAACCGCCCGGAGTTCCCCCTCCAGGAAGACGGGCGGTATATAAGCACAATAATAAATAAATAAATAAATAAATAAATAATAAACATTGGCAGCCGCCTTGAGCGTGATTGGGATTGCTATTTATTTGGATCTCTAGCTAATTCCTGTTCTAGCTGATTATCTGAGGGCTGCCAAGCACCTTGAAGATGCAAAGTGAAGAAGGGACCTAGATCATTAACATACTGCTTGCGCAACCCGCCAATTGTGACCAGAAAGGTTTATTAACGAAGCCCAAGACCAACTTGTGAATGATGGGATGGGCGAAAACGCACTGCCACTCTTGGCCAGTTTGAGTGACAGTCAAAAATTCCCATCCGGCCCTGAAGCTACCAGCAAAGCATCACCATACAAAATAAAACAAGTGGCGGGAGGGTGGGGAATCTGGCTACTGTGCAGGCTGCTGACAGGGATCGCGCCACCTCCTTATATATGCACACTCCCCTTGTGCAGCCTATGCAGGTGGTGTAGCCAACTGGCGCTTCATTCGGCCAACTGGCAAAGACACCCCTGCACTGCACAAGGCAGTGTGGAACAGCCATTCCTTGTGGGGTAGAGCTCATGGCATCAATATAGACCACAGTCATACATGGGTTTCCTTTGTGTTTAAATTTCCTGCATATTTTTTTCAGGAGCAGTCACATGGTTTTTAATGAGCACTTGGTGTCCTCTCCTCTGCGTCGTACCTTCCTATTCTGGTTCTGTCCTAACACATTTTGTCCTACTTTCCACCTCCAGTTTCCAAGGCTCCGTCTTTTAAGCTGGGTAGAAAGGGGAGAAACTGAATTTACTGCTTATTTTCAGTGTCCTGTCATTGCAACAGAAGTAAACAAGTAAGCATTTTCGAGTTTGCCACCACTGCCCTAAGTAGAAGCACATGAGGGTGCCATCATTTGGCTTGATCCAAACAGTGCCAACAGCAATCCATATAACAATCTATATGTTGTTGTGGTTAGGTTCTGTGTCTGTCAGAAAGCGGTCTCCATTCAATCACAAAAGATAGGAAGTTGAAAATTTGTTTGGATAGCAGGAAAGATCCCTTTTTTAAAATAAAAAAAACCCTAGATAAATTAATTTCAACACAATGAGTGTGAGACTCAGTTCACAATGGGGAGCCATTATGGGGTGGGGTGCCCTTCCTTCTGTCTAAGAAATAGAATACTGTCATTTACTTTTTGACTGAAATCCATTTTATATCCACCCACCCCAAGTAACACCCGTAAGCTAAATGCTGCATCTCTTGGATTGCACTACAGGGTTGCACCACTAATGGACTTGTGAAGAAGAAAGTAGCTTGTGAATGATGGAAACCTTTCTCTGTGTGTCATCAGGAGTGTTTGTAAAAAACACAAGCTATTTTCTGACAGGAAGAGCATAATTTTATAATGTCATTGATAGAATTATACAGTACAGTGGGCCCTCGTATACATAAAATCTGTACAACATAAAAAAAATCTGGAGATAGGGGAAATTTGCTTAACAGAATCTCCTATGGGGCGAATCCGTACAGCATAAAAATGGTTGTGATTAGGGATTATTCTGTTTTCAATGCATTCCTATGGGAAATTTGTATCAAGGAAAATTTGCTTAACATAATTTCATGTGGAACAAATTAATTCCTTTATACAAAATACCACTGTCCTTTTTTTAATACGGATGCTCAGCACAGCCAACATCAGTGATGACAAGAAATACAGTATGTTTCACATCCATAGTTTCACATCCAACTTGGAAGTGAGTACCATGACACTATATCAAAATAATGCCAAGAGGAATTTGTACCCCCCCCCAAAAAAAATTCTTTATTAATTAAAAAGTTAAACATTTTTCAAACAGAACATTTCTCCTCTGTATTTGACAGACTGAATTGTTCAGTCTCAGTATTAACATTTCTAACAATGATTCTCGTATGGCTTTCATTTGATAACATTTATTTTTTCTTGGTATTTTCTGTTTGACAAGATTTGACAACATTCAGTTGCATTCATATTTGACAGTACTCTGTTACTGACTTGCAACACTGCTTAATAATTCTTTAGTGACAATTTATGTGGTAGCTGCATCAGATCAGGGAATCTGATGTGTGATGTAAGAGTCCTACAGAACCTGGTAGACCTCCAGGGAAAAATCAGAAGCTGGTGTTTATCACCGTGGGCACTTATTCCAAAAGAGTCAATTCAAGTGCGAGCCCGAGGAATATTTTGCACCTTGCTCTCCTTTCTTCTGTTTGTTGCCTTATTTGCCCTTTGCAAAACCAACTGAATACCTTTATGTTCCCTCTTTTTCTTAAACTGGCACAAGCATTTCTTGTTACTGAACATCTAAAAACCTGACTATAAAAATGAATACTGTACAATGTTACAGGAGAATGGCCATGAAAACCTAATGAACTAAATGAAAAAAATATAAGTAACTACTCTAATAAAAATTTTAAATGCTCTATCAAAATATAATATGATGCTTAAGAATGAAATAACAAGAATGTATCTAGTGCTACAAAATAATAAATAATAAAAAGTATTATAAAGGCATATGCTCTGAATTATTTAAAAAATACTCTTAATTGTGCCACGTTTGTGAAAATATTTTAACAGATTATGCAATTTATAGACTAAATTAGAGCATAAGAAGCTGTAAAATCACATCACCTGTGTGTGTGGGAAACATATCCACTAAAGATGGGCACAAATCAAAAAAATTATGTTTCGGATTTTCATTTTTCATTGCGGGTCAATTTCAGTTCATTTCTGTTTTTTGTGAATTTTTTGATTTTTTTTGTTTTGTTTTTTCATTTTATGTTTTTCGTTTTACATGCTTTTTGCACGACTTAAAGCATTTCCGCGCGCAGACATCCCCCAACGCCCAAGACCAGAGGGAAAACACTAAAAAAATGATGCTGGCAGAGACACAGTATAGACTAGGTATGCAGAGAGGCTGCAAAGGCAGCAGCGGGCATTGCCCAGGGCGTAAGGCAGCCACAGAATGCCTGCACTGAGGGGCAGGGGAGGGTATTCACCGAGAGGTACGCACACACAGAGGGAGGCTGCAAGAGAAATCTCTTTCTCTCCTCTAAGAGCCAGGCTGCAGCCAGCAGGAACACAGAGACACACACCTGCCTGCCTGGCCTAAAGTAATGAGTTGCAGAGACAGCAATCCCACCCTAACTCCCACCGCAGACTGCAAGGAGGATGGGGTCTTCCAACACTTTTTATGCCCTCTGTGGCTGCCACACCTACCCAGTCTGCAACCTGGGCATGCTATTGGTTGAAATTGTCCAAGAATTTACATTATTCCATCACATGGCTTGCATCCATCTTGTGGCTGGAATCCATTTTGTGACATCCTTAAAGGGAAAAGAAAAAATACATCACGATGGGAGAAAGACAAAAACAAACGTTTTAAGGACCGCAACCCCCTGGTAGGTAATAATTTCAAATAATTATCGCTGCATTTTTACGGATGTCCAGGGCGTTTGTTAAGGTTTATACAGAATGGATTTAGAATTGTCATATTGCAAGGGATGATGCAATTGGGGATGATGCAATTCTGGATGATGCAAGACAGAGAAGTTTAGACATGCTCAGTTATCAAATTGCTGAGCAATGGTTGCATCAGCCACATGTATAAAAGTGCGAGAGTTAGTCCTGTATTTTGTGGGATGAAGTTGGAAGGAGCAGCATGTTACTTTGTCCGTTCAGATCCTTAGAGGTTGGACCACAGGACTGTCTATGAGGTATATGCCTGCCAATTTTGTTTTGTGCTGGACTTGTACATATTTTGTAAATACATTTTATTTGGTGACGGGAATCACCAGCTGTGTTTGCGTCTTTATTTTTAGCACTGCTAATCAGGCTGTTTAAAGCCCACACATTATACACGGCCCTCACAGTCTTCCGCTAAAACAACCACACTGTGACAGCGTTTTAATACCCAAGAAATCAATATTAGGCATATGGGAGCCATTTTGGGTCAATGTCCCCTAACTCCCCTTAAAGGAAAAAAAAAATACAGCAATCTGAGAAAAGACATAAATGCATGTTTTAAGGACCCCAACCCCTCTGGTAGGAATTATCAGGCAGAATAAATAATAATTGCTGGGTTTTTATGGATATTCAGGATTTTTTTCACATTTAAAAATCGCTCATTTCATTGCACGTCGCCATTAACGAAAACAAAATGTAACGGACCTAATTTTCATGGTTCTGTTCTGTTCGTTCCAATTTCATCACAATTTTCATTATTTGTTTTGTAACGTAACGAAAATGTTACATAACAAAACGAATAACGGAATGAATTTTTTTTTTCGTTTTGTGCCCATCTCTAGTATCCACCCCAACCAACAGAGGTTTATCTCCTCTAATAGTGCTCTCCTGCCATATTTTGCTTCTTGTTCTGGCTAGCTTTTGTGCTCATTCTTTAAACCATTATCCATTCATCAATTGCAAGCAATCTTTTTGGCACTACTTGAAGGTCCGGGCACACCGAGCACCAAGAAACACTTTCAGTATTCTACAGTACTCTATTGTTGTTGCACACATTGTAACTCCAAGGGTTTGTAACTTAAAATGTGCCAAGCTGCCATTACAAAGATAACACCATTGTTTTGATTAAAGTTTTTGCAGGGCTTGGAGGACTAAAGCTGCAGAGCATAGTTCATTTTGATAAAACAGGATTCTTGAATAACAGTATATTGTGACAATGAGAGATTGTCATTCTAGAGATATTGTGGAATGCCAGAATGCTGTAGCAATATGAGCTGCAAACACTACCTCCATATTTAGACACTGTTAACATAAATTCAACTACTGTATCTAGATTTTTAGGATAAAACAACTTTGCTTGTCTGGAGAGGCAGTCAAGTATTTTAGACCTCTTAGCTGCCTTTAACACTATAGACCACGGCATCCTCCTGACTTGTCTCTCTGAAATGGGAATTAGGGGCACTGCGTTAAAGTGGCTCTGGTCCTTCCTGCAGGAAAGAACAGAGAAAGTACTGTTAGGTAATTCATGTTCAACACCACAGCTGCTGACCTGTGGAGTCCCCCAAGGTTCTGTTCTGTCACCCATGTTATGAAACCTCTGGGGGAGATTATCAGGAGTTTTGGGGTTAAGTGCCACCAGAATGCCAATGACATCCAATATACCTCTCGCTACCTCCGGATTCTAAGGGAGCTGCTATTTTGAACTTACACAAGTGCTTAGCTTCAATGATGAACTGGATAAGGATGAACAAATTGAAATTAAACCTATACAAGACAGAGATGATGCTGGCTGGTCAAAAGGGAGAACAAGGTATAGGGATGCACCCCCCCAATTGAAAAAAGAGGTGCACAGCTTGGGGGTGCTCCTGGACTCATCCTTGAGTCTGGATGCCCTGCTCACAACTGTGGCCAGGAGCACATTTGCACAATTAAAGCTATTATGCAAGTTCACTAGTGAGTCATTCACAGCCTTTTTTTCGATCTAAAATTGAGGCCACCCATACCGATCTGGACTACGGTTGCCCTACTTGCTCCTCCAGTGTCCCAAGCGCCGCACCCCCTCGTTCTCCTTGTCTGGTCAAGTTTGGGCCTGTTTTTCCAACAGAAGCCTCCAGGGTCTTGGTTTGTTGCCGGCTGGTGGCCTCTCCTTTCAACCCTTGCCCTTCTTGGCTCATTAAATCTGCCGGAGGGAGCATGCCAGAGTGGACTACGGTAATCTCCACTGCCTCCTTCAGGGAAGGGATTTTTCCCTCTCACCTGAAGGAGACGGGGGTGAAGCCCACATTAAATAAATCTGGCCTGGCATCAGACAATTTGGCCAGCTATCGTCTGATTGCCGTTGTTCCCTTCATGGGCAAAGTGATTAAGAGGGTGGTCGCTGCTCGTCTTCAGTCATTCCTGGAGGACAATCATGTCCTTGGCCCATTCCAGTCCAGGTTCAGGCCACTTTGAGGGACCGAGACCGCCCTAGTCGCTCTGTAGGATGACCTCCTCAGGGAGGCTGACAGGGGTTGCTCTACCCTGTTGGTCCTCCTTGATTTGTCAGCGGCCTTTGATACCATCGACCATGGTATCCTGCTGGATCGGCTTGCCGAGGTGGGGATTGGAGGCTCTGCATTCCGCTGGCTTTGGTCCTTCCTTGGCAACCGACTCCAGCATGTGCAGCCTGGGGGATGAGTTGTCGGCTCCTTGGACACTCCCTTGTGGGGTGGCCCAGGGATTGGCAATCTCCCCCATGCTGTTCAACATCTATATGAGACCGCTGGCTGAGGTCATTAGGGGATTTAGAGTCTGCTGTCATCATTACACTGATGACACGCAGCTCTATCTCTCCTTTTCCACCTCTGCAGGCTGAAGCTTAACCCAGAGAAGACCAAGATTCTGTTCTTTGGGGTGTCCTCTGTGGGGTACCCTCTGGCTTGCGGACAGGGCCAGGAATCTGGGAGTGGTCCTGGACCCAGCCTTATCCATGGAAGAACAGGTGATGGCTGTTTCCAGGACTGCTTTTTTCCACCTGCATCAGATCACCCAGATCCGTATGTACCTGGACAAGACCTCCCTCAGAACAGTCATATAGGCTCTTGTGATCTCGAGGATTGACTACTGCAATACTCTCTATTTGGGGTTGCCCTTGACCCTTGTCCAGAGACTTCAGTGGGTACAGAATGCGACAGCCAGATTGGTGCACATTGCTATGACCGCATCACCCCAATTCTGGCTCATCTGCATTGGCTGCCCATTGTGCTCTGGATAAGGTTCAAGGTCTTGGTTTTTGGTTTACAAAACCCTCCATGGGTTGGGACCTGAACACCTGTCAGAGCATATCTCCCAATGATTATCTGAGGCCCGGCCCACTAGAATGTTGCCGGCAGCTCACTCTGAGTGGCCACGCCCAGGGAGGCATGGAAATCAGCTACCCATAACCGCGCCTTCTCTGTGGCTGGCCCCTCACTTTGGAACCATCTTCCGAGTGAGCTGCACCTTGCACAGTCCCTGCCTGCCTTCAAAAAAGTGCTAAAACTTGCTTTTTAGGGAGGCATTTGGTGACCTGGTTTAGGGTTTGTTTTTTGCCGTCTTGCCGTTGACTTTTGACCCCCTTGTTGAGGAGTCTTCATATATAGATAGATAGATAGATAGATAGATAGATAGATAGATAGATAGATAGATAGATAGATACACACATACACAATAACATGATTGTAGGAGATTAGGAGTATATGTAGTGTGAAAAAGAGGTTTGCTTAATTTATAAGAGTGAGAATACTGGCATACCTAGTGGAAATGTTTGTATTA
>JAHTLZ010000129.1:8930216-8953665 GCA_023846285.1 Phrynocephalus versicolor | reverse complement strand
GCTATGTTATCAATTGTTAGCTTTAATGTTGCCTTATAATACTGTAAGATGCCTTTCATTTCTCTGTTTCTCAAACCGATTGTGTCTTAATTATAATTGACTGTACAATCTCTCCTTACTGTAAGCCACCTTGGGTCCTTTTCCCAGGAGAAAGGTGGAGTAAAATACTCAAAAATAAATAAATAAATAAATAAATGAAGCATTGCTCAAGCCTCAATTTTAAAATCATTTTCACTTTTCAGGGCTACTTTTTCTATACCCCTTAATTATTTTAACATTCTACAAACACAATACCCTGTACACACAGAAAAATCACGACAGCTGGTGCTTCAACAAGGGAATCTTCATCAAGTGCAGAATAAAATAGAATTGCCCAATATCACCTTTATTATTTACCTCCACGCTAGAGCTATTAAATAATTTATGAAAGCAAGATCCTCTCTTCTCTGGAGTACAAATTAATGGTCACAGTTGTCTCTTACACCTTGTTGCAGATGACATTTATACTGGACTTTTTTCAGAATATATTTTGGTATCTGGTGTAACAAATAATTGTACACTACCTGATTTAAGGATCAGTTTAAAAACGTCTAAAATGTTAGGGCTCAGCATGTCTGACCAAGAAAGGGAATCTCTACAGACATTTAAGGGTATTCCTGTTGCAAATAAAATAAAATAAAATAAAACATTTAAAGATAATACCAGCTGCTTTAACTGAAACAATTTTCCTTAGTTATAAGACCATGATTTACTTAATACATAACTGGGAGAAGCCTAAATGAGGATGATTGAAGAAATTCTCTTCCATCAAAATACTCATCCTTCCAAAATCTGATAATCTGTTCCATACAATTCCAGTTGGACTGCTAAAGATCTCTCAAAGAAGTAGTAGTACTGAGTAAATGAGAAATTTATATATAGACAAAAGAGATCAAGTGTACCTACCAAATATGATACAATATAAAGAAGGTGGGATAGAAATTCCTAACATGTATTGTTATTCAATTCTCAGAACTGGAAAGAACAGCTTGAGTGCATTAACAAGTTTTGGAAAACAGCCCTGACTCTTGCTTTGTATTTGGATATGAAGTGACTAACTGATGGGGGAAAAGGGAGTCAGGTTCTCATATTTTTGCTTGCTTGATGTCTCCATGTGAATGGTAGTGAGCAGAAGAGGTCAGTCTCTAGATCATCTTGACAGCTGCCATTGGTGTCACCAACCTTCAGGCTGCCCTTTGCTGGCCAAAGTGTGACATCTTGTTTCCTGCTGGCAACACAGGCACAATATTGGGCCATTTCCTTGTGACTTGTATTACAAATGGAAAAACACAATATTGCACATTCGTAAACTGGAGGTCTGTTAGATGGTATGTATTATCTTATGTGGATTGTTAATAAAAATGAAAGAAAAAAATAAACTGGAGGTCTTTTGAACAACTGAATTGCACATACTGTAGGGTAAAAGAAATGTCTCTTTTATATTACTACTTGGGGATGCTAGACTCATCTGCAAAATAGAAGAGTTCAGAATGGTGCCAAAATCCCAGACTGCCCAGAGTCGCTGTTTGCTCCAGAAGACTCACCCACTGTTTTTTCAGGGCAGGAAGGTTCTGAAACCTAATAACAGATTCAAAGGCAAACAACTCCATGAGGCTTAATTTACAGCCAAATCTTTCAGAAAGAGTAAGGAAACTGATGCTAATTGCAGGTTCCTATGAATTATTCAGATAGGTCTAATGAATATTCAGGGAGGGGCTATTGTTATGAGAATCTCCAAGCCCAAAGTGAAAAGTGAAAAACTTAGGAAATGAAACTCTGATCCAAGTGTTTTGTGTCTGAAGACTCGGTTTAAACACTTGCAGATGTGTGTGCTTAGGAAAGCAGTTTTCCTTTGAAAAGAGATGTTAATCTGCACAAGGCCACATACTGTGTTTAATTTATTAGCTGGGGCACAATTGCATCATATTCTGAGCCTTGGAATGAGAGGATGTTCTGAAACTTCTGACACCTGCTGTGGAGTCTCTAGGCTCTTCATTTAAATTTGATAAACCAGAGGAAGAGTCAGTACAGTATAATTTTTGTCTCCTTCCAATTCTATAAATACTTAGGAACACATTTAAATGGGTTTCAGTGCCCACCAGCATGCATCAAACAATAGTGTGATCTACTGCTGACAATTGGTGGCGAGAGTCCCAGCTGTTTTCCCAGTTTATCTGTGGAAATCCTTATTATAAACTTGCTTTAACTTAACTCATGTTCAAACATTGGCCCTTGCCCCATGTCTACTTTGTTGCTCTAGAAAGTGCTCTGAGGCTGCTTTTAGACAACCCCTAAAATCCGAGGCAAAGGGCTCCCAGATCCAGAGCTTAAAACTGTTTTCCCACCAGCTCCGGACTTTTAAAAAGATTTAAGTATGACCACACCCACCTAAGCACGCCCCAGTGCACTTTACAAGTACCTGGTCTCCAGAGGTAAAAAATCTTCCAATGCGGATTGTCAAGCTGTGGATGCTGGGCTCCCCTCGCCTTCTGTTTGTTTTTGTCATCCCCGCCACCCCTTTAAGAGACAGGAATCCCTACGGGGCTGCTTGGGGCTGCTCAGATGGCGAGCGGAGGTGAGCCTGCATTCTTTTCTCCCTTTTTTTCTCCCTCCCCTCACACAGACAGGAACAATGGAGTGCGGAGGGGTGGGAAGACACGAAAAGGGACAAACCCCCAAAATCTCTGGTCTGAATTTAAGTTGGCAGTGCATTTTAGAGGTCATGTAAAAGCGCCCTAAGATGCAGATCTTAAAACCATTCCCCCACGTGAATCGCACTTTAAGCAAAATAAAGTCTGACCACACTCCCAAAGTGTGAGTCAGCACATCTTCCTTGTACCTGGCCTTGGGGTGGTGGAATCCTTGTTGCTGTTCCACTGCAGTTTTTAAACTGGTACACATGCCATGGGGCACCGTTTAATCCACAGCATAACTGTTCTGTCACCATAGGCCCACCTAGTGGTACTACTTGGAACAGCCACATGACAGTAAATTCACAGTACAAGAAGCTACTGTGCACAGAAAGAAGCCAAAAGAGAAGTATTTGAAGTTCAACAAATGACAAATGAAATTTGATGTACTGATATACCTACCTATTGGGTTTTATTTTTTTTTTAAATAATGTGCGACAGGAAAACAAAATAAAAGGCACTTTGATGCAGACCCCGTCCGTGGGGTCACAGAAGTTATGTAACAATAAAGTGTGTCCTTGGGGACGCAGGAACAGCAACAAAATCATGTGACTACAACAAGATTTACTACACATTTTAGTTTGTTATGGTACAGAGTGGACATAGGGCAAGAGCCAGTGTTTACTCTATTAGTATTTTGCTCTATATTTATTGATGTTAATTACCTAAATGAATTAAGGAAGCCTTCACCCATAAGGAAGGAAGCCAGGATGTATTTAGTCCTAGTTAAGACTGGAAAAAAATCAACTTCCACTCTCTCTTGTTTGGAATTACAAAAAGAAAAAAAATAATCTTACCAGCCAGCTAGGTTTGATTATATAACCAATTCATTTTAATTTTCACCAGGATTTGTAGTTTAAATAAGTTTTAAAAGCATAAAGGTTCCCCCCCACCCACACACATGTGCTAGTTGTGTCTGACTCTAGGGGCGGTGTTCTCTGTTTTCAAGCCAAAGAGCCAGTGTTGTGCAAGTCCGTGGCTATGTGGCTGGCATAGCTGAATGCATTTCTGTGCACAGAACACTGTTTATCTCCCCACTACATTCACACTACATGTAGCACTGAGTACACTTTCTTCAAAGGCACATTGACTGAATGCCAGTAGTAACAAGAATAGGCCAACTGAATCAATGGAACTTACGGAGGAGTTGAGTCTACAGGGAGAACTTGAGAACTTTCCTTTTTTTTACTTCAACTCTTCTCTTAGCTTGTGGGAAGTGTCTGGAAGTTGTTGTTGCAAAAAGTGACATTTGATACACAGTGTGCCTAAACCTACATGAATAGTAAGTTGCAATTCTTCATGCTTTGGTCCAACACATATTGGATTTCAGCCAATATGTTCCAATAGTTTTTATTTTTAGATTGAATAAGAGAAACTTCCTCCCCCCTTTTTGCCAGTCTTTCCTGCATTGCCCATCTTTTGTCTGTTTAATTTATTGACAACATAAACAGTTTTTTTTTAAAAATGTGTGTGTGCTTTTTGTTATATGTACCTTGAAATCATCTGATTTAGGAGACGGATAAGTATTTATCAATAAATAAGATAATGGCACAGATTCAGTTGAAAGTTATGCACGTTCACTCATAAGGAAGCCCTACTGTGTTCAGTGGGGGGTTGCGCCACAGTAATTGTGTTTGGAGGACTGCACTGTTACTGTCTGCAGTGATTATGTTCCCCTTTAATTTATTCTTCTATAATGGCTTGAAATGCCCAAACAAGATTTATCGTGGCAGCTTGGATAGCTTTTAAGAGGATTTTCTGTGTGGGAAAACGAATCGATTCAGGCTGCTTAATCAACGAACTTCCGTGCTAAACACACATACAAAGGACAATCAACTCCCACTGCAGCTATAATTTGGAAAAACGAGCAAAAGGATGAAGAACCTTCCCGTCTTGCATGTCTTGAATTGTAGCTCAGCTGAAAGATGGCAGGAGTAGGAGTTTTCCAAATATTGAACCCTTTTCACATAATCTAATAGGTCCATTTGGCGAATGAGCCCTGCCTAATATATTTTTCCAGAAGGCAAAAATGAGAGTGGTCAAATTTTGATGGAGATTGCACAGTCTCTCAGGAATGATCCTCAGCACCACATGAACAGCCTTCTTATCTGCTTCTTCTAATCTCTCGTCACCTATGGTAACGCTCACAGCCAAGGGTCATATACTGGTTACAGGGACATTTATAAAAGCCAGTATTGTGGGGCTTCTGCTGAGATAAAGCTGCTGGTTTACCAATGGAAATATTGTAGTTTGTTTGCATACTGGTGGGGATTGTTCCCACAATTTGGGGATAAATTCTCTCAGTGTCAGCCCATGCCTCAACCCTAGCTGGTTCTTCAAATAGAGAGCTTAGAAGTCCGTTCTCCATAATTCCATACTTCAGAATACATGCATTCTCCATAATATATACTTCAGAATACATGCTGGCACAGGATTTCTTGGAGTTGCATGCAAATAATGCACACACGCACACCCACCCACCCACACACCCGCACGCACACGGACACACAGAGACACACAGAGACACAGACACAGAGACACAGAGACACACAGACACACACACACACACACACACACACACAGCTGGTATGAGTGTAACAGATATGTCTTCCTGGCGTATCTATGATTAGAGGTTAATTTTTGAAAAAGTTGTTTACACATCTTTCTTTGCTTCTTCCTTTCTTTATCCTTGTTTATTTCACACACACCCCGACACACACACTTCCTCTTTCAGAATACTCCTTAAAACCAAACATTTAAAAAACTTGGATCCCTCCTCTGCCCCCTTTCATATATTTCTACCCTGTTTTGTAAATTAAAGGCAATGAGACAGAAAATGTATATTGTTTTCCTCTATTGAAGCCCCAATTAAGTCACATGTGCCTCATTGCTGCTTTAACTCCTGTTTCTCCCATGATGACTACCTCAATGTCCATTCCTGCTGGCCGAGACCAGAACAATTGTATGTAGTTTTAGAAAAGATTCTTGAGTTTGCTATGGTTAAATTCAAATGTGATTATTTCTACAACTGACAAATCAATATAAGGCATAGCAGAGTTCCAGTCTACCGGCTCCATTCATAATTGTTCAGTAGATGTAACCCAAAAGATGCCAAGCAAACTATTCCTGTGCACTCTGCAAATAAAGGTTTCTGATGCAGCTGCATGAATGGTAAAGGTAAAGGTTCCCCCCGCACATGCGTGCGATTCGTGTCTGACTCTAGCGGTGGGGCTCATGTAATACATTATAAATGTATAAAATCCAGAGTGCTAGGAGAGCATTTATACCTGCTATTCACTGTAGTCCTGGCTTTGCTCTGCCAGGGAACAGGTGTCTGTACAGCGAGGGTGGCCCAGAAACTAGGATTCTAACTAAAAAACAAAGGAAGCTGAATATGCATGGCTAGAATGGTTTTGCCATGCTAATGGAGCCTCCCTGTAAGATGTACAAGATGTAATATGTGCAAGATCAGAGCTTTTTCGGGAAATTTAATTTATTATTATTTTTTTTTTTAGCCTCAGCATTTGAGCCTGGTGTGTGAATCCAAGCAGAGCTACTGCTGAGAGAGAAAAAGAGAAAGAAGACAGCACTGGTACGTTTCTGGGTTGGAGCAGTTCAGCTAGGGCTGAGATTTTATTTTTGACATAAAAGGAGGAACATTGGTATTAGATTATTATTTCTAGATTAGTAGCTACTAACACTGCAAAGTCTTCAAGGCCCAGAATACTGCACTCATTAAAATGGAGTCTGAGGGAGCAGCTGAAGTTACCTGTAACACTTGTGCCATGTTTGTCATCTTGACAAAACGCACAGAGAACTACACCTGCTGCAAGTGCAAGCTGGTTGCACTATTAGAAGAGAAGGTCCAGGAGCTAGAGGCCCGAACCTCAAACCAGCAACATATTAAGGAGCTTGAGCGGTTCTTGGACAGAGCGGAACAGACTATCCAGGTCCAAGAAGAGACAGGGCACACTTCTGAGGATGAAGTCACTTCCCCAACCCAGGAGGTAGATGTGTGGAGGAATGTGACTCAAAGGAGTAGAAGGCCAAGGGATCGCTCAGAGAGTCTCATATTGCACAATCAATTTGAGACTCTTTCCCTCATCACACCTCATGAGGCACACACCGAGGAACAACTGGTTCCACCTGAGGATCTCTCCCTCATCACAATTGATGAGATACAGGATCAGGTACATGTAGAGGAACAGGCTGCAGGAGAGAAGCTCCTTCTGCTAGGGGATTCTATAATTAGAAATACGGAGGGATGGATTTGTGATGAGCATGATAACCGTATGGTCACTTGCCTGCCAGGTGCAAAGGTTGCAGACATCATGAGAAATCTAGATAGCTTGCTAGAGAGAACCGGGAAGGAGCCAGTGGTCATGGTACATGTTGGTACCAATGATGTCGGGAAGGCCAAGCGGTCAGTCTTGGAAGCCAAATTCAGGTTGTTAGGAAGAAGATTGAAGTCCAGGACTTCCAAGGTAGCATTTTCAGAAGTTCCTCGTGCAGGACCCACCAGGCAGGCAGAGCTCAGAAGCCTCAATGCGTGGATGAGGTGATTGTGTCGAGAGGAGGGCTTTAGATTTCTCAAGAACTGGAGAACATTTTGGGACAAGCCAAACCTGTTCAGGAGGGACGGCTTGCACTTGAATCATGATGGGACCAGATTGCTGGCACTCAACCTCAAAAAGGCTGCAGAGCAGCTTTTAAACTGCTAACTGGGGGAAAGCCGACAGGAGCTGAGTGGCATCCGGTTCAGAACACCTCATCCACAGGGGATGAGGTTGGAAAGGGTACAGAATCACATAGAGATGACATAGCAGGTATTAGTACTGGAAGAATAATGGAATGTGATAGTTTGTCTACTGAAAATAATAGCTGTGGGGGGGGGAGAACAAAGCAGCAGCTGTTGTTGCAGAACCCACTGTACAGGTGCTTACACGCCAATGCTCGAAGCCTCCAACCAAAAATGGGAGATCTTGAACATTTGGCAGCTAGGGATAACATTGATATAATAGCCATAACAGAAACCTGGTGGAATGTAGAGAACCAGTGGGATACAGCAATCCCAGGCTATAAACTCTATAGAAGGGATAGAGAGGGGCGGCTTGGAGGGGGAGTGGCCCTCTATGTTAAAGAAGGGGTAAAATCCAGCAGAATGGAGATTGACAGAGGGTCTGATCCCACCATAGAATCACTGTGGGTTAAACTACCAGGTCCAAGGAGTGATGTGATATTTGGGGTATGCTATTGCCCACCAGATCAAAAACTTGAGGGGGACCTTGAAATGAGGAGACAAACCATGGAGGTGTCTCAGAAGGATAGGATAGTAATCATGGAGGACTTCAATTATCCCCACATTGACTGGGCCAATGCGAGCTCCGGGCAAGAAAGAGAAACTGGGTTTCTTGACTTGCTGAATGACTGTGCCTTAGAGCCCGCCCGAGAACAGGCAACTATGGATCTAATACTGTGTGATACTCAGCACCTGGTCAGGGATGTGAATGTCACTGAGCCTCTGGGGAACAGTGACCATGCTGCAGTCTCTTTTGCCATGAATGTTGGAGGAAGAGTGTCAAGCAAATCAGACATAAAAACCCTTGATTTCCGAAGGGCAAACTTCCCTCAGATGAGGAAACTAGTTAGAAAGAAATTGAAGGGGAAGGTTGGAAGAATCCAATCTCTTCAGAGTGCATGGAGCCTGTTTAAAACAACGGTAACAGAGGCCCAGCACAAGTGCATACCACAAAGAAAGAAGAGCTCATTTAAGTCCAAGAGGACACCGGCATGGTTAACGAGTAGAGTTAGAGAGGCTCTAAAGCGCAAGGAGAGATCTTTCTGTAAATGGAAAACCTCCCCAAATGAGGAAAATAAAAAGGAACACAAACTCTGGCAAAAGAAATGTAAGAAGATGATAAGGAAGGCAAAGAAAGATTTTGAGGAACGCATGACTAGCAATATAAAGGGTAATAATAAAAGCTTATTTAAATATGTTAGAAGTAGAAAACCTGCTAGAGAACCAGTTGGCCCTCTAGATGGTGAGGGAGGAAAGGGGGAGATTAAGGAGAACTTGGAAATTGCAGAGAAATTAAATGAGTTCTTTGCATCTGTCTTCACAACAGAAGACCTTGAGCAGATTCCGCTGCCTGAACGGGCCCTCTTGACTAAAGAACTAAATCAGATACAGGTTAAAAGAGAGGATGTTTTAGGACTAATTGGTAAATTGAAGATTAACAAGTCACCAGGCCCAGATGGCATCCACCCAAGGGTTATTAGGGAACTGAGAAATGAATTTGCAGATCTCTTAACGGTAATATGCAACTTGTCTCTTAAAATGGCCACAGTGCCGGGGGACTGGAGGATAGCAGATGTCACACCAATTTTTAAAAAAGGAAGGAGGGGGGACCCGGGAAACTACAGGCCAGTTAGCCTTACATCTGTCCCAGGGAAGATGGTGGAAAGCCTAATCCAAGAGAAAATCTTAAAACACACAGAAGAATGAACCTTGCTGAGAGAAAATCAGCATGGCTTCTGCAAGGGTAAGTCTTGTCTGACAAATCTTTTAGAATTTTTTGAAAAGGTCAACAGGCATGTAGATTTGGGTGAACCGGTGGATATAGTCTATCTGGATTTTCAAAAGGCTTTTGACACAGTCCCTCACCAAAGGCAGGTCCTCTTATGGATTGAGAACTGGTTGAGATCCAGGAAACAAAGAGTAGGTGTCAATGGGAAATTTTCACAATGGAGAGAGGTGAAAAGCGGTGTGCCCCAGGGATCTGTCCTGGGACTGGTGCTTTTCAATCTGTTCATAAATGACCTGGAGACAGGGATGAGCAGTGAGCTGGCCAAGTTTGCAGATGACACAAAACAGAGATGGGCACGAAACGAACAATTTTTCATTTTCATTTTTATTTTTTCGTTTCGTTGCCTCCAAAATGAAACGAAATGAACAGAAACACCAGAAATTTTGTCATCCGTTTCGTTTTCATTACGGCAATACATTGAATTGCTTTAAATGCTAAAAAAATCACAAAAATTAAAAAATGGTAACGAAATGGTAACAAAACAAACAAAAATTCACAAAAAAACAAAAACAAACTGAAACGGACCCCCTAAATGACAAACGACAAACGAAACACCATTTTTTTGAGTTGTGGCCACCTCTACACAAAACTTTTCTGTGTGGTAAAAACCAGAGTGGATTGTGAAGAGCTCCAGAGGGATCTCTCCAAACTGGGGGAATGGGCTACGAAATGGCAAATGTGTTTTAATGTATCCAAATGTAAAGTAATGCATATTGGGGCAAAAAATTAAAACTTTATCTATCAACTCATGGGCTCTGAGTTATCCGTGAGAGATTAGGAAAGAGATCTTGGTGTGTTGGTGGATAGCTCCATGAAGGTGTCTCCCCAATATGTGGCAGTGGTGAAGAAGGCCAATTCCATGCTAGGGATGATCAAAAAGGGGATTGAAAATAAAACAGCCAACATTATAATGCCATTATACAAAACAATATTAAGGCCACACCTGGAGTATTGTGTACAATTCTGGTCATCGCATCTCAAGAAAGACATAGTGGAACTGGAAAAGGTGCAGAAGAGAGTGACGAAAATGATTACTGGGCTGGGGCACCTCCCTTATGAGGAAAGGCTAAAACATTTGGGCTCTTTAGTCTGGAAAAAAGGCGCCTGAGGGGGGGATATGATAGAGACGTACAAAATAATGCAGGGCATGAGTAAAGTGGATAGAGGGAAGCTCTTCTCCCTCTCCCAAAATACCAGAACTAGGGGACATACACTCAAATTGAGGGCTGGGAGAGTAAGAACTGACAAAAGAAAATATTTTTTCACCCAGTGCGCTGTTAGTCTATGGAACTCCCTGCCACAGGATGTGGTGATGGCATCTGGCCTGGATGCCTTCAAAAGGGGATTGGACAGATTCCTGGAGGAAAAGTCCATCACAGGTTACAAACCATGATGGAGATGTGTCATCTCCAGGCTTAAAACCAGGATACTTCAAGGGCCAGATGCAGGGGAGTAGTATCAGGAGACAGATATCTAGTCTCATGCGCTCCCAAACGCATCTGGTGGGGCCACTGTGAGATACAGGAAACTGGACTAGATGGGCCTTTGGCCTGATCCAGCATGGCTCTTCTTATCTTCTTATGTTCTTAAATGTAGCAAAATGGTAACCATGGACTGTTGAAGAAAAGAAGAGAAAGGTGATTGACAGCTCAAGCACAACTGATCAGCCCAAGGCTACAGCTACACTGCCAAACTGAACTAGGATGAATCAGCATGATTGTGACTTGATGCACAGTCTATTTTATATTTCTATTCAGATTAGGAGGTTATTTGGAGGCAGTAGGTTGTTTTTGTGCCAGTGTCTACATAGCTTCACCCCAAACCATCCAATGCAGTTTGATCCATACCACAGCCCACAGTGCACGGTTATTTGATCCCTCCCTCTGTTGATCCTCAAGTGATAAGTTGATTTAGCAATAAACTCAGTCATTTTTAATTTTTTTAGTATTTTGTTTTAGCTTCAGGTTGATCAAAGGGAAAGATCATGGGTTGGATGTTTCTAGTGTCCAAAACGTCACACCCAGCTTCGTACATCACTAGAATGCCACTCATAGTCACCCATCTCCTCACCTTTTGGAAAACAGATCAACTTATTATTTGATTAAAACATGATTTGAATAGCCCTGGCTTGAAATAAGATTGAAGCCCCCAATGATTGGAGGAGACTTCATTTTAGATGCAGAAAGAGCAGTACTAATTTGCATTGGCCTTTGCATCATGTAATCAGTTCCAAAATCTGAATGCATCAATTTTACTTCTCCAGAAAACCCGCTACGATTTATCCATGAAGTTACAGACTGTCTGTTAAAGACTGCAATTTGCATTGTTCTCATTTTCAGCAAAGTCAGTATGCACTGAACATTTCCTTTTTCTCCTATTTTCGGCAGCCACAGACCACACTTTGCTTTGCATGCTCAAATCCAGTCAACAGAGTTGCTATGTGTGTGAATGTACCACAGATATCTTGAGTATTTTGCTCAGGATTTGAATTGGCAGGTTCTATTAACATAAGGAATAAGGCCTGCATCATTTCAGCCCCTATTGTGTACTTTACTCTTTTATTTATTTATTTATTTTATTTATTTAGGGGCTTGTATACCACCTGTCTTCCCGAAGGAACTCCGGGCGGTTCACAACTAAACAAGACAGCAAACAAATAGATACAACATGTGAGCAAGTAATAAAATCAATTAAAACACATATTAGAGAAAAAAGAAAGGCGTAAGGGCAGATGGCGGGCAAAATAATAATAATTAAGAGTCACCAAACACCTCCCAGAAGAGTAAGGTCTTTAAAGCTTTCCGGAAGGCTGGCAGGGACTGTGCAAGGCACTAGGGAGATGGTTCCATAATGTAGGACCTGGCACAGAGAAGGCTCGGACACGAGTAGATATTTTTTGAGCCTCCCTGGGCATGGCCACCTGCAGCGAGTGTGCCCACGACACTCTAGTTGGTCAGGCTGAAGTTGACTGCTGGGAGATCTGCTCTGCCAGGTAATCAGGTCCCTCTGCCAGGTAATCAGGTCCCAGGCCATAGATTCAAGACCTTGAATCTAATTTGGGATGCAACGGGTAACCAATGCAGGCAAGCCAGTACTGGGGTGATGTGGTCATATCGATGCACACCTGCCACCAGTCTCGCTGCTGCATTTTGCACCCGCTGCAGTCACCGAAGGAGAGTCAAGGGCAAGCCCATGTAGAGAGCGTTGCAGCAATCTATTCTCGAGATCACCAACACTTGCACAACCGTTCTCAGGGAGTCCCCATCAAGGTATGGACAAATCTGGACAATTTGTCGGAGATGGTAAAAAGCAGTCCTGGACACAGCGGCCACCTGGGCCTCCATAGTAAGAGCTGGGTCCAGGACCATGCCCAGATTCCAGACACTGTCTGCCAGCTGGAGGGAAACACCCTCCAGACTGGGGAGAGGGCCTCCATATCTTGAAGGGGAAGTCCCGAAGAACATAACCTCGGTCTTCTCGGGGTTGAGTTTGAGCCTGTTGGTCTTGATCCATGCCATGACTGCATCAAGGAACTGGTCTAGGGTTCGGACAGCCTCAGCTGCAGAGGTGGAAAAGGAGAGATAGAGCTGCTTGTCATCAGCATACTGGTGGCAGCAGACTCAAAATTCCCTTATGACCTCTGCCAGCGGCCTCACATAGATGGTGAACAGCATGGGAGAGAGGAATGACCCCTGCGGGACCCCACAAGGGAGTGACCACGGGGCCGACAACTCTCCCCCTATGTTGCACACGCTGGGTACGGTCCCCCCAAGAAGGATTGGAACCAACTGAGAACAGTGCCTCCTTTTAAAGGTCTGTTGCTGGTTTTGAGTGTTACAGCACTTTGGATCCCCCCCCACTGTGCATGCCTGTGTTCCAGATATCAGACATGGTATATGATACATAAGACAGTGATTAGGTACTTTACCCACTGGGGCAATGACATTGTTAACTGGGGATATTTTACTCCCTTTCAATGAATGGCTTTGTTGAGTAAGTTTGAGTAAATTGCATAGTTCCACGTGGGGAAGGAAGGACCTAATGAAAGAACAACAGAAATAGGTGGTGTTTGATGCACAAATGAGATTGAGCAGTAGTTAATTGCAGTGATTTTCACCCTTCCAAACCATGTCAGAAGCCACTGTTTTCTCAATATTTATTATTGTTTTATTATTGTGACCTTAAACAAATCAATGCAAAGCTTTTGAACACTCAGTTATAAATTGAATCAGACAAGCTACATATCAGTTGCCATTTGTAAGACAAATAATCTGGAGCAAATCAGAGCTCATGGTATCCACTTATCCTCAGTTCTAATCAGTGCCCCACAGTGGCTCTCTAGAATGACTCAAAATCAAAAGTCAAGATGGATTGAGTGGGACAAGACTTTGTACTTGATAGGTGACTTCTTCAGGGACAGAATGCACCAAAGTAACGATGTTGCCTATGGCAACCATATCATTCTTCCTCTCTAAGTCTATAGCTTCTATTTTCTCCTGTGACAAATTTAAAACATGGTTCTTGGGAACACAAAGCTTATATTTCAGCCTTTTGATTTACCTGCTGTCCTTAAAAGATATTAGTATGGGCATAGAATGTACCCCTATCAGAGAATGGAAAGTTAAATTTGTAACAAAAAAGTCATTATCCATCTTCTTACAACTCTCCCAAAAGAAAATTAGCTCGCAGTAATAGCACGCATCTTTTAAAACTCACTCACCATGTTTTCATATATTTTTAAAGGGGAAAAATACAGCATCTTAGGTTTCATAAGAGAATGCCATACAATTTGAAAAATTCTACTCAAAAAGCTTCTAAAACTGTCCTCTAAAATGGCTTTTGAAAGAGACTGTAAAACTAGTGAAAACTATGTTTTGTTACCAAAATGGTTATGAGTTACTGAAAATTGTCACTCATTCCTTTAAAATTTTGCATCCTCAGAATTTCCACTATCACATTTGAACCATGCCCACTTTTGTAGTGTTGTGAGTAGGGATGGGCTTGAAACAGAAAAATAGCATTTCATTTCATTTTGTTTCTAGAGTGGTTCCATTTCATTTTGTCACAAAATGAATTTTAAAGCAGTTTTGTTATGAAATGACATGAAGCGAAACGAAACACTATTCTCCCGTGGGTCCTAAAAGATCCATTGGAGCAAGTGATTTTAGGTAACCTCCTGAAATTTGGAAAGGTCTGGTGATCTCAGAGCCGAGTTATGAAGCTCCAAAGGGGGGGTCCCCTAGGGAAAAAAAAACTTTCTAATTGGAATAAGAAGCCACCGCCTCCTATTGAATCACTTGCAGAAGGTAAACCTGCCATTCGTATGCCTCAGATCAGTAATTTCCCGTTGCATTTTTTTAAAAAAAATATGCGATGGAAAATTACTGATCTGAGGAATGCAAATGGCAGGGGTACCTTTTCCAAGCAATTTTAGGAAACCCCTTGAAATTTGGAAAGGTTTGGGGTTTAGGGAATGGAGTTATTAATCTCCAAAGGAGGTGCGGGGGAGGGGGTTACTTAACTGAAGGAGTGTGTCTGGCCCACTTTACCAATTATAGGGTTAATTTACAGCCTCCACTCTATGGTGAAACACGCTGATCCACATTCCTTCAATTAAGTATACCTCCACCCCATATGAAGCTTAATAACTCAATTCCCTGAAACCCAAACCTTTCCAAATTTCAAGGGGTTAACGGGAGAGCTTGAGGAAGCTCCCCTGCCATTTCCTCTAGAATGAATTGTTTCATTTTAGAGGGGGGGATGGCATTTCATTTTGTTTCATTTTGTAATTAATGCCGGCAGGCGTTTTGTTTTGTTTCGAAAAGTTTCGTAACCTTATGACATGACAAAACAGTGTGTCATTTTTTTGTAAGATGCCCATCTCTAGTTGTGGGTTCATTTGCTTGGTTGCCTGTCCACCCCCATCCCTCTCCACAAGGATGGGATCTATCTCTTCTACTGCATTTTTAAAGGCACCTATTTATGTACATGTTCTAAATTTTCCACTAGGCTTGAATATCTTCTCTTAAGCAAGTAAATAAAAGGTGGGCTACTGTTTCTACCCTATTGCCTTCCAGGGAGTATATATTCTCTTAAAACCTGAACAAAAGAAAGAAGTCAACCTCTAGTCTTTTTAAAAATTGTGGGTATTATATGATGGTGGGCAGATGACCTAGATAAAACAGGAATCATAATTCATGGAGGCTTCTTTACCAGTACAAATTGGGCTACAGCATAAGTGATAAATAACTGATCAGTAAGAACATGTACTGCTCCTTTCTCAAAGGTGCAGTTGGCAAATGACTGGGTAATAGGCGGCCAATTTGTATTCTAGCATCCATATGAAGGAGACTGAACAATAGTGAGTTATATCTTTAATCTGTTTACAGCCATAGCCACATATTTGTTCTGAAACTGGGGTTCCTCCATTTCAGAACAAAGGATGGGATTATTAGCTGGCCTCCAAGAAAACACAGACACACAACCAATCAAACAAACTCTTCAGCTGCCCTACATTCCTGGCACTCAACAAGGTAATAGCATTTAGGTGATGTTTCCAATAAACTTCTCCAGTGAAATGCAGGCCCAGATATTTAAATATTTGTGTCTCCTCAAGTGTATGCCCAATGAGTGACCAATTATACTTAGGGACTCTCTTCCCAAAGACCATGATCTTAGTTTCTGAACAATTGATTCTTAGTTCTTTTCTTTGCCCTCCCAGCCCAGGAATAATGAGGCGGACAACGGCATTGGGTTAAATAGGGCCACAACTTTATTAACTTATTAACAGAACTCTTCAGGGACAAAAGGAGGCCTATGTAGTGAATAGGTTGATAACTCGAACCCCAGGGAGTTCTTTATTCCAAAAATCATTTGTGAGATCCCAGTTGTCAGCTCGCTGCACATCTGTTCAGCGCGCTTCCAACCCCATAGAAAAACAATACCGGGCCGCCCTCTGCCTTTTGCTATTTAGATTTTATGGCTGCATTAAGTGGGCATTTCCTATTTATAGCAAGAGGGCTACCAAGCACCCGTTGGATGCCATTGGGATCTCGCAAACCTAAAAAGACCTATTCACTACCCGCTGTTGTGACCAAGGTGACAACCTACTCAGCCCTGTCATGTTGATGACAGGATGGGCGAAAACGCGCTGCTTCCCTACTGCCAATCTGGGAAGCAGCCAAAATTTCCCATCCGGCTCCGCAGCGACCAGCTAATCTCGCCATCAACATAGGGCAGGTAGGTGGGGTCGGGCAGCAGCACCGGAAGAAAGGGGCCAGGGTCCGAGGGCCAGAAGCTTTATATCCCTGGCCCCATGTGATCCGGCACTGCCCGTGACGCCTCCCTGGCGTGAGGGCAAAGCACCCCCGCCGCAGGACTTCACCTGACAGAGGTAACCTTTTACAAAGTTGAAGAGATTTGATTAACATTCTTTTAAGCCCAAGTTTTTTCTGGGGGATAGTGAAATCAAATCATCAGCACAAATCAGTACTGATGTGTTGCAATTGCTAATACCTGGGAGAAGAATGAAGATAAAAAGTCATTCCAGGGAGCAGGTTGTTAATGTAAAAATTAAATAAATAGGAAAATTGTTAGAATCTACTATGTTGTATGAATATGTTCTTTCAGCTGTTCCTTCAAACACAAAACAAGGTAGTGTATTACTGTTTAGATGACCTTTTACAGTTTTTGAAATATTCTTTTTCTTTTTTCTTTGACAGCTTAGTTTACCTGAGTTTTCTGAAATGTTATTGGGACTGGGTATGTTACTTAAAGGATACTTGTTAAATGGTTTTTGGGAGGATCATTCATGAAAACAGGACACGGCATTACCCCCACCATAGGAATTTTTATTTTCTTCCTCTTTGTGGGAATTATCTCCCATGGAGATCTGGAAACACAGAGATAAGCAAGGTGTACAGAATGGACTGAATGCAACTGATGTGTCTTTTATTTGGGTACAGAGCAAGTCATAAGGATTTTCACATATCCGAAGTTACACATTTCATCGACTTCACTGACACACTGGAAGGCAGAGTGAAAGTTCAAAGAATGAAGTGAAGAGACCTCACCAGTGTGTTTAGACAGACAGACAGACGGACAGACAGACAGACAGACAGACAGATGAAAGTTCTGTTCAGACATTATACTTGAACAAGGAAAATAAATATAGGTAAGGTGTACAGAGCCAAATATGCTGACCTTCATCATTTCCACATGTGGCTTTCCTGCTATGTCTCTCTCTGACCAGATTAATTTGAGTAGGGACCTCTGAAGAAGGCTTTGACTATTCCCACCCCCCCACACCAAAATGATCACGCAAGACAAGGATGTGGGTACAAGCTCTGGGACATACTTTATTAACTTTAACTGTAAACATCCAACACAACTTCCAATAGAGGCCTGCTGTAGTGCAGGTTCAAAGTTGGTATCAAGAGGTTGCCCGGGACCCCATCCAACTGGCAGCCTGTGAGGGCGAGTCAATAGCCCCGAGTGTGCTCTGTCCAAAAACAGGGCCAACTCAGCCGGCAAGTCCCCTTTCCCCATCCCGGGTAGGCCAGGCCCGTCATTTCTGCCTGCCAACCCGGTAGTACCTCCAGGCGCAACCTTCCCCCCCCCCCCGGTGTTGTAATCTAAGGATTCACAATGCCATGGGGTTGGATGGACCCAGAGAGAATTTGGGATCTGACTCACCCATTGCCTTGCCATTGTCCACACTACCACCCCGTGTGGCCATTAAACTAAACCCATCGCCAACAACAGTATGGGATAGGCGAAAAATTCCCGGGCAACTGGCCAATCTGTGCCCGGGTCAAAAATTCCTATCTGGCCCCATAGCAACCAGTTAGACTCATACTAGTGTAGTAAAGTGGCGGGTAGGTGGGGAAAGCTGGACGATGAAGAGGCCGGAGACACATGCACAAGCCCTTTTATGGACTCTCCCAATCTCACACTCACGGTATTGCGTGCGTTCAGTGGGGGCAGGGCAAAGCGGCGCCACATAGCACAGGCATGCCACAGAGCCCAACCTTGGTTGGATATGGATATGAATGGGGAACCTTAATTAAGCAGGGTTGCTGATCAAGGAGAGAGTTCCTCCTCAATCTCCATACTTGTAGAACTTTGCTGCTTAGCATCCAAGGCTGGGGATTGAATTAGAATGGTTAGATAGAGATGTGGTGGTGGTGGGGGGATACCTGGAGCTTCCCAAATAAACAGAAGGTAATGTCATGCAGGATTTGACTTGTCAACTCTAGTTTCCAATATGGAATGATTTTACTAGGGTTCTCTTACTTGTCCACACAGTGCATTGGATGGAGATGGAAGTAGCAGTTCAACAGAAAACAACCTTTCATCCCTCATAAATTTATACATCCGCTGCCCCCCCATACATTTATCATAAGTTTATATTATTTTGTAAGTTGCTTTTCCAGGGAAGTGTCTGTGCTTTGTGCCATTTTCGTGAAAACTTCATGAAATCAAGAAATGGCTTTAAGGAGATAACTTTCCATGTCTTTTTTTCCTTTCGTTTCCACACCCTTTGCCTGGTCAGAAAGAGTTACTACCAAAACATTATCCATTCCTGTCAAGAGTTTAAGATGTTAGAAACAGTTGTTGATAATGCTACTCTGGTCAAGTGGGTCATTTTCTGAGGTGAAACAAGGCTTTTGGCCAAGACCAAGGGGAATTATGCTTGACATGGTTTTTAAACTGAATCACCCCGATTCCTGAAGTACCAAAAAGGGGCTCCAAAGGGGCTCTTTCCTTTGGTACCACAGCTCTAATATACATTCATCACCCAGTGATTGACAGTTTTTTTTTTTTGTGTGTGTGTATCAAAAATACATCCCATGAAACAATTGCCAGGTGTCTGCTGTGTAAAACAGTAGGTCTATCTCATGGGGGCAATTCAGAAGGATTTTTCCTGTCCTACTTATAATTGGAAAGGAATGAGTGCATCAGACCTACTGCATTAGAAGAACAGGTACTGTATTGTGCCCTCGTTTAGTAGATGGAAAGACATGCCATGAGAATTTTCCCTCTGAGACAGCAAACCATCTTGGCGAGGCCCCGAGTTCTGTGGAAGATGGGCAACAGCGAATGAACACTGGAGGCCATGATGGATGAGGCTCATTCATCCAAAATTATAATTGCTCGTAAACATGCTCCTTTCTAGTCTCTCTTGACTAAGAAAGGAATGGAGTTCTCAGCCAGAAACAATACTAGGAACAGTGAAAGCTGCCAAGAATTTCCAGCTTTACATCCTTATATCAATGTAATGAGAGGATAATGTCCCATCCCTTTTCTTCAGAGAGCATACCAGTTCTCTTTCAGACTAATGTCTAGAACAGTCCAGAAAAATAAACAAGCTCAGGATTCATTTAAGGACAATTCAGCTACATTTATGTTTTATAACCCAAGAACAGTGCCTGAATAATCTTCCATGCTACCTTTTTCTAAATTAGTGTTGTCAAGAAAAGGAGAGCTACAGAGTTTAAATTCAAATTGAAATTAGGTCGCTGAACCCAAGTGATTGCTTAATACCACTTTCACGAGTAATATTGATTTTTCTGATAAAGACAGGCTTAGAAAGAGGCCACAAGTAAGCTCTACAGTTAGTTCTGATACATGGCCTATGTTAAGAGAAGCTGTTACCTGCAGGATTTCATTAATAAGAAAATGAATTTGAAACATAGGCAAACAAGAGTATAAGTATATGGTTGAAGTCCTGTGTGTAGCAGCCAAGCCCTGAAAAATCATCCCACCATTTGCTAACATAGATTCTATCTGTTGTTGTTTTTAGAAAAATTCAGTTTGCTCATGTCTGAAATGACAAATAACTAACACTCATGCATTCTAATCCTGTTTTCAAAACTGAGAAGCAGATATTTGTAAGGAAGGAACTCAGGGTTGCCATTTTTCTCCAAAGACAGTTATCCATATTTACAAGCTATGCAAATTGCTCAATCATTGTGCTAATTGCATGGTGAACCATGTCATACAGGTATATGGAAAATTCAACTAAAGGTATAGTCTATAATACCTTTTCTTTATCACCTTTTCTTATGCATACATTCAACAGGTATAGCTTTGTTAGGATTGGGAGTAATTGAGGAATCTACTGTTCATGAACTGTACCTCAGTTTGTCATTCACAACCTGTCTTCAGAACGGGAAAGGTTTATTTATTTTTTGTTATCAACTCAATTGTCTTACACAAAACAGCACTAGCTGCTTTGTTTCATAGATATTTAAAAATTCAAACCATTGAATGAAGTCTTTCCATCTTTTAAAGCAACCAGCTAGTCCTTTTGTGTTCACTCTGTGTGGAGAGTAGAGGGCTTTGTTTTCTAGGTCAGGCCTTTATTTTAATTTTGCAGAAATTCAAAACCTTGATGAAAAACTCTCCCATCTTATTCTTGCACTGGAAACTTAGAATCTCAGGGGCTCAGAACATTCAGATGTCAAGAAGTACATGTGAATAGAGATGGGCACGACTCAGCAAAATTTTCGTTTCCATTTTTGTTTTTTCGTTTTCGTTAGGTAACGAAACGAAAACAAAATTTTTTCAAAAAGAAAACGGAAACGGAAATGAAACGAAATGTTTTGCCATGTTTTTCGTTTTCGTTATGGCAAACACATTGAACTGAAAAGAATGCTAACGAAACAGAAATTTTTTGTTTTCGTTTTTGTTTTTTGTTTTCGTTAGGTAACGAAATGAAAACAAAAAAATTGCGGAAAAACCCAACGAAAACGAAAACGAACTGAAACGGACCCCTAAACGACCAAACGAAAAACGAAAAACAATTTTTTTGAGTCATGCCCATCTCTACATGTGAAGCCTAAGCCTAAAAGAATGAGTAAGTATTCTTTCCATTCCCTCACAGACATGCACCTGTTTTCTGTCTCTCTAAGTTCCATGCCTCCCTCTTACAGCACACTAGGAGTTGCAGTGTGGTGCAATCTACAGAGTGGCATCTCATAAAGATTTAACAAAGAATGTCCAATGTCAAAATACCACAGACTCTACCATGAGGTTAGATAAGCTGTTCCCATTAGGGATGGGTAGGAAACAAAAAACAAAATGTTATTTCATTGTTTCATTACGTAATGAAATGAAACAAACAAAACAAAATGAGGAAGCAGCATTTTGTTATAGACAAAACCAAACTGTCATTTTCCCATTGAAATGAAATGTTTCGTTCCATCATTTTTGGGCTCCTGCCAAGCTGTCAATGGCTGGGCCCCTTTAAACCTGGCCAAGTCAGTACCAGGGTGACCCTCTGGTACTGACTGGGTAAGGTTTAAAGGGATCCAGCCATTGACATCTCAGGAGCCCTAAGAAAATGGTGCAGAGGGCAGCGTGATTGCTGGAACAGCCTTCCGCATCATTTTCTGAGGGCTCTTGCTGAATGGTCAATGGCTGGAGCCCTTTAAACCTGGCCCAGTCTGTACCAGGTTTAAAGGGTTGACAGAGCTGCAGGAGCCCTTGACAGAGTGGCATTGACAGAGCAGCAGGAGCCTTCAGAAAATGGTAGGGTGGGTGTTAAAGCAAGCACTGTTTAAAATGTCTTGCCTCCATGCCTGAAAGACATAATAAACAGTGCCCGCTTTAATAGCGGTTACCCATAAGAATGCATTGAAATCTGTTAATCCGGAATGGATTAATTGATTTTCAATGCATTCCTCTGGGAAACTGCTCCCCGACTTAGGAGTTAACAAATTTATGAGTGTTTAATAGGATTAAGCTGCTTAAATTACCCCCATATTGCTGGTGCGTGCTGTACACACTCTTGCAATTAGCTATAGGGACCCCGTTTGGAGCTTAATAACTTGACTCCCTGTACCTCAAACCTCTCCAAATTTTGGGGGCTTACAGGGAAGAGCTTGAGGAAGCTCCCCAGCAATTCTGGTGCTGAAACATGCACATGATCACTATTTTAAGTACATAAAAATATGTACACGAAAATAGAAATTGCAGGCATGTGTTGGCACCAAAATTGCTAGGGAGCTTCTTCAAGCTCTTCCCTGTAAGCCCACCAAATTTGGAGAGGTTTGGTGTTCTGGCACCAAAGCCACATATTTAAACTACTGAGCTATCCTGATTACTATGACCAGAATCCTACTGGGGGTGGGGGAGGGGGTGTTTAGTTTTTGCTTTTTGTTGGCATGTACAGTGGGTACCTCTTAAAACAAATTTAATTTGTTCTACGGGTCCATTTGTTTTAAGAATTTTTTTGTCTTAAAAATGTGGTTTCCCTTGGGAATGCATTGAAAATGGATTAATCTGTTCCAGAGGCAATGGATCACTTCGTTTTACGAAAATTTTGTTTTATGAAATGAAATTTCCCATAGGAATACATAGAGAATAGATCAATCCCTTCCAGAGGCTAGAATAAAGATAAAAAGAACCATTTTTTCCTGCGTACATGCAGAACAGTTCTTTGTCTTGTGAAGCATCCCAATTTTTGTCATATGAAGCATGCCTATTTCCAGAATGTTTTTCTTCGAGTTTTTTTGTCTTATGAGGTATTTGTAAGAGGTACCACTGTACTTCAAAACCAGCACATAAGTGATCACATGACAGCAAACAAAGTGGGACATGGCTCACACAATTTCTGTTGCACACACATAATTTTACATCAGAAGTTGGCTGATTGGGTTAAGTGAAACTGAAGAGAGTAAGCTCAATTTAGTTTTCTGGCTGAAACAAAAGCCCTCCCCCTGTACTTGACTATGGGTAAAGAAACTGTCGCCCACCCCCACCCCCATATCTACCCTCTCTTTCACAGTCGTAGATGCAATGTGAGGAACAGATTTTCTGTGTTCTATTTTAGATGATTGGAAAAGTCTTGGAGTTGAGAAATGCTCTCCATATGTCTGCTAGGCTGGGTGTCTAGGCTAGGGGAAAGAGAAAAATGAAGGGTTCCTCTTAACAATTTTCCAAATTTAGTTGACTGACACATTTTTCCTATGGCCTATCAGATAGGTATATGTGGTGAAACTACTACTACTACTACTACTACTACTACTACTACTACTACTACTACTACTAATAATAATAATAATAATAATAATAATAATAATAGTAGTAGTAGTAGTAGTAGTAGTAGTAGTAGTAGTAGTAGTAGTA
>JAHTLZ010000129.1:8904742-8930206 GCA_023846285.1 Phrynocephalus versicolor | reverse complement strand
TAGTAGTAGTAGTAGTAGTAGTAGTAGTAGTAGTAGTAGTAGTAGTAGTAGTATATAATAGTAGTAGGATTCTCGGGGGTGCGTGGGAGGGCCGCGCGGAGTGACCGGATCACCCGCTGCTGCTCACCCACACACCCCAGAGGCTTCTCAGAGGTGCGGGGGGCGGCGCAGAGCAACCCGGCTGCCCCCCTGCCCCCCCACGGTTCCGGTACTGCAGTCCCGCGATGTAGTAGGACCACAATACCAGAACCACGAAATGGCGGGGGGTCACTGTACGTGTGTTTTAAAAGAGCATATATAAGAGAAATCCAAATTTCATCAGGCCATCAAAGATACAATGAGATCATTTGCAACACTATCTATTGCCAAAATAAGTGATGTCATTTGACATTATCATAGATACTTGGCTTCTTGCCTTCCCCTCTATCTTGAATTTGTTCCTGCATTAGCTCCCATGACATTGACCATCTACGCACTCACTGATGTGCTGTAGTTATCTTTGGAAAAGAGACAGGAATAAATGGTTACCGGAGAAATGCCCTTTGCTTGTTTTCATTATTGGTTGGCAGCAATGCCAAATGAGAGTTTCTTGGAGAAGCCCATTCAATAAAAAGACACCTTTTTTTAAAAAATGTAAAGGCAGCCATGTGGTCTACATGAAAAAATCCCCAATCTGAATTGTGGTAAATCTTTTAATAGGTCATTTCAAAAAGGCTCAAGATATGTGCAAGCTCATTTGTGTGAGATGTTTCAATAAAAAATTATGGTGTGTGGAGATAAATGAAAGAAAGTCTTTAAGGTCATATCTTGTATTCTCTTTGAGATGTAGTGGAAAGGAAGGGTGTGCAGACTTAAATGGAGTTTGTCAAACAATGTTATGACATTTTGATTTCTCCTGGAGCGGCCTCTAAACTTGCTGGAAGTGAGAGATGAAAAAAATATGGAAATCACACACACACACACACACACACACACACACACACACACACAAACTACAACAGATCTGACAACAAATTCAGAACTACTTTCATTCTGTAAGAAGCAAACTCACATAGACATGTTTCAAGACTCATGAAACATCACTTCTTAGGAATACTATCTTCAGAATCCCCCTTTCATATCAACTGGCTGCAAATGTGGGGGGTTATGAGGTTCCAGCTATTGTAATTCATTCCCAGTTGCCATGCAAAGCTGATGAATGTGCACCCAGAGATGATAGCCAGCTGTGACGTGTAGCAGACTGAAATGGTCTACTGAGCATGAACTCAGCTATACAGGTGAGTATAAGTGGGCTGCTTTGTGAATAAAGCATAGATAAAGGCTGGTATTGGCACGTGACTGGAGAAGTAAGCTTATTATAATTGCTCATCATAGAGAAGGGTGTGGGCAAGTACTTGATTTCATATTCCTTTCCTTTCTTATAGGAATTCACTGAAAATGCAGTTTTGTAGCCCTACTGTATACACACGTGACTAGCTGCCCTATGACTAGATATTGTTTGAAAAATAAGGATGTTGAAAACAAATTAAAGAAAAATATAAAGAAAAACAAAACAAACCCATAACCTGCACTCCCCTTTGAAAATATTCCTGGCTGTTGCAAGGGAAACCTCAGTTTCTCTCTCCTCCCTCTGCTTTGGAAGAGAGAGAGAGAGAGAGAGAGAGAGAGAGAGAGAGAGAGAATTGGCTCACTTGTGATTATGTGACCTGCTCAAGTTACTTGTATTGCAAGACATTGCTTGCTGATTGAGGCAAAATGTAGAAGAAATGTTTGCTTGTTTTGCAAAATGCTCTTAAACCATGTTATTCTTAAATCAAGTCATTACTGTTCATACCAGTCATACCAGTTCCATTCATAAGCATAATTCCACTGTCACTTCCTGGCACACAGTCAGCTCCCGTCACCTAACATTCAAGTAAATATAAATCTATACTGTACATGAAAGATATAGAATGCAAAATCACTACTAGGGATGTGACTTTTATTTGAAAAAGCTGGAGTTAAAACCCATATTGAGTGTATGGTATGCTTCTTACGGTTCTTTGGCTTTTCATCACAGAAGAGAAGAACTATTGATAATTACAGATAACATTTTCTGCCATATAAAATGCTTTATAGTAATGTTAATAAAGTTATTGTATCAAACCATGTTGAAGAATATAGGCAAAATAAATAAATAAAAGCTGTCACATGAAATTGGATGGGATTTGAATATGAAAGTCCATACCATGGGCTTATTCTAGAGCAGACATACACAGAACTGA
Organism: Phrynocephalus versicolor; assembly: GCA_023846285.1. NCBI lineage: Eukaryota > Metazoa > Chordata > Lepidosauria > Squamata > Agamidae > Phrynocephalus > Phrynocephalus versicolor. Next base: position 8,927,942 of record JAHTLZ010000129.1, on the reverse strand, counting down.
CTTACATTTTGAATGCCAATAATTCTCCTTGCTAAGAATTACATATGGCCATGCCAACTGTATTTAGTCTTGTTGATGGAATGTGGCCCCAAATTAGTTCCAAATTGAAATTGGTAATCCTCTTTCTAAATACTGATAAAAGGGTTTTGCCGGGCCACCCTGGAATAATGATGCAAGAGACAAAAAGTAGGTTGAAAATAGGGCCACACTTTCTTGAATCAACTGAAGGAACTTCCTCTTTCACAAGGGGCCTACTGTAGTACAGAATCATGATCTCGATCTGTGACCAGCGATGCACCAGACTCAGATCTTCTCCAGGCAAGTTCCTAGGATATTGAAGAACCTCCCAGGCTGCAGCCTGCCCAAGCCTCCTGACCTTAGGTGCTCCATGCCCTAGGGAATCCCCCCGCCCACACGCACACACCTTATCCCCATCCAGGCATCACAACCTCTGGCTCTTCAATGCTGGGAGATGGGATGGGTTGCCCCCCATCTCAGGCTCCGATTTGGAACTCACCAAAACCCCATGTCTTCTGCATTACCCACTAGTGTGGACAACAAATAAATGGCCTCACCCTTCTAAAATGGAAGGGAAGAAACCCTGCCCCTTTGGCTGATTAAGGGACAGCCCAAACATTCCTGTTCCAGACTCAACCTTATCCTTAGGGTGGGAAAAAGCAAGTGGACAAGTGGACAAGCAAGGAACAAGATAAGCCAAGGCAGGCATGAGCAGGCCCTCAAAGTAAAGCCTCATCCCTCATCCCCTTGACTGCCATGATGTCCCTCCCGTGTGCACCTCATCCAGGTGGGCAAGCAAAGAGCTCTCACACCTGCAAGTGTGTGTAGAAAGAGTCCTTAAAATAAATAAATAAATAAATAAATAAATAAATAAATAAATAAATACTAGCTGAATGGAAAATGAAGCATCATTTCCTTCTAGCAGTTGATGGGGATCAAATGGTTGCCAAAAGGCAGAGAAGTGGGGGGTGGTTTTTGACTCTTCCTTTAATACAAGAGAGAGCTTGATTAGGGTTGCTTTAATCATAAGACTTGACAGCGCACAATTACCTGGAGATCTCTTGGATGATCTTTTTAAAAAATGCCATTTTCTAGCATGACCACTATCAGTTGCACATGGTGCAATTTGTCCACTGTCGAAGCATCAGTGAGGAAATATAAGGCCCCAGGAGTTCCAATACTACACAATTCTCTATATCCCATTCCAGTAGAGCTAGTTGTGGGCAATATCTGTCTTGGGGCACATATTGACAAGGCACGACATTAGAATGGTGCACTTCCTCTCTCCCTACAGCCTCCCCCAAGCCAAGATATTAGGGAATGTTCATTGCCCAGCTAAAATCTGCTCAAGTGACATTGTAATGTCACCTTTTGGAGCTGTTTGATATGCATTACATACAAAACAGTGTTCTATATGTATATACTTACCAGATGCCTGTATACATCATTTGTATTAAAATAAACCAATGTTTAAAAGGTGTTTTCTTGCCTGTCAGATAGAACAGCTGTTCCGGGCAATTTTAGCTGAGTTGACATTTAAACGAAAGTATTTTGATTTAAACTGATTAAGTGCTCAGCTCTGGACAGCTCTGGACTACGGCTGTAGCTACTAAAGCCAGCAGGAAACGGAACCTCATTCCCATACTGGAACAAGGTCATTTCATTCTCACTTCTGTTCATCTGTCAGCAGCTCACTTCAAGCAGGACTGTACACGCTCTTTCATCTCTCTTCATGGAAGCCAGTGAAGTTTTCTGCTTGATGGTGTGCATATTTTCTGAGGTTTAAATGTTAGTCCTAAAGAGAGGTTGGTGGCATGTATATGGATCTCAGTGCCAGGCATAAAAGTCCTGGGTTTTGACCTCTCCTTTCCTGCCCATGCCAAGCCAATCTCCTACCTTGAACAAAAAGGCGTGAATGAGAATCTTGTGCACAATCACATGAACATATATAGAAGCTTACCCACAATAGGGAACCTTGGTTTTTGTGTTTATGTCTACATTCTTTTTATTTTCTCTCTCAGTGCCTTCAGTGGTAACGTTGGATGTAGGGCCTATGTGCAGGTGCCTTTGCCCACCCAGACTGGAGTAAGGAGGCAAGCAACACACAGTGCATTTTGGATTGGAAAAATGGGCCACACTCTATTCAACATCAACATGAACAACATTAAAGGGGGGGGGGGTCAACAGTAGGATAGAAGGCTAATCCATCTGGAACCAGCCTAGTGCCAAACGGACCACCAGATGAGATGGAATTATATCCAGGAATCCCCTCAAGACCTGGCTCTAGGTTATTGTAGTCCCCTCCACAAAAGCAAAAGCCATGAAGCAGCTGTGAAACTGAAACTGCCTATTGCGACTGCAGATCTGTTCTAAACGACAATCGACAACAAAGAGGCCTCTCCACAATGGGAGCCCCCTTATATAGGGTCACTTTCATGTGGCCCTGGAGGCCCACCATAGAGGCCTCTTTATGCCTGCACCCACCCAGATGGGTCAGCAAAATGGCTCCTGGACTACATTGCGGCCACAGGAGAGCAATATTTATTCTACACGAACTGACAATGCCTTAACAAAACGTTTATATCCGTATAGGTATGTATTACTTTATTGATCAAATGTTCCTCAAAAGAGTGTGTGGTACCTTGCATGGTGTCTGCCCCCTCTGTTTCATCCTCAGAGCAACCTTGTGAAGTAGGATAGGTGGGCAATGAGGGATTTGCTGATGGTTGTCCTGTTAGATTTTGAGCTGAGTGAATATGTACTCAACAGTGATGTACTTGGCTACTGTTTTCAAAGTGGTTAATACAGGAAAACAAAGTTGCAAATATGCGCTATAAGGATCAGGGGTGGCGCAGCGGGCAGCAGCGGCGGGGTGGCGGGGTGGCAGGGGGGTGAGCGGCGACGGGTGTGGGGGCCGGTGGGCGGACGGCGATGGGCGGTGGGGGGACAGACGGCGGTGGGCAGGGGTGGGGGGAGGGTGGGGGGCAGAAGGCTGGCCAGTGCCCCCTCTCCATTTTGGCACCCTAGGCAACTGCCTAGTTCGCCATAATGGACGCGCCGGCCCTGCCAATGATATCCAGGCACTTAATAATCTAATTATGCGGTAATGAGTCAAAGGCTTTTTTATAGTCAATCCAAGTAATATATAAATTAGTTTTCCTGGCTTTACAATTCTCTAGGATCATCTTATCTATGATTAACTGATCTTTTGTGCCTCTACTTCCCTGTTTGTTCCCTTTTTGCTCTACTGGCATGATGTTATTTGCTTCCAAATAATCCTGGACTCTATCAGCTATGATGCCTGTCAGCAGTTTATACATAGTTGGTAAACACGTTATTGGCCTGTAATTTTCAGGTCTTGCTCCTTTTGTTGGAGCCTTCTGAATCATATAGGTTTTGCCAGTTGTTAACCACTCATTTATATAACCTTTCCTCAACATTTCATTAAATTCTTTAGCCATTTTTCCATGCAGACTGGTCAGGTGTTTAAAAACCACCACCACCACCACCACCACCACCATCATCAATGCATAACATTTCTAATTGTTTGTTTGCTTCCTTGCTTGATTCATTCATTCATTGGAGCAATAAACATGTATCAAAAAGTATCATGTAGCCGATGCTCCTGTAAAAGAATGCAAAACAATGACTAGGTTCTGCTGTATGCCGGAGGAGATGCAGCTGCCCTCCAGATGATCAGCATTGTGACTGATTTGGCCTTATGTTCTGTATGAAAGGCAAAAGTGATGTGATCTCCCTTCCCTCCCCATTTAGTGTGCAAGAGCCATGATCATATGATGAACAATTCTAAAGAGCACCTTCTGAAGAGAAGCAGGGCAACTCATGGGTGGCCTTTAGGTGACTTGCTGTGTCCCTGCATTATAATGATTTGTACTTCACTGTCATTTTGAAGAGCATTTTAGAAAACATGGATGAATGTTAATTTGTGGCACTCAATAGCTAGTTCCTCTCCCTCCCCCCTTGGTGCCCTAATTTAGAATCCAATCATGTTCCCTCAGACTCCCACAAAGGTGAATCTACTTCTTGTTGCTTAATAATTTTCACTCAGTGGTGCTGCTTTATAAACAATGCTTTTTTGCATTCTAAGAGCCCTTTAGTGGCTGACATTTTGCTGCATCTGTTCAGTTGTGCTACTCATTAATGCCTCGGAGAAATCATTAACATGTTTACTTGTATCAGGACTATTCAAACAGTGATATAAGGGTACTCCCTCCTCCTCCATTGTGGGTTCCATGGCTCCCATTGTGTGCAATGTTAAAGGCAAGCCAAACCAACAGGGTCTGATTTCTTTAGTTGGAGCTTCCTAAAGAGTGCTGTCATCATTTAATTCAAAACAAATCTTTTCATTATTCATTGTACTGTATTCTGAAAATACATATCTCATAACAACACTGTTGTACAGCTTGTTTAACAGGATTTTCTACTTAGGAAGTGGACATAAACCAAAGCCAGTCTGAGGATAAATGACAAGGAGCATTTTCTGTCAACTTCTGCAAATATCTATACATACTAGATAAAAATCATGTGTACTGCTTGAACTGTTTGTTTTATTTGCAGTTGTGCTTTTGGTTCTTGGAATGATGCTTCCAAGTGAAAACATGTTGTGCTCTTGCTTTTTAAATTTAGAATTGATGTTATAAATGTGTAAATTGAAAGACAAACATGCATGTAGAACCAGGGATGGGGACTCACAAGATGAGACCATTGAGTGCAACTTGGGCTTGGACTTGACTCAGGGTTTCCCCTCTCTGGGTGTATGTGTGTTGCAGTGTGACTCATGAATCTGGCTAGGGATGGGCACCTTATGAAAAATGACACACTGTTTCATTGTTACAAAACCTGATGAAATAAAACAAAACAGCAAACTGTGTGTCATCAAGAAATAAAATGAAACACCATTTTTTTTGTTTTGGAAATGAAATGATTTGTCCTAGCCTCTTGATCCAGCTGTCTTGAGAACATGAGGTTTATTTTTAAACTGATTTATTGCCCCCCTTTCCCTGTGCCTCAGCTGTTGAGATAGCTTATCTCTGATCTTGATCTGCCTGAAAATAGCCAGGAGCTGAGCTGTTCCCTTTGTTGGCTGTGTCTGCAAGTTGATTTAAGCTGATTGTTTTCCTTTCCTTTTTACGTAGGACTGTGGAGGTTATTTTTAAAAGCATTTTCTTTCCTTCCCTCACTGTGCCATGGATAAGCTGTGTTTATCTCCCTGATCTCTCTGTGCAACAGTTAGCTGTTTGGTTACTAGCTTGTTTACATACGGTTCTTTGATTGAAAGCAAATTGATTGGAAGATTTGAGGGTTTTTGATTTAGGGCAGTGGGCTTCCCATTAAATAAAAAAAAAAAGGAAAGCTCCCCAAGATTATTTCATTTCATGACAAAAAGTCTTTTTAATAATCTGTTATTAATGAAATGAAATGAAGACTGAAACAAAACGAAACGAAATGAAACACTCTATTTCTGTTTCGTGCCCATCTCTAATCTGGTCCATTTGTTTAATTCTCTGCTGCTGGACCTAAAAAGATAAATAATGACATACCAAAAAAAGTCCAGTCCCTAAACTGACTTAACCATGATGCCTAAAAATTATGGTTCCATCCTTTTAAATTTCAAGTACTCTCTGCTGCCTTCTTCGAGATTAGGCTTACAAAGAAAAGTTTTTGAAACAACAGCACATGGTGCCATAAGAGGGGAAGGATTCTGCTCCTCTACTGTTTGTTCCTTTTAGTTTCAAAAGCAGACTGTCAAAACCGCTCAGTTTTTAATATGTGCTTAGGGTAGGCTGGTAAATTTCAACATGTGGCCATTCTTTTCTGAGCAGCCAGACCTAACTATCTGATCCAGTTGGCTGTTGTTCAAGTTCTTACATTCCAAGTCCATATTTGTTCTGGATGTCCGAGATGGATAACTGATATTTGTCTTGTTCTTTTGCATCTTCTATCTCATGTGGGATTGCCCATGAGATTGAACATATGAGTCCAGGTTAAAGTAAACGTCAAGAATATTTGTATAACTTGAAGTAAGCCATGCAGACTTCTTCCCAAGATAATCATGCAGCTCTTGAAGCAGGGGGAGCCATCAAATGAACGAAAAAATACGTATGGTGAGAGCAATTGACTATGAGTTAGGGTAGGTTATGGGGAAGGTTAGATGCCTAGATGCCCTAAGCACATCCGATCGCACCTGATTTCAGAAGCTAAGCAGGGTCAGCCCTGGTTAGTACTTGGATGGGAGACCACCAGGGAATACCAGGTGCTGTAGATGCCTGGAGTAGGAACTTGCAAGCCACTCCAGTATTCCTGCCAAGAAAACTCCATAGGCATGGAGTCACGAAGAGTTGGTCACGACTGTAATGACACAACAACATGGAAGGTTACCACCTAAGGCCAGGGAGGTGTTCCAAGAAATGCCTTTACACAAGGGATTTGCTGGTAGGCAAACACAAAATAAGTACATACCTCAATATAGGTCTTGTCTTGTTTATCCAAATCCTTCTATTTGGATATTGTTTGACCTCCCTATTCATAGCATTTCTTCCACTACCCCTACTTTACATAAACCTGTTGACAAACACACAAGAAGCATATGCCAAAACAGCTTGGTAACCTTGCAGGCTGAAAATACATCTCTGGGAAAAGGACAGTTTATTGATTGTTTGTGACAAGCCAACCTTGAAAGTACGAAAGACAGAAGGACTGAGGGAGCATTCTGAACAGCTGGAAGAGACTGATCCACCAATATGTTTTAGGCCCAAACATGTGCTGCTTGCCTGTTTTCTAAAATAAAACCTGGGAAAATTAAGAAATAAGGTAAAAGAAGAATATAAATTATTGCATGATTGTATTTCAACACAAACTGTTGTACTCTAACAGGATAAGAAACTACAGATGAATATCTAAGCAAATTCCCATTTCTCCTTCTCTGCCAGCAGCAGAGGTAGAAAAGGTTGCCGTTTGGGTTATAGTTCTCAGAAAACCTCAGCAAAAGCAAAAAGGAAAATTGTCTTATATCTAGTCAACTTTCACCTTGCAAGAGACATTTCATCAAGGTGTTTAAAGAGAAAGAATGGGATTCAGGTCTACTCTGCTGGACCTTCTGAGACACTAGCAAAGTTTGATTTCTCTTCTTGATCTGTACACACTCTGGCTGGACATTATAAGAATTTTGTAACAAACAGCCCATTTCTTTCTTTCTTTCTTTCTTTCTTTGCCTTCCCACTCCTGAAATAAAGAGACAAACACAGGTGTTGGGTTTACCTAGGGCCATTTTACTAAATTATAAATTTTACTTCCAACCTGCAGAGGGGCCTGAACTAATGTGGAGACCCTGAGTAGGCTCTAGTGGTACCTCTTAACCCCTTCCACAACCCCTATAAGGTGAATCCCAAACCCCAGGTCCAAGACGCCCATGGCCAGCTCATACTCAACCAGCAATAACAGAGCTTCCATCCTCAGCTGCTAAGCATCTAATCCTCTTGAGATAGGGCTGCCAGTGGCCAGGTTCGACTAAAAGGAACCCCTCATCATGGCAAAACTCCAGATCCAAATTGCTGAAATGCTGGATGCAACAACACTCCGAGTGCCAACGGGAAAACTATCAAAAGTGATTTTCTTTCTGCACTACTCCCATGTGACCTATTTAATATTGTGCAGCCACCCAATCTGTCAATAGCATCTGATGAGTAATCAGTATGGGATAGGCAAAAACACACTTGCCAACCTTTTGCATGCCAATCAGGTAAAGTAGGCCCAAAACTCTTCCCACGCCTCTGAGTGACCACCTGTTACACTACACCCATGGAGGATGGGTGGTCTGCTGCATAGAAAGAGAGCAAGCTACTCAAACAGTCTGCTGTTGGTCATTGCAGTTCTTAGTTTATATGGGTTTTATCTCTTCTTGTTTTTGTCTTTTGCAGAGGTGATCTAGCATTAACTGACATATACATGCAGTGATAAGGGATCTACCACTAAACATGGTAGTTTAAAAAGAAAAGAAAAATAGAAACTCCGGGGTGACTAGAAAGCACCATACAACCTGCTCCAGCTTGGGTGTGTAGTGAGGAAGACAGTTTCAGTGGTACCGGGGGGGGGGATGATTCCACTTTGGAAGCAAAGTTGATTGATTTTCATTATGTGGTAAATTGTGGTAGATTAAAAAAAATGAAGACACCCATTTTACTTCTCCAGCGAATTCTGTAGTACTTACCATTGTAGTTACAGCCTAAGAAAAGGGTTACCTCCAAGCACAAATTTTATTTAAATTAATAAGCTTGGTGTGATCTCTAAAGCCATTTGGGTAATTTGCTAATTCTAATACTGGTTGTGTGAGTAATGCAGTTCAGATCCTAACTGTGAATATTCATTAGGATTTCATTCATTCTTCTGTTGCTGCAGGATTTCTATTTCATTGAAAGACTTTTTTTCTCCCTAGTATAACCCTAAGTTAGAATGAAACTTTTTGGTTGGTTCCATCAACCTGCTACCTTTGTGTGACAGAAATTTTATACCTCAGGGAGGTTTGGATTGCTCTTCAGACGCCACTACACATTATCTTGAGAAGCACATTAAGATGACAGTCTCAATAATTGCAAACCTTTGGCTTTGCAATTAACAGGTATTGTGCTCCTCATTTCAGACATGGAAAAAGTAATTTACACAAAATGTCTGGTAACAGTTGTAGCTCTTAAAAATGTACATAATTACTCCTCGCCCCTCACTAGTCCAGCCATTCTCTGAAGAGCACAAAGCAGTGCAGGCTACCCATTCAATAATACTCCATGTTCATGTATTGACACACCTCTGAGTTACCCAGAAAAGAATGTTATTGGGTGGTCCTATAAGTTTTGCTGAGAAATTATAGCTAATTTGTTGGGCGGCATACAAGCTAAATAAATAAATAAATAAATAAATAAATAAATAAATAAAATGCAGGAATCATTAGCTGGGACCCATCAAATTGCTGAAAGGACAGAGAGTGAATGAGTGAATCTTTTCTGCCCTGCCTCCAGTCTCTTGGGTGATGTGGATATGACAGACTGTTATGGGCTGATACTGAATTGACACAATTATCCAGGAAGGAAGGAAGGAAGGAAGGAAGGAAGGACAAAGATAAAAAGAGAAGAGAAGATGGATTTATTTCCTTGGATGAAATTACTATGACTTCTCATAGAACTTCAAGTCAGTTTTCCATGATCTCCCCCAGTTGCATCCTCAGAGCCTGCAAAATTCCTGTTTGGGATATTTTTACAGGTGTGGTCCTACAAAACTGCCAGAAGTAAAAGCCAGAATGATAACTCTTTACCTGTTCATGTTTTCAGTCGCTGAATGGAGTGAAATGCTCTTCCTGAAATGCATTATGGGTGTCCTCAACTATTACTAAAGGCAGAGTTGCATATTTGCTTTCCAAACTTCTCAAGTGGGCGTTTATCCTCTCACACATTTGGGTGCTGACCTGTATAAAGAAATGTGTTGCTTTTCAATGGAAGTGAAGTCATGTCATGAAAGGCACAAGGGTTCAAAACTGAAGTAATTTATGAGCCACCTGTGAAGTTGCCCTGAGATGAAAAGAGGTCTTCTAGATATGATGACTCCACATAATTATTTAAGAAAGGGAGGGTTTTCTTGTTTTATAATAACATCCTATTCAGTGATAAATCCATTAAACATGACTTGTGTGCTACTTTTTAATATATTTTAATCTTATTCACAATTTCTAATACTGTGTCTCTACTTAGGTTAATCTAGGTATATCCAATCAAGTGAAACAATAAATATAATTATGGATTCAAAATTAAAATGTGTGGGAATTAATTATATTCATGTATTCCTACCCGCCACCATATGACAAGCAATTAACAACACATTACCATAGACAGTGAGCTCAAAAGGAAAAAAAGGGAGGTGAGGGAAAAGAAGCTAATAGTTCAAGATACATATTAAATGCAGATGAAGGACTCATACCCATATACAGGTATGAAATGTAGTATTTTGATGGTTGTATCCAAACTCTCTCTGAAAAGCGACTCGGTGGCTTCTTTATGTATAGGCCCAAATCCTGTTGCATAGCTGTCCTGGCAGAAGGGATATGACACAACTTAGGTCAGGATGTGACTGCTAATTAAGGAGTCCCCACTTCCTTTCTGATTCAAGCAGTGAGTCTCCTGCCTTGTGCACTGTGTGCACAATGACTCCTTTGTGGTAGGTTGCCATGGCCATTTCTTTTTTGCTTGTGTTAAATATGCAACAAGGTTTTGGCCACAGTGCTTTGGTACAAAGAAGCTAGCTGGAAGGATCGATTGATTTCATTTGCAAGTTGTCGGGTGCTACAAGGAGCCAGTGGCATTTGAGGTGATTTTACGCAATCTTCAGATTTTCGTCTTGCCCTCCACGCTGACCATCATGTGCATGGCTGGTTCAGGTCTTATGGAAGAAACAGAGAATACAGATAGTCCATGCTTGGAGAAGAGAAGAGATGAAGAGAAAGAGTCTGTATTACCTAGTTTGCAAATTAATTTGCTTAGTAGAGATGGGCACGAAACGAACAATTTTTTGTTTCTGTTTTCGTTTTTTCATTTCATTACGCAACAAAGTGACAAACGAATTTTATCTCCAAAATGAAACAAAATGAACAGAAACACCGGAATTTTTGTCGTGCGTTTCATTTCCGTTACTGCAATACAGTGAACTGCTTTAAATGCTTAGAAAAATCACAAAAATTGAAATAAATGGTAACAAAATGGTAACAAACGAATGAAAATGAAAACAATTTTTTTGCAAAAAATTCACGAAAAACGGAAATGAACCAAAACGGACCCTCCAAACGACAAACGACAAATGAAAAGTCATTTTTTTGATTCGTGCCCATCTATTTTGCTTAGCTTTGTGACTGCTCTTTAAAAATCAAAGGACATCTGCCAGGTAAATTCTCTTGAATGCCTCCAGTAGAAATGGGCACAAAACGAACAGTTTTTCGTTTCCATTTTTGTTTTTTCATTTCGTTATGCAATGAAACGACAAACAAATTTTATCTCTAAAATGAAACGAAATGAACAGAAACACCAGAAATTTTGTCGTCTGTTTCGTTTTCGTTACGGCAATACATTGAACTGCTTTAAAAGCTAAAAAAATCACAAAAAATGAAATAAATGGTAATGAAACAGTAATGAAACAAATGAAAATGAAAACAATTTTTTTTGCAAAAATTCACAAAAAATGGAAACGAACCAAAATGGACCCCCTAAACGACAAATGACAAACAAAACACCATTTTTTTATTCGTGCCCATCTCTAGCCTCCAGTGTTGGAGCACTCACCACCTCTTGAGGTCATTGGTTCCATTGCCGTTCTGCTCTAACAGTACGTTTTTCAGAATATTCAGCCAAAAGCTGGGTTCACTTAACTTGAGCCTATTGTTGCACACCCTGTGTTCTGGGATGATTGAGATCAGATCCTGCCCCTCCTTTGTATGACAGCCTTTCAAATGCTTGAACAAGTGCTATTATATTGCCCCCCTCAGTCTTCTTTTCTCTAGGCCAAACATCCCTGTCCTTTCAAACTTCGTAGGGCTTGGTTTCCAGCCCCCTGATCATCCTTGTCACCCTCCTCTGAACCCTGTTCCAATTTGTCAGCATCTTTCTTGAAGGACAGTGTCCAGAACTGGACACAATACTCAGAGTGAGGCCTAACCAGTACTGAATAGAAGGTGGACAAGCTCCTCATGGGATTTGGAAATTATACATCTGTTAATGCAGTCTACAAAAGCATTTGCCTTTTTTGTGACCACATCACATTGTTGCCTCATATTCAGCTTATGATGGACCCTTGTATAACAAATAGCTTGTATAACATAAAATCTGTACAACATAAAAAATTCCGGAGATAGGGGAAATTTGCTTAACATAATTGCCTATGGGGAAAATCCATACAACATAAAATGGGATTACTCCATTTTCAATGCATTCCTATGGGAATTTGTATAAAGGAAAATTTGCTTAACATACTTTCATTTGGAACGAATTAATTCCTTTATACAAGGTACCACTGTATAAGAATTCCAAGATCCCTCTCACTTGTAGTATTGCTGAGCCAAGTGATTCCCCATCTTGTAATGGTGCATTAGGTTACTTCTGCCTAAGTGCAGTCCTTTGCACTTATCCCTGTTAAATTTCATTCTGTTCCTTTCATCCCATTACTCCAGACTATCAAGATCAGTTAGAATTTTGTTTCTGTCTTCCAAGGTATTAGCTATTCCATTCAATTTTGTGCTGTCCATGAATTTGGCAAGCACTCCCTGCACTCCCTTGTCCAAGTCATTAGTAAAATTGTTGAAGAGCACCAGTCCCAGGACTGAGCCTTGGGGTACTCCTCTTCTTACCTGCCCCTAGTTAGAGAAGGAGCCATTAATCATCACTCTCTGAGTATGATTCTGCAGCCAACTGGGTATCCACCTAACACTTGATTTATACAGCTAACACCTAGTCAGCTTCCTAATCAGGGTATTGCGGGGAACTTTGTCAAAAGTGTGCTTCCGTCGTACAACATCTTACTTCCTGAATGAACACAGTGATGACAAATGAATGAGGAAGTCACCATGGCTGACAGATGCTGGGGAGGAAGGTGACAATGCCTGGCTTAATGAGTTCAAATACAACTCTGAGTATGCTATGTACCCATTCTTATACACCCAAGCTATTTTGCTGTCTTCTAATATAGTAGGGAATGCTGACATGATGACAGTAAAACTCAGCTGTCATTTGGTTCAGCCTCTGAGTGAACTGAAGTGGCATTATTTTGTTCTTCTCAAGTTACAAAAGAAGGTGGCCTGATCCTAGTATAAAGTTGGCATGCTGTGTTCTGCAATAATCACTGTTTACTCACTACCGAAGAAATGATTGTTAGCCCTATGGGATTTTGCCATATGTTGCCATATGTTGCTATTGTCTTACATTATTAGGGTTAAACATCCTAGAGCTGGTCATGAAAGGCACAGGGGTATCTCTGTGTAGCAGATATGTAGTTTTGCCATTTTTTTTTGCTGCTTTGCCAGTATGCATTTCTTGCTACAGTAACTGAAAGAAATTGATCATTTTTCTAAATTTCTAGCAATAAGCTGTTATGTTACTGAACTATTAAATAATATATCTGCACTGTTTTTGTTTAGTTGCACAGTGCTTCTTGCTTCTGTCCATTTCACACTCCTTGGTGTAAAACAGAACCAAGTCTATCTTCCTTTTCAAACCCTGTCTTCTCAAATATCATCTTCTACTAACCCCTACACATCATGCATTTTACATGATGATGATTTCGATCCTTGTGTAGGAATGCAGCCAGTGCTATAATTTCCTTGGCCCGTGTTTTAAACTAATGTCACCCTTGCATCACATTTCTCAGCTGAGTTTCTCCTGTCTCCTTTATTCATTAAGTAATCTGTACAGATGGGCTGCCCAACTTTGAGAGCCTGAGGTCTACTTTAATCTCCCAAAGGGACCCATGGTCTACTTACAGGACTGCGTACATGGCTCCTTCTCCTCTGTCGCTGGCCCCACCTCCTCCTCCTCCATCACCATGGCCTGAGCTGTCCCTTTCCCCGAAAGACCCCCTTCCCAACATGCCAAACAACATAACATCACCATTGGTGACCGGAGGCCCAAGGAATCCTGTCCTTCCCCCCCCCCCCAAGCTGGGCTCCTTCCTTCCAATCCTCCCTCCCCGGGGGTCCCTCCCACAGCCACGTCATCTTTGATGGAATCCCGTGCGCAGGTGCTGCACTCCCCATTGTCCTTTTTGGTGGGGCTGTCCAGCTCCTCTTCTTCATAGCTCTTGGACAAGACAAGGATAGAGATGGTGGCGGCGGCAGCAGTGGCAGGCCCGTCCAGGGGGCAGTGCAGTGGGGGCAGCAGCAGGGGTAGCCCCGGCAAGGGAAGCATGGGGGAGATCAGCATGGCTACACTCATATGGAGGTGGGCTGAAGGAGGAGGCAAGGGTTGGCCCTCCTCCCAACCTGGCAGCAGCAGTGTCCACCACCTCCTGCTTCTTCACTGGTGCAGCGGTGACCTGCTCTTTTCCCATCTCACCCCAGAGAACCTTCCTCAGCCTGCAAGCCTTTTGGCTGCACTGTGCAGCCGCCAAAGCCATTTCCGAGTACTGCTGCCACCGCGTGCCCATGCACTTGGACACTAGGCAAGGGGGAAATCCCCCCCAGGCTGGTGGAGACCTGGTGGGCTACTTCCAACAGCCCTGAAGGCTACCAATCACCCATGGTCGATGCATTGTGCAGGCCTGCTGTACAGTATAAGCAATGCCCTGGGTATTGTGTGGTTTGAAATGTGATGGCCTTTCCCATGTTTGTTGCCTGTGTTTTCCAAGTTGGTCTAAGTAAATAAAGAGAAGACAAATCATATGCATCAATTTCAGTGAAATTAAGCTAGATAGTTATGGCGTTTTGGTAGAAGCACTCATATTCTAAGAGTGTGAGTACATAGTCAAATAATGCAGGATTTGCTCGTATTATAAAATGGGTGAATTTGGAGTATTTTTGCCAACCACATGACACAAAGGGTGAATTGAATTGGTCCAGCCATTTTTGCTCCTAAAGCAGCCTTTCTCCTCTGCTGCTGGAGGGTTTCTACTTGTCAAAGATGGAAGGATTTGAATAGACTTTTCCTCGTGCAGTTAGCCGTGATATGTCCTTGAAAGACCATGTTGTTGTTGTTGTCTCGTTACAGTCGTGACCGACTCTTCGTGACTCCATGCCCATGGAGTTTTCTTGGCAGGAATACTGGAGTGGTTTGCCAGTTCCTACTCCAGGTGCCTAGAACACCTGGTATTCCCTGGTGGTCTCCCATCCAAGTACTAACCAGGGCCGACCCTGCTTAGCTTCCGAAATCAGGCGAGATCAGATGTGCTTAGGGCATCTAGGCAGCGTTGAAAGACCATAGGTGATGTTTTGGTAATGTAGTCAGTCAGGGTGTGAGGGGACATGGAAAAGCTAACTATTTTGATTTTAATGTGGGGTATCAGGTGCTGAATCCTATCAGATTGTGTGAGAGAGCCTTTTTGTCGAGAAGCAAAACCTTAGTGCTGTAAATTACTTAATTCAGAGATTTGAAAGTGTCTTTAAAATCATCTTCACCTTTCTATCTAGTACTTTCTTCCTTTACTTCCAAGTAATCTATATAGAAATTATTTCATATCAGTTCCTGTACAATTTTCAAGGATTGGCATGATCAACTGTGACCAGAGAGGAGGTGATTCTCGTGTGTGTTATTTCAAAGTAGGGACAAGAATAGCAGCTGGGATAAGAGAGGTGATGATCTCTTTTATGGAATCATTCTGGTATGATTGTGGAATCATTTTATGAAATCATTCTTATTACTGATTGTGGTTTCAAGTGGAATACAAGCTAGATGCAAATCAAATTGCAGATATTTTTTTCTAGTTGACAGTTTTGCGGTGAAGATCCTGACTTTTAGTTTCCTTTGTCAAGCAATCCAGGCATGTCCAAACATCAACCATCCAGATGTTTTGGACCACAACTCCCACAGTCCTTTGCCACTGGAAATACAGACTTGGAGTTCTGGGAATTGTCATCCAAAACATCAGGAGAGCTGAAGTTTGGACATGCCTGAAGTAATCTTTTGAGAGCTGCAGTAAGCTGAGCATTATGGAAAAGGGCATTAATCTTGCAAATGTAACTCTTTTAGTGGTCTCACTAACTCAACAACTATACTCAGGCACCACTATGCATGTTGAAAGATAATGAGAAGAGAGGTGCACCTTTCCTCTGTCATCACTTTGGATGCCATCCTATATAGGGACAGCAATAAGTCTGGAGAACTCACGTGACAGTGAAAACATAAGATTGCTGTCAGGACGCTTCACCCACCTGCTCAGAAGAACAAGTAGAGGCAAATGACAAATGATGACATCAGAGGAGAGGCAGAGCATCATGTGAGCCTATATAAGGTTGTGCTCTCCCTGCTTTGGCCTTCTTCCAAGAGGGAAGGATGATAATTATATATGAATAATTTATTATTTCTTGGGGCTTGATATTTAGGACTGAGCTTGATAATCCACCACCACCACCACCAACACCACAACAACAATCAGCAACAGCAGCAGCAGCAACAACAACAACAACAGCAGCAGCAGCAGCAGCAGCAGCAGCAGCAGCAACAACAACAACAACAACAACAACAACAACAACCAATAAAGCAACCTTTTTTTTTTGGGCTCCAGGGCTATGGGGCCTAAAAAGTGGCAGGACAATAAGAATGGTGCCTCTGCTCAGGACTTGTTCTCAAGCGGAGCTTCTTTGCCATCTGACCAATACGGCATGAAAGTTTGTGCACCCATTGTGATTGTTGTATGGGCAGGGAGTGTGACTATTTAAGGTAGCCCCTGCACTCTCCCTGCTTCTTGCCTTTGCAGCCTGTTTGCCCCCACCCTCATGCATCATTCAGTGCAGCAGTATAAATGGACAGGTCCAGTGGGTTGAGGGCAGAGTTGACAAAATGTGAAATAAAGTCTGCATTCCTCCTGCGTCCTGTGCATCCACAATATTTTGAGTAGCTAGGTTTCATCTTTCAAGGGAGTTATTGCATGGACAGGGCCCTGCTGATGGGGTTCTCCATTTCTTGTTCTGCATTTCATTAGTTCAATTCAATTAGATCAATTTTTAGAATGGGTGCTCAAATGTCGAACAGTGTTACCTTCAAAAGGTTCCACTATTTGGATAACCTTCTGTTCTGTGGGTAGTCTGACAGATCCTGATACAAGTGCATTAGTAATCTTTTCATGTGTTTTACAAGGGGGGCTTAGGGCCAAAATAACCAGGTTGGATGGCGAACGGGCATACAAGTTGCCCCTATGCCATGACTGATAACTAGCGGGTTTGAGAGAGAAGCAGGTTCCTGAAAAGCACCCAGGGAGAGTGTAAGACATCCCACATCCAAAAACATGATCAGCTAAATGGCCTGTAATGGGAGGTGGGGAATTCCATGGGTTATCCTGGGCATGAGAGAACTTAGCGCCAGGAGGATCAGGTGGGCTGGTGCTTTGGGGTATTTTTATAGATGGATATGGAAGACATGCTGTGCCGTACACAGCACAATTCAGTGCCTTTGGACAGTGCCGTACACAGCACAATTCAGTGCCTTTGGACAATGCCGTACACAGCACAATTCAATGCCTTTGGACAATGGTCTGGAGGTCAAGCAACTGCAGACTCAAATGTTGATAAGTAGATCTCTTTGTGAATGGGGATTCAATAAGTTGTGGCCCTGGTTAGTAAATAAAAAACAAAAACAGGTGTCTTGATTCTTTATTTTGGACTGGGCAGGCAAAGGGTGTCAGGACTGGAATATAGAAAACCCATATGGAAAACTCCCTACTTGTTTTGAACATAATACATAATGATGTCTGAATCGAGTTCTAGCCCTCATGGAAAATAATTTAGGAGTAGAACTTCAGGATGAATTTGGAGTATAAAATTGTTTTCTGCTCATGCTGTTACCTTTCAGATGTGTCATGATTATGCCCCCTTTTTGGTGATTTCAACCTCTTACCTTTTCCAATAGGAGGGAGAGAGTCTGATCAAGATTGTACTATGCAGAGGAGGAGTTAATGGAATGCTTTCCTACTAAATATTGCCCCAAAGGTACTTTTTACAGCAAATAATACATGGGGGTAGGTTTTACTTGATGAGGGGGGTATAATTTCACAGAAAAAACAGCAGAAATAGTAAATAGTCAACATCTCTACTTATGCCATAGTCTTCAACCAGACAACTCTTATACCTCCATTGATTTTAGTAAAAATAAGAGAGGAGTCTGGAAGACTCTGTTTTAGTTTAAGCTCTATGCACGACTTTGTTTTCCCTTGATGATCTATCTGATAAGCAACTTGTTTATCTGCAACCAGTATACAGGAGTTGTTTTATTTTGAGAGTGGGCTGCTCTTGGCACCATCATTATTAATTGAGGGTTTGTCAATAGCCACACAGTGTTATTTTCCTTCCTTTTTCAGTTATTCGTGTCTCCATAGGTTAAGGTAGGTGTGGGTTGGGTTTGAAATATTTAAAATGGAATTGAATAAAGTTAAATAAAATATATTAGCCGTGGTCTTCAGTTTGAAATCCTCCAGATGTGCTGATGCAAGAGGTTGCCATGATGTCAAGGAAAGGAGGATGAAAGTTGATTGTGCAATGTGCAACCTAAATAATTCAGACTTGCTGGGAAATAGCTTAAATAATCTATGTATAAAAAGCATAAGCCTACCCACATTAATATTTACCATGCATCTAAACTCCCCATATAGGCTAACAATCTTTGGCCAGAAATTTGATCATCCAGACTGAGAATCGGCACATCTACCATTGCTGAACTGGCTGTTATTATTGCTTCATTTTTCTGTATGGCACCAGCAATGTTTTGTGGTGACTTCTGATATAGTGTGAGTATGTACAAAGAGGAATGTAAAGGAGGGCATTATCTCATATAAGAATGTAAGAATGTAAGAAGAGCCATGCTGGATCTGGCCAAAGGCCCATCTAGTCCAGCTTCCTGTATCTCACAATGGCCCCACCAGATGCATCTGGGAGCGCATGAGACTAGATATTTGTCTCCTGATACCACTCCTCTGCATCTGGACCTTGAAGCACCCTGGTTTTACACATCTCCATCATGGTTAGTAACCTGTGATGGACTTTTCCTCTAGGAATCTGTCCAATCTTCTTTTGAAGGCATCCAGGCCAGATGCCATCACCACATCCTGTGGCAGGGAATTCCACAGACTAACAATGCGCTGGGTGAAAAATATTTTCTTTTGTCTGTTCTTACCCTCCCAGCCCTCAATTTGAATGTCCCCTAGTTCTGGTATTTTGTGAGAGGGAGAAGAGCGTCCCTCTATCCACTTTACTCATACCCTGCATTATTTTGTATGTTTCAATAATATCCCCCTCAGGTGCCTTTTTTCCCCAGACTAAAGAGCCCCAAATGTTTTAGCCTTTCCTCATAAGGGAGGTGCCCCAGCCCAGTAATCATTTTAGTCACTCTCTTCTTCATCTTTTCCAGTTCCACTGTCTTTTTTGAGATACGTTGACCAGAATTGTACACAATACTCCAGGTGTGGCCTTACTATCAGTTTGTACAACAGCATTATAATGTTGGCTGTTTTATTTTCAATCCCCTTTTTGATCATCCCTAGCATGGAATTGGCCTTCTTCACCACTGCCTCACATGGGGTAGACAACTTCATGGAGCTGTCCACCAACACACCAAGATCTCTTTCCTGATCCACCATGGATAGCTCAGAGCCCATGAGTTGATAGATAAAGTTTTGATTTTTTTTGTCCTGATATGCATTACTTTACATTTTCTTACATTGAAACACATTTGCCATTTGGCAGCCCATTGCCCCAGTATGGAGAGATCCTTCTGGAGCTCTTCAAACTCTTCTCTGGTTTTTACCATCCGGAAAGTTTCGTGTCATCTTCAAACTTGGCCACCTCACTGCTTATCCCTGTCTCCAGGTCATTTATGAACAGATTTGGAGGCTGAGATCAAAGACATTATGGCGGGGGGGATGGCTTTTCACCATGGGAGGAAATGGGAAAAGATGATGTTATTGTTTGGGATAGAAACCCTACACATAATGGTTGAGGGAATTGAGCCTGTTTACTCTAGGATAGAGTAGACTGAGAGGCAGTATGATAGCCATATTCAAATATTTGAAGGGCTGTCACATGAAGGCTCCTTCCCCCACTGCTTTTGAAGGAGTGGGAGCTCTTTGCCTGCCAACTGGAAGAGGCAGGCAATGGAGACTACACTGGCCTGGAGGTAGGACAGAGGCTAGCCTATAAAAAGGTTGCTCATCCTCATCTCAGTCTCTGCAAGATTGTCCAGGCTTAATCCCACCCACTATTGCTACAAGAATTGATCAGGAAATCCCCCGGCTAGAATTCTGGTAAATTTATGGGGAGTGGGGGGAGTCCCCAGAAGAGCTTTAGTGCATACCTGCAGGTTTCTTTCTGTTGTGCATCATGAAGCATGAAGAATATGGGTGAAGCTTTCTAAATTTCATGTGATCTGCAAGGAATACAGTGACTAGTAGTTTCTCTGTTTATTAAGCACTCAAGTGGATATCTCTCCAAACAGCCCTCTGCCCCCAAATAAGAGATTTTTTTCTGGATGACTGTGGCTGTGATTTAGTAAAAGTACTGAAAATAATTTTAATATACAACCTACTTAAATCTTCCATGGATAGTACAGTACAGTAACACCCCCCGCCTGATTGCGGGGGTTAGGGACCCACCCCACCCGTGACCCATGACAATCCGTGATATGCGGAAGCGGGTGGGGGGCTGGGGGTGGGTGGTGGGTGATCGCAGAAGTCTTGGGGCGGTGCACGCCGCTGGCGGCAGGGGGATCTGGCCTCCCACCTGCCTGCGCCGCCCGAGACTTCTTGTCTGGGGCCGTCTCCATTCAAATGTATTGCCAATGCATTTCATTGGAGAAAATTTTCCCCATTAGAAAACATTGGCTCAATGCTTTCCAATGGGGAAAATTTCTCCATTGAAATCCATTGACAATGCATTTCAATTGAGATTGCACCCCCCCGCTGCCCCCTGCACGGCCCCGAGACTTCTTGGAGGGGCCCGGGAGTGGCGTGGAGTGACCCGATCACCCTCTGCCGTCCCCCGCCCCTCCGGAAGCCTCAGAGCCACACAGGGGGGCGGTGGGGGGCCCTCGCAGCGCTCCCCACCACTTCCCCTGCATGGCTCCAAGCCTCTTTGGAGGGGCCCGGGGGCTGCGGGGAGTGATCCAATTGCTCCCCGCCTCCCCCTGCATGGCTCCAAGGCTTCTGGATGGGTGGGTGTGGCACGGAGCCACCCAATCGCCCCTGCTGCCCTCCCATGCACCCCCGAGGCTTCTTGGAGGGGGCTGGGGGCAGTGCAGAGTGACTCAATCACCCCCGCCACCTCCCTGCACAGCTCCGAGGCTTTTCAGAGGGGCGAGGGGTGGCGCGGAGTGACCCGATCGGCCCCACCACCCACCACCCCTCCAGAAGCCTCAGAGCTGCACAGGGGGCAGCGGGGGCGATCACATCACTCTGTGATGCCCCCAGGCCCCTCTGAGAAGCCTCGAGGGTGTGTGGGAGGGCAGTGGGGGTGATTAGGTTGCTCCGTGCCGCACCCGCCCATCCAGAAGCCTCGGAGCCGTGCAGGGGGGCGCCAGGGAGCAATCAGATCACTCCCCACAGCCCCCCAGGCCCCTACGAAAAGGCTTGGAGCCGGGCGGGGGGTGCCAGGGATAAATCGGATTGCTCCCCGCAGCCCCCTGGGCCCCTCGGAAAAGGCTTGGAGCCACGAAATGGTGGGGGGGGTGACTATATAGGCATTCTTCAGTCTCGAGAGATTATAGTATCATGCTCTGTATTGTAGCTGTGTTGTTTCCACACTTCATGGAAAGCTGCAGTGGCCTCTTCAGAGCACTAGCCCTGGGTAGATTAATATGGAGGTTAAAACTGTTACCCAAGCAGCCAAGAAAAATTCTTCACATTGCTGGAATAGTCTAATGAAGTGTCAGAACCAATACAATTAGTTCCAGATGCATCACAGGAGTTACCAGAACATGATTGGCATGCAACCATGAACTGTCTCTAGGACTCCGGCTCTGGATTTTGCCTCAAAGGTAACTCCTGAAGTCTTTTCCAAAATTGGATATAGCCACAAGGCAGAGGAGGTTTAAAATCCGAGTTTTCCTTCTCCTAGAAGATGGTTCTTCCATTTTATCTACCATTGGGGCATAAAGCCCTCTTCTACCTTCAAATCCATTGGCCATCTTCTCCTGTAACCCTGGGAAGGGGCCCTTAAAAGGTACTACCAGCCAGGCCAGCTGGACCAAGGTTTTTTAAAGGAGGTATTACGCCAACTGTCAGCTGCAAAGTCGGCAGCTCAACACTTCGAATCCTGGGTGCCATGCAGTGGAGCAAGCTCCCACTGTTAACCCCAGCTCCTGCCAACGTAGCAGTTTGAAAGCATGTCAATGCAAGTAGATAAATGTGTTGTGTTGTTACAGTCATGACTGAATCTTCATGACCCCATGTCCATGGAGTTTTCTTGGCAGTAATACTGGAATGGTTTGACAGTTTCTACTCCAGGCACCTACAGCACCTGGTATTCCCTGGTGGTCTCCCATCTAAGTACTAACCAGAGGCGACCCTGCTTAGCTTCCAAAATCAGGCAAGATTGGATGTGCTTAGGGCATCTCGGCAGCTAAGTAGATAAATAGGTATTGCTATAAAAAGCGGAAAGTTAAACAGTGTTCCATGCGCAGAAATGCATTCAGCTATGCCACCACATGGCCATGGACTTGCACAACACTGGCTCTTTGGCTTGAAAGCAGAGATGAGCACTGCCCCTAGTGTTGGACACAACTAGCACACATGTGTGTGAGGAGCCTTTACCTTTACATTTACTCCTCCAACAATGACAATGATGTGGTGGTAAGTAATGTACTAAAATTTTCTATATGAATGAATTATTTTCACTTTGAACGATTTATAAAAGAGGGAGACAAAATGAAATGCAGTTTCTGTGCTGCACTATTGATTGTAGCATTGACAGTTGTTATTAAATTCTGGCACTGTTAAATAATTGAATGAAACATATGTTTAATGTTTTAAGACACCCTACAGCACAAATTGCTGAGTAACCAACACACACGACTATGGGACTGAAAGCATGATTTGAATGTTAAATATTTAAAGAGAGACATCTACCATCCCTGCTGTTAAATCTCCATAGCATACTCAGTAAACATATTAATTTGTAAACTGGATATAGTTTATGTGGTCTCAATGCCTGTATAATTCTGTCTCAGCATTCTGTGGCTAACCACCAACAATTCTATTTTATTCTCAGATTCCTTGGTATATCATCAAGACTGAGATCAAAATTCCACAGTCCTTTTTGATTCATTTTGTATGAATATATGAAAAGCCACCCACTGAAATTCTGTGACATAGAGTAATAATATGTCAGAGATAATATGAATACTTCCTTTTTAAAAACACAACTGAGAAATAAAATGGAAATAGACCATTCAGCTGTCAGTATGAACAAATATATGTGTTCTGTTATACATAAATTGATAGAAATAAA
>JAHTLZ010000129.1:8890100-8903876 GCA_023846285.1 Phrynocephalus versicolor | reverse complement strand
AGGGAGGAGAACATTGGGTTGAACTGTACCTCAGGATGAATCTGTTCTGAAGATACACAAACACTGCTTTACTGCAGTGAATAAGTTTATGTATCTTAGCAGAACTGTCTCCTGCTGTTTTCTCATCAACAATGAAGTGACCTTACAGATCTCAAAAGCTAGCACTACCTTTGGAAGGCTTTGATTTTCTGTGCGGAAATGACATGGAATTGATTGTTCCATTTAAGCTGAGAATGCACAACACTGCTGTTGTCTCCTCTCTACTTTATGGAGAAAGACTTGAACTACCTATCAACACCTTGCAAGGATGTCAGACAAACATCTCCAAAACCATATTTTCTATAGAGAGTGTGTTGCAGCACTCAACTGCATAGTTGACAAAAGAAAAATAGAAAAGGAAACACCGAAAACAACACTGAAAGAATTTATTATTGGCCATGTCACTTGGGAAGTTCTCCCTCGAGACCAAAATGCAACATGAAATATCATCAGAAAGGTGGGTGAAAGTTTGAACTAAAAAGAAACAAGAGTGTACAAAGAAAGGAAGAAAAGATAAAGCAAGAATCCAGCGTTTCAACAAGAAGGTAAGCAAAGGATTAGTTAACCTCCCCCCCCCCGTTTCTGTATATTCCAAGTATGGATGGGCACAAAACGAAAAACAAAATGCTATTTTGATATTTCGTTAGCTAGTGAAACAAAACAAAACAAAACAAGGAAGCAGCATTTTCTTATATATGAATTGAAATGGACATTTTTTGTTGAAATGAACCATTTTGTTCCATTTGTAAAAGGAGTCCCTTACCTGCTGGGCTCGGATGCCCTGTCACTTCCACCACCACCGCCACCACCACTGAAGAGCTGCCACTGCTACTGCCACCAAGGACTCCAGCAAGGAAAGGTATGTGAGGCTGCAGGGAGGCCCTGTGGCTGCTGCCACCGCCACTGCCACTGAGGACAACAGCCAGGAAGGGTGGGCCCAGTGGAGGCCTTGTGGCTGTGCCGTCACCACCATGGCCATAGCTGAAGAGAGGAGGTCAAGTGGGCCCAGCGGGAGGCCTTGCTACCACACAGCCTCCCCTGCAGCAGCTGGGGCTAAAGAGGGAAGGGCGAGTGGGCCCAGATGAAGCCTTGATGCCATGCCACCACCAGTGCCATGGCCATGGCCATGGGCAAAGAGGAAAAGTTGAGCGGGCCTAGTGGAGGCCTTGTTGCCATGGTCACCGCCGGAGAGGAGAAGGCAAGAGTGGGCTCGCCAGGTCAGCCTAGGCCCACTGTTGGAGCCACTGGAGCCTCCACCACTACTGCTGGACCCCAAAAGGTAATGAAGCATTTTGTTAAAGTTTTGTTTTGTACAATTTTTTTGTAAAAATTTGTATGAAACAAAACAAAACAAAATGTCTGGGTGTGAAATGAAACAAAACAAAACACAGTTTTTCTGTTTCATGCCCATCCCTACTTCCAAGCTAATGAAATAGTTAGTCACTTGCCTGCCCACCTCTGTCAACCTTAGCCACTCACTTCTTTTTCTCTTTACATAGTGAATATGATATAAATGGTTTTCTTCAAAAATGAAGGGCAAATTATATGCATATCACTGCTTCCTCAAATGGAAATGATTCCTGCTACGAGCTTTCTTTTCTTTTAGTTGAAGCATACTGTCATTTAGAAAATGAAGCACAAAAAGAAGCTTGCTTTACACAGGGAAATTTTCATGAACTCTGGCTGCACATGTTTATTGGAGTACCCTGTAACCATTGCTCAAACATCTTTCCAGTACATTAGGAAAATAATGAGTCCCATTGAGGATGATGAGGATAACTTTTGGAAATGGTAGGTGAGAGTTCATTCTTACCACAATGATATGTATCTTTAAACAAATAAACACACAAACACAAGAGCAAAGGGGAGAGGAGAAAAGAGGGAGAGAGCAGCAATGCAAAGAGCGGAGAAAGTGAAATTGAGAATGAGAGAGAATAGCCAGTAAGAGAGAAAGAGAGAGGAGGGACCAGAAGGAAGGGGAAGGGGAGACACCAGAATAGTCATAGAGGGGCCATGGAGGGATGGAAATAAATGAGAAGTGAAGAGCTGCATTGAGAGAGGGGAAGGAACAGAGGAAGCATGGAGAAAGAAGGGAAATGGTCCAAAAGTGCCTTGCAGTTCTGTGTTTCCAGCAGGAAAAATGATGTAAACATGTCCAAATGATCCTTATCAAGAAAAATTGCCTAATTATTTAGTTCCCATGACAACATACTGCCTGCAATTTCCCTAAAAATAGATGGCCAGTTTGGCCAGGTTGAAGCAGTCCGTTCATCAACCCTCTTCCCTCTAGTCCTTCCATCTTACAAGAGTATTCTGATAAAATATGTGCCTGTCTTTCTTGAGGAAAATGGGCTTCCTTTGGGGCAAGAAGATGCCTTTTGTTTTAGAAAGCCAAACAGTTCAATTCTTCCAATAAAACTCTGCTCAATGATTGCAGGATATACCTTCTGTGTCATCATTTTGAAACACCAGAAAATGGTTTGACACTAGCTTGCAATATCAGCTCTGTGTTGCTAGCAGGAAAAATGATGCCCAGATTTACATCCAAGGGCCAAGCTGAAAGCAGAGGATGCTAATGTCACCAGTATGGAGTTCCAGATGTTTCAGACTACAACTCCCAGAATTCCAAGCCTAGATTTTCAATGACGAAGTACTGTGTCAGTTGTGGTCCAGAACATCTGGAGTGCTGAAGGTTCACCACCACTGATCTACAGGAAGCCCTCCCCACTACTCTTCAGAAAGAGGCAAAAGAAAATCCTCAAAACTTCCCCCTACCCCATTCTTTAACCACATCTCTCTCAAACACAAAACAATTGTAAGAGCTGTTGTTCAACAAATAATTTAGGCATGTGCTGCTAGAAACACAAATCAACTTGAATGGCTAAAAGAAATCCACTCTCCAAAGAGGAACAATAGAGATAAGAAATTTATAAGAAATTCACAGAATTTGAAGAAATCAATCTTGCTATATTGAAATTAAAATGTTTCTTTCAATGGCAATTTTGTGTGACCTCTTCCCTCCATTTGGTAGCGCATATTTTGGGAGCAAAATTTGGTGGCACATAATTTATGGGGTATGAGTGGTACAGAAGTAGACTCAGTGGGGTATCATGATACTTGCTACTGATCGAATGAAAAGCTCAGATTCATTTTTCTTGAGGATGAAAGGTCATTTTGCACATTAAAATCCTTAAAGAAGTGGGAAGAATTTGCCAGTGAACTAGCTTTCATAATGATGGGATCACCCCATTTACTGAGGGAATAAGAACTGTCTGGAAGTTGAGTAATGGCGACTGGACTTCTTTTCTTTTGAAATTGTAACATTTTGCTACTTATACAAGGAGCTTCACCAGTCTGAAGAAAGTTAGTGGTGAGGACTCCAATTTATAGTTCACCTTGATTTCACATCACCCTGATCTGAATATCAAGGCGAAATTGGAGGCCTTGCCACTAACTTTCTTCAGACTGGTGAAGCTGCTTTGATGAGTAGTGAAACATTTCAATCGCACAAGAAAAGAAGTCCAGTTGCCATGACTCAGCTTCCAGATAATTTCACCTGGATGACTGAGAATCTTCACAGAAAAATAAGAGCTGTTATTGGACATTCTTTAAAAGGAGTTCACAGAAGCTTTACCAGCATTTTTTTTTAAAAAATGGTTTTATTTATAAACATACAGATTGATTAGGGATGGAGACAGAGTTTAAAAACGGCAGTAAACCACCAAAATCAAAATCAAAGATTTCCAAAGAGACAATCAACATTATGACTACACTAAGCTGTGTCCTTCTTTGGCACTTTCCAACGTCTCTCTTCATTCACATAGGTAGCTGAATTATTTCATCCTTTATTGGTGATCCTATGATCACTTTTTCCAACTGAGAACATTTTCCTCAAGTGACCCTGTACCAAGAAACAATTGCATAATTATTTTATCTCTATGAGAACATATTGTTTGCAGTTTTCTTGAGAAATGATGTTTTCAGTCAAACCTGGTTAGCTAGTTTGGCTCATTCGAAGTAGTCCTTCAGAGCCATCAACCATCCTCCCTCCAGTTCTTCAGTCTTACAAGAGCATTCTGATAAAAATTTGTCCCTGTCATCCAAAATGATGCGGGCACAATTGTACCCCACTGGCCTCTCTACTCTTTCTACTACAATATTGAGATGTTTTTACTGTAAGTCACCCCACATGTGGGCAATCCACATAGGACTCCAGTCACAATCTTTTCCTGGTCACACATGGCATGCAAACTAGGGTCTCTTCATTCATCCTTTAAAATTGCTTATGTAGAATACAACTGTTTTCTCATCTGCATTTATAAATATAACGATGAATATGAAGATTTTTGCTCATAGCACAAGCTAACACTTTGTGCATCAGTTTATAATATGTAACAATAAGACAACAGGGAACTTTTAGATTGGATGGTATCATATGCCCACTTTGTACCAAGATTTAATCGGAAATAAATCTTGTTGAGTTCAGTGGCTATAGGACTGCAATCTAAAGTCCCATACCTCATTTGGATGTTGTATATGGCACGTAAATGAACAAATATGTATGCAATGTATTTGGACATTATGGTTGAGTGCACATGCTCTGTGGCCACAATAAATTTATTGCAACATTGTATTGCCAGTTTTATTAGGTATCTGACCAGTACCACTCATGGCTATCAGACTACTCTCTGGAGGACAGAACAGACCTGAAAGTAAAAAGCTATTGGTCATCCATACAATGCATGGAAATAAAGTCCTCTAGGTCTCAACATAGTCAAATGGAATTGGCTGCAGGTCCAGAGAAAATGATGAAGATGCACAATAAGATTAGGATGGCTCTTTGTTGGCACGTAGATGTATTCTAACTTCCAAAGTCAAGAGAAAGCTTCTTTTTTTTATAGCCAAATGGAAAAATCAGGTTGGGCATCCTTGAATTCATTGAAGGTAAAAGAGCGTGATCTCCTTCTAAGTGCAGTGTGGCCATGAGGTCTGCCATGGAGCAAGTCTAAATAAAAGTTGGACCTCAGGAATCGTGGATAACAGTCTTGTTCCATCAGGGCATAGATTTTGGTCTGTGCAGCATCAAAGGTAGTGAGCGTTGGGTGACTTATGCTCTCAGTAGTTTGGAGCTTGGTGTTAAAGTCAAGGTTAACCTACAATAAAGGAAGGGTAGGGAGAAAGGGTATCTGATAAAGCAGAGTTTACTTAGATAGTTCTCAGGATGGACACACACAACACATGGGATACTTATTCTCTAAATTGACTCACAGGTTCTATGGATCTAGGCCACATATACAAACTGGGACTTAATGTGTAGCCTGCATACTGTAATTAAAACTATAAACCACCCAGAGGCTACTAGAAGTGATATGGGGTGGTATATAAGCAGAACACTTTGCTTTGCTTTAATCTTGGTGTATTATCCCTAAAATTTTGTCCAAAAATTCTCCTCCTGAAAATGAGCTAATATTTTTCCAGGAATGAAGAGGAGGTAATTTTGTTCAGATTTTCAATTAGAGCTTACCATTACCCTTATGTAATCTTACAGGATGGCCAGTGGTTCCTCCCCCCACTTCCTTTAACAATGCTTTTAAAAAGCTGTTCACCACTCACAGTGTCACAAGCTATTCACAAATATGCAACTATTAATTTGGAAGTAGCTTATAGAAACTGAGACTAGAATCCACTAATGTACTTTTGTTCCATTAAACTGAATCAGGCAGTAGAAAGAGACTGTTATATTTTTCCATTGTGTCCTGTCACCACCATGGGGGGACAACAGGCAAAAAAATGCAAGTGGGAAAGGAGAACACAGCATATCTCATATCGACATCCACAAGGCTACAGGAAGGCTTGACTGCATCTCAACAGTAACCCAAGAGCCATCCATATTATGTTCTCCCATCTTACAAAACAATTCTTGTAAGGAGATCTATATCTTTGTTTCTGATACATAAGATATGTTTGTTTCACAGTTAAAGCACTTGGCTTGGCTTTCAAGGGCCAACCAGACTGGAGATATTTTTGTCCAAGTGAAAAATTATCCTACCATCAATGAGTCATCACTGATACTCACCATATAGAGTATTTATATATTGGAAGCCTTGCTGAAGTTATCCCACTGAATAATATATTAATTATAAAAAGCTGAAAGGTTAAAGAGGCCTGACAGTTTAAGATGAGAGAAAAAGCTGCATCATGTTGACTCAGGTGCCACAAAGCCAGTAAATCAGAAGCTAAGATTGATGGTTTAACAGATACAATCTGCAGTCAAAAATGGTCAGAAATGTGTATTGTTTCAGTTAAACGTCCATGCCTTCAAACATTGCTTTTCAGGCCCCAACAAAAATATCCCACCTTGCCCTCTTGGTCCCCCAAGCCTTACAAAGTATCTGAGCCTTACTGTAGTAGTGGAGGAATTATTCTTGGAATTGATACATGCCTGCACATTGCCCGTAGCTGGGATGATGGAGTCAATAGCGAAAGATGCAGCTCTCCTCTGGCATTAACAAATCCCAATTTTACTATTATTTATTATTTATTATTAACTTATTAATAAATCAATAAATTTTCAATTAACACCCCAAACCAACCTGAAAACATTCAGATCCTTGTACCATAATCCCCACATAGCCTCTTTGATATAGTGATGACCATTTTGATGGTGAAAAGGAAATGAAAACCTAGATCAATATATCACGTGTGGGATATGCCACTAATATCCCATCTTTAGTGCTGCCTTTTTGGAACAAATCGGCAATCAATCTTTTGTTAGCACCTTAAACTGTTACGATTATTACCGTGAAGCCTGTGGTTAAAACTGGCAATTTGTTTCATTCATTTGGTTTATTAACTCCCATCTTGCCAACATAACATTAGTAGTTCTCACGTGACAGTACTTGCACCTGTAATTACCTATTTAGCAGACTGATGAAGACTAATTCTAATGTACTAGCATCAAATACGGGTACATAAAACTGTGAGACAGAAAATAGATTTCTACTTGCCTTTGATACTGGCTTGATAGCTTGCGCTATCATATTTGTCGAATGTTTTCAAATGGTGGGCTGAATCCAGAGAAGACTAAGTAGTAAAATCCAGATGTGGTTACACAATGCATTTCCAACCAGAGATAAATCTCACTCCATTCAGTGTTGCTTCACTCCTAATTAAGCCCAGCATGCTGCTATATGCAAGCACAGACAAGGGAGAAGGCTTCAATGGAATAATTCCCCCCACATACCTCTTTTGGAGCCTCTTTTTCAATGAACGTCTGATAGATAGTCTTTGCCTTGAGCGGGAGTTGAGACATATCATTGCTTTTCTTGTAATCTTCACAAGCCATCCAAAACTCAATGTTCTCTTCGCTAAATTCACTTCTTAGGAATGTTGTGAACGCATCTATTCCAGCTACCAAAAAACAAAAAAAGCACTATAATAACAATTTTTAGAAAATTTACATCCCTCTCCACTATAGTTTTAACACAAATCTCTCTTTATATTTCCTTTCAGGAGCACCAACCTATTGAAACCTCTCAAACTTTGATGTATACTGTATTTGCACTTGAGAAAGAACAGGTGCAGTTTACATGGATCAAAGGAATAAGTGAAAACCTTCTAGGGTGGCTTTTCATTTTGAATAGCTATTCATAGCTGGATTAAATGACAAGAAGAAGTGTTAAGCATCCTTTCCTGTGCTAGCTACATGGACAAATTTCATTACACCACTAATGACCTAAATAGTGATAAAGGTTTCTTACTGCACTGCATATATTAATATCCCACCCTTTTCTAATGCCTTATGTTATAAAATAATTGTCTCCCTTGAGATATTCTATCCTCTGTCCCACAACCATCTCCCAGCATTCATGTAACAGTCAAATCGGGTGGTATATAAATGTAAATAATAAAAAACAAATAAATAAATAAGTCCACATGACGTACAGCTTATCATATTGTCTTGGATATGCTGATTAACAGCTAGACACTTTCATTCTCGTGTTAAAGAATTTTTATAATTTTGTCTATTCTCTATACCTGTTCACATTATGATGGGCCTGAACATGACCCACCATCATGAAAATAAAAATATATCCTTTGTCTGAAGAAGTGGATTTCATCAATGAAAGCTAACATGGAAACAAAAGGGTATTTAAAGTGCTAGTAAATTTCTTTCTTTCTTTCTTTCTTTCTTTCTTTCCCAGCTTTAATTTTTGTCAATGTCCTTGCCTGCGTGTCTTGTTTTTGTTGATTTTTTTACAGTGGAGAAGGACATATTTAATCTGTATCAGTTTTGCATGCATTCATATGACAATTGGTTTCTGGACTGTCTTCTCTCTGGTTCTGGAGAATTTCAAGCAGCATGCTCTTCAGTGGACCTGGGAGACTGTCTGGGTAGAATGGGTGCTGATAGAACCCATGGCCAAAGAACACAAGGTGTTAAAATGGGGAACCCAAATGAGCAGGAGGTGTCAACTGAGAACCTTAGTGAGGCAGAGCAATCCCTGGAAGAGAGGAGGAGGAGGGACTGTGGTATAAAGGACTGCATTGGACACCGAGTTGCAGAAGCTATCAAGAAGAAAGAAGGAAAGAGTGGAGCAGGGGGACCTGCTTCTAGTTGTGGTGGTAGAGGAGACAGAGGAAGAGGAGCTGGGAGGGGATGTCCTAGAACAGTGATGGTGAACCTTTTAGAGACCGAGTACCCAAACTGCAATTCAAAACCCACTATTTTGTTTTTTTTGCAAAGTGCCAATATAGTAATTTAACCTGTATACAGGTGGCTATGAAGGGGCGATGTTGGGTGCCCACAGAAAGGGCTCTGAGTGCCACCTTTGGCACCCGTGCCATAGGTTCGCCATCACTGCCCTAGAAGACCCAGATGATGGCTTCTATGTGGAGGAAGCTCCACCAGAGAAACTGAAGCCACTGGGTGCTTGGGAATACTTATATAAAGAGAAACCCTGGCTTGGGATCCTGCTTCAATCGAGGGTGCCAAAAGATGGGGATGAGGGGCAACTTAACTCTTGATCTTCTCCCTGGCCCCATTACTGAGGGATGGGTGGAAATGAGAAAAAAATACTGTCTCTAGACACCAAGAATGGAAAAGCCATAGGTTACACAGCTAAGGCACTGGAGGTGTCAGAAGCAACAGGAAAATCAGTATCAGACCTTGCAGAGATGGGAAGATCAGAGAAGCTGGGACTGTCACCACTGCCTTCAGTGCAGGCATATAAACTCTCCTTGCTGAGAGCATCAAGGTGCTGGCTGACATGGAGAACCCAATAGGCGTAATAGGGCTTGAGACCCTTTGAGTGATGCTAAGTGGAGGGTCCTCAGATCCGAACTCAGAGCTGAAGGAAATGCAAGGAACTGCCCTGAAGGTTGCTATGAGTGGTTTGTCTTTTCCATCCCAGTTGCAATAAACCCAGTTCCTGCTGAACTACCTTTGATGCAGTCTATGCGTTCGGGCATGGAGGAAACTGCTCCCTCAGTTATGGCTAGAGACAGTACTGCATATGTTTTTAAATCTTCTTTTTCATTCAGCCTATCAATTTGTAATCACATTTTCTCTTAAAGTGTGCATCCCTAAATGTATTTTATAACACAAACTTTTATATGCACTTGGAGACCTCTTCTAAGCTGAGAACTGTACTGTAAACTTTGCAAAAAAATAGAAGATACAAAAAGATAACTGCATAATAGTTTATACCTTACTCAGAAAGTGGATCAACTGAATTTGAATTACAGACCAGACAAAGTCCTTTAGCTTTCTTATCATTTGATGACATCCTACGTAAAGGCTGACATGATGAGATACTCCCAATATGAAGCAGAAATAATAAATGTCAGCTATGTCAGATAATGCAATATTTGAGAGAATTATCCAAGATTTTTATATATGATAATCTGGAGGAAAAGAGAAGCTACCCTTATGCTTTATCTTGGTGGTGGGGGCGGGGGAGCAATTGGAAATTTGAGAAGAGGAAAAATGTTGTAGCCAATTTCCATTCTTTTCATAAGTAAGATTACATAGATTGCAGTATAAGAATTCAGTGATGATTTTTCTTTCTTTCTGAAATATGAATATATTTTCAAATGGTAATGTTGACATTTGCATCTGACCTTACTATAAATGATTGTATGCATTTTAATAATACCGTTACATGCCATCAAGTAGATTCTAACTTAATGGGACTCATGGTGCAGTGGTCATGACCTCGGGTTCAATTTCAGGTAGCAGACTCAAGGTTCACTCAGTCCCCCATCCTTCAAAGGTCAGGAAAATAAGTACCCAGCTTGCTGGGTGTTCATTGTGTAGCCTGGAGAATTAAACTGTAAACCACCCAGAGAGTGCTTTAAGCACTATGGGGTGGTATATAAGCAGAATACTTTGGCACTTTTCAAGTTTTTTTAGGTACAGAGTTCTCAGAAGTGGATTACAACTTTCCTTCGAAATTTGCAGTTTACTGAAGGGTACATATGTTGGCTCTCCTGTTGTGATACACATTGGTAGTCAAACCCCCAACCTGTTTCCACAGCCATATCCTTCATTCACTAAGGTGTGTAGTGAAGATTGGTACATGTGTCAACTTGAAAACATCATAAATGCCAATTAGGGATGGGCACAAAATGAAAAATGAAATGCTGTTTCATTGGGTTGTCACGTAACTAAATGAAACAAAACAGCATGTCATTACAGATGAAACCATTTCATTCAGTCTGTAAGCTGCTTGGGGGATGGAAAAAGTTTTTTTTAAAAAGCTCCGGGCTTTTAAAAAAAAAGTTTTTCCCTCCCCCAAGCTGCATCAGCTGATCGGTGCTAGGGGGGGAAGGTTTTTCCCCCACCCCAGCAGAGGGAATAATTTTTTTAAAAGCCTGGGGCCTAGGGTGGGGGGGAAGGTTTTTCCCTCCCCCCAAGCCCCACCTGCCAGCTCATCAGCACTGGGGTGGGGTGGAAGCAGGGCTTGCGGGAGGGAAAAAAAGTTTTTTAGAAAAGCCCAGGGCTTTTTTAAAAAAGCTTTTTGTCCCTCTGTCACTTTCCAGCCCCCTCCCCACGAAACACTTTGTTAGTGGTTCATTTCATATGAATCTTTTTTGAAAACATTCATATGAAATGAAACAAAATTGTCAGGGGGAGGAAAGGAAATGAAACAAAACATAATATTTTCAATAAACAGTGGACCCCCATATAACAAATGGTTTGTATAACAAAATCTGTACAACAACAACAACAACAAATCTGGAGATAGGGGAAACAGAATTGCTTAACAGAATCACCTATGGGGCGAATCTGTACAACATAAAATGGTCGCGATTAGAGATTACTCCATTTTCAATGCATTCCTATGGGAAATTTGTATAAGGGAAATTTGCTTAACAGCATTTCATTTTGAATGAATTAATTTTTTTATACAAGATACCACTGTATTTACATTGTAGAAGCATTTGAAAGACACTAGCAGACAAGTTTAGGATATTGTACATATCCACACAAACTATAGGTTCCAGCTTATAAGAATACAGTATAAAATGCATATAAAGTATAACTTTAATGGTTCATTGTATGAAATAACCCACTCTCAGTGTCCACACGATTGAATCGCAGCTGTTCAAGGCCTGGGTAGTGGATGGAGCGAGGTGGTCATATTATACCTAATTGTTCTGATGAACCTTTATCATGGCATGGATTGTTTATGCTCCACTTTGTCTTTGAAATGCATGGTACATTGGGTCATTTTCTGGAGTAGCTCATCCACTTCTAAGTTTACCCCGGTACATTTTTATCAGACTTGAAGACCATTTCCTACATTTGTCATTGGCTTGGCAAATGTGTCACTTATTCGACTCCTTCACTTTACCCACAGCTCATCCTTTATCACAGAAGAATAGTTTGTAATAAGACATTTTGGCACAAGAATGTTTGATCCCTGGCTTGCAGAATAAAAGGAAAGGCATTGAACTTCAATAAAGCATAATGCCAGGTGAAAGTCACATGCACTAACCTTTCTGTGTAATCAGGTTGTCAAAAGATTCAGCCCACTTCTTTACAGTGTCATGGGACTCCCTGCTGATGACAGAAAAAGAGGAAGCATGCTCAGTGTGTACTTTTGAGTCTTTTCGTAACATCTGTTACCTCCTATTGCTATCAATTTGTCATATTTCACAGGGTGTTGAATTGGATTACTTTACAAAAGAAAGTTCTCCCTCCTGAGCCTTTGGAAACAGGTGGTCTCATTTTGCTGTCATTTCTCCCCTCTTGAATTATACAAAGAACCTCCCTCCCCATTCAAAGAATTTAAAGGAAATGTTGTCCCTTGTTTATTTCTCTTCTATTCTTCCATTTTTCATGAAAAATTGAACTGTTCTCTATGGTAGAAATCATAGGGCAATGTGGTCAGCTGTGTTTTTGCAATGGTGAAAAAGAAATACAGAAAATACAAAAGCTTTGGGAGCGAGAGTGTACTGCGTGCACCATGATGGGATTTCAAATAGATCCTGCCTAAACCACATGCTATTTTTAAGTGTACAAGATGCTGTCTGCCATACACAGTAACAAAGATGTGAAATAAATGGCCCCCAAACTGCATGATGCCTGTCATTTTGTCTACAGCAAAACAAGATAAAACTTTTTTAAAAGAACAATGCCATGCTCTTTTCTGAAAAACAGGATTTTATTTTATTTTTATTTTATTTTAGAGGTGCCAAAGATTTTTATTTAATCTAGCATGTCAAACTGTGGAATAAGTCTATTGATCTCTGGTTTTGTAGTATATGAAAAGACAGTAAGCAGAAACAAAAAACCCTCATTCCTTTTTCTAGTCGACAGTTTGGGAAACAACCTTTTTGAATATTTCCTTGATTACTTTTTAGGCCCTTGCGGAACTATGACCGTTAAAGGTCAGAGAGAATGACATGAATAAAAGAGGTTTTAGTCATCAGGAGTCAAAAAAGAAAGGGTTTGGACTGTTTGGAGCAGGAGAGACAGTGGAGAGATGGGAGCAACAAACAGGTTACAGGGCATGGTAGGGAAAATGTGGCCTCCCAGATGGTTTTAGATGGTTTCTCACTAGCTCCAGCCAGCATGCCAAATAGTCAGAGCTGCGGAGAATCAGGTTCAACAACTTAAGGACTGGAGAGGCCTTTCCCCATCCTTGACACAACAAAAGAATGGGGGGGGGGTTTGAATTTTTGTTGTTTTCCAAACCCACTTCCCCTTCCTATTCACTACATTTCTTCCACCTCTCTCCAGTTTTATAGTCAATGCTTGCCTCTCTTCCAATACCTCTAACACATGAAAAATGTCAGTTCAAAACTTCTCTCTGGCTTCTAAAATATAACAACATTGGTGCCATGCAAAACTCTTTGGAACAGTATTCCAGAACTTAGATATACCATCGTCAAGGAAATCCTCCTTCCCTCTTCATAGATTTTCACCATCCCATTGATGAAAGAGAAGCATCATGAAGTGACTTATAAATGATTCATAGGTTGATATAGGAATAGTGATTATTTTGTGAGTCAGCCAGTATGGTACAGTGGTTGAAGCGCTAGCCTTCAAGGCATCTGGGCTCAAATCTCTGGTCAGCCATATAAAACTTCTGCAGGGTTACACAACTCCTTAAATATCTCATGCCCCTTGAAAAACCTTATTCTGGTAACCATAAGATGGCCTGTAACAACAACAACAACAACTACTACTACTACTACTACTACTACTACTACTACTACTACTACTAC
>JAHTLZ010000129.1:8860749-8877679 GCA_023846285.1 Phrynocephalus versicolor | reverse complement strand
ATACTGATATTTCTCACACATTTCTGGTATTTTTGAATGAACAGAAAATGTGCGCAATGGAATGCACTCTCTATAGAAATAAATTTTCAACACTCCCCCTTCTTTTCTCTATATAGTTCTGAGTCAGGTTTTTATATGGAAGATGTGACCTGCCATTAGGGAGATTGAGTTAGCAACACCAAGGAAGGAAGAAGGAGAAGTGATGTTGGAGGCCAGAAGAGCATGTGCTTTACAACCTGCTTTGTACTGCTCTTATGGACCTATTGTTAAACTGGCTGGTTCTCCTTGAATGATTGACACATACACCAAAAGTGGAGTAAAAAGGTCACAACTGTATTGATTGCAGCAGCTGTTAAAACCACCAAGCATTGGTTAGGTCATGGGGGAAAGGGGGGTGCATGGCACCCAATATAACACCCTTGTTTCCAACAAGACATTTCCTGTGAGATCACGTGGAATGGTTGAGTTTTGGAGACCACACAGAAGTATGCCACTCTGTGGTTCCTTGCTATCTGGAGGTGGGGGTCACTCTGTCCCATCTGAACTGGGACAGTTCTAGCCTTCGCCCCTTGGCTCCCAGTTTGAGATTCCATGCCAACCAGGACACCTAAATCTACACCTCGTGTCTTTCAAACAATAGGATCCACCCCATGCTCAAACTACCACACAACTGCTGCTGCAAACACTTCCCTAAAACCTCTTTGACATCTCAAAGCAACAGTTCCATTCCCAGGCCTAGCAGGTGAACCCGATCACAACAGAACAAACCATGATTTTATGTGTAATGTGTGCTTGATGCAGCTGACACTCCATGCTGTTATCAATTGGTCCACCACCCTCAAAACATTTTTGGCAGGCTATATTCACCCTTCTTGGATTTTGTACTTCCTTCCAAGTTTCTCTCACCAGCTTGGACCACATAATATGGATGTTGGGGTTTGAGTCATGCAACATTTGGAGACCTGCCATTATAGAAGCAGCAGGGTCCATACCCTTCTATGTTGGGAGGTCATTTTCACCAAGCTGGGTTATGAGTGCATTCAGTGGGTCCTGTTTCTTTAACAGATACCATAGTCCAGTGCTGGCGAACCTTCGGCACTCCAGAAGTTTTGGACCACAACTCTCACAGTCCTTTGTCACTGGCAATATAGGCTTGGAATTCTGGGAGTTGTAGTCCAAAACATCTGGAGTGCTGAAGGTTCGCCACCACTGCTATAGTTAATACGCGCTTGGTCCAAAGCATTCCATGTTCCCCAAGCCAGATAAAGTGAAGCATATTGCCCATGCTGAGATCATCTCCAGGATGGTGAAGAAGCATACTGTCCAGCACAGTGCATTATGTTGTGTCCCATCATCCTAACCTGCTTCTGGTAACCTTGAAGGAAAACTGCAAGAGCAGCAAATTCAGCAATTTGCTGGTTGTATACTTATGAATGTCTTATAAGCTTGGGACTGCCATCTGCTAATCCCCTGAATTTTCCCTGAAATGCAAAATGGCTGCAAAATGGCACCATATGAGTTGAGTGTAGAGATGGGAACAAAATGCTAAAATTCTGTTTTGTTTCATTTCATTTGTAACATTTTTTAAAATTCATTTTGTTTTTCATTTTGTTTCATTTTTCATTTGTGTACTCTCTCTCTCTCTCTCTCTCTCTCTCTCTGTGTGTGTGTGTGTGTGTGTGTGTGTGTGTGGCTTGTGTAACTTCCTGCTCTGATTGGGTGTGGGAAAAGGTGGGATTTGTAAACTTTTTTGCCACTCCAAGTGCCAATGATAGCATGGGCTTGGGGTGGCCAAAAAAAGATTTCAGATCCCACCTTTCCCACCACATAATTGGGTTGGGGGAAAGGAATGATTTTTAACTTCTTCTTCTT
Source organism: Phrynocephalus versicolor (assembly GCA_023846285.1). Taxonomy (NCBI): domain Eukaryota; kingdom Metazoa; phylum Chordata; class Lepidosauria; order Squamata; family Agamidae; genus Phrynocephalus; species Phrynocephalus versicolor. Next base: position 8,875,807 of record JAHTLZ010000129.1, on the reverse strand, counting down.
CTTCTTTTTTGCCTCCTCTAAGCCTACTCCACAGCACTTGGGCCTCAGCAAAACATAAAAAATAATAAAAAACAAAAAACCCTAGTGCTGATCAGCTGGCAGGCGGGGCTTGGGGGAGGGGAAAAACTTTCCCCTCCCCCAAGCCCCACCTGCCAGCTGATCGGTGCTGGGGTGGGGGAAAAACTTCCATGTAAATTGGGCAGTAGAGATGGGTACCTTACAAAAAACAACACACTGTTTCATCATTTCATAAGTTTTTGAAACATTATGAAACAAAATGGGAAACAGTATTTTGTTACAAAATGATGCACTTCTTTTCCCCTTTGAAAATGAAACATTTCATTACTCTGTAAAATGGCTCCCTTGTAAAAAGCAACCCACCAAATTTGGTGCCTCTAGGACCCAGGGGAGCCATTTTATAGAGTAATGAATTGTTTCATTATTGTTTCATTTCATTACAAATCTTGTTTTTAAAACAATCATTTAGAAACAAAACAAAATGAAGCACTAGTACAAATGACATGAAACAAAACTCTATTTTTCCATTTCGTGCCCATTCCTTTCAGGCAGCAATAGATTTGATGAGATTCCTGAGCTTGTCCTCTGGAAGCAGCTGTGCCTGCCACTGTGTCGAGCTGTATGCCCAGATATACCAGTAAAGTTGCTGGTCTCTCTGTTTTTTTCCTTTGCCGGTGGACTGTCTGGCTCAACCAACACAGTCTGGAAGGACTGAAAGATGTTGCTTCAGTCCCACCAAAAGGTAATCAACCTAATAGCAATGGCTGCTGTCCCAGCTCTGTACCATGTTACTCAGTCTAAGAAGGTGTTGAATGTTTCAAATGCTGCACAGGAGACTAAGCAGCCCATAGACTTGGCTTTATAGTAGTCCCCTGCCATTTCATGGTTTATATACTGTGGTCCGGTATATCGTGGGACCGCAGTATATTAAAGGCAAGGCCCCCTGGCGTAAGCTGCATGGGCCTATTTGGGGCCTCCTGCACTTAGCCCAGGCCTGGTGCTGCCCCTAACAGGCTTCCAATTGGCTTCTCTGGCCTGTCGGAGGCCCCAGAAGTGGTTTCCAGTGAACTAGAAGTCACTTCCAGTTTTTGGAACGCACTCCTGGTTCACCAGAAACCACTTCTGCGGCCTCTGACAGGTCCTGTTGGAGGCCCCAGAAGTGGTTTCTGGCAATCCAGAAGGCACTTCTGTTTTTTTGGAAGGCACTTCCTATTCACTGGAAACCACTTCTGGGGCCTTTGACGGGGCTGGGAAGCCTGTCAGAGGCTCATTTGAGGCAGTGCCAGGAGAAGGTAAATGTAGGAGGTGCTGGAGAGGCCCCTCACTCCTTACCCAACCCAGCATCCACAAATTGTGGATTTTCCATGATCGCAGATCAGGTCAGGATCCTAACCCACATGATAAATGGGGGGTTGTTGTTACTATATCAGTAGTCTGGGCCTCACTCCCTCCCAGTTTGGGAAGGTTAAATATGTCAACATGATATCCTTCTGAAATGTCTCACCTAACTCTCCTTGAAAGATGGATACCTAATTGGTCCTTGTCATCCGTGAAGGATGGAGGAGGGCATGTTGTAGATGGATGGCTTGCCTGCCACACCTCATCTATTCCTGCCCATGCTGCTCTTCTGTGCCTTGCCACCCATTTTGGAATTCCCAGCAATTTTGCCACCTACCTCCACAAAGCTTTGCTCTCCGCTTGTGTAACCATGTCAGAGGAAGACTCACCTGGTTTGGAATTCTACTAGAATTCTTTTAGAGTGCTTTCTGCTTCTCCCTGATGACCACCTTATTTTTTCCCTGGGCTTATTGGCCCTCCTGTGAGAACTGGGGCTTTCTGAACTGCTTGAACTGCCTCCTCTGTGCATTCTCCCTGGATGGAATTACTTGGCTATGTTGCCTCCCCTACAACTATTTTGGCTTCTGTAAGGATTCCCAGCTGGTGCAAGAGACTAGGCAATATTCTGTAGAACATTTAGTCTCTCCCCCCCCCCCCAGTTGCTGGGTAGGCCCTGTCTGGGAATGTTGTTGTGTTGCCTACCGCTCTGCAGGGTCCCTTGAGCAGTATGCATGGTATAACCTCCCTCAGGTATTGTCTGCAGTTGAAAACTCTGCAGGTGCAGGATGGGTAACTTGTAATCACTGCTTGTGGAGCATGCCTGAGATAAGAAAATATCAGATTTTCTCAGACTGAGAGAAAAAGGTTTTCTGTCCCCCAAGCCTCCTGGGTGGATCAGATGATGAATCACAGGCCAGAGGTTCAGGTCTCCTACAAGCATATCCCCATATAGAGGAAATGGATGCGTATACCCAAGTAGGAACAGGCTGGACCTGATGAGCATTCCTGAAAGGCTACACACACACACACACACGCATGCATGCAGGGTATTCAGCCAGTCCATCTATGCTTGTGAGGTCCCAATGCCTCCCTTCATCCCTTGTACAGATGTGGGTGGGTCTTCCTGTGATCTAGTATTAATTAATGCTGGCCATATCTGAGCTACTCCAATTTTAAGAGGCTTGGGTTGATTTGTAGGAAAGCTGGAACCCCACCCATGTCTTCTCTTCTACTTGCCCAGTTTACATACCTCTTCCTTTATATGTAAGCAGCTCTCTGCCTCAACTATTGCCTCAGCAGGGCACACAAACCACCATCTACCTCTGCATCACAGCCACTCTCTGGCCTTCCCCTGGTGCTGTGCTGCACTGCATCTTGTGTCCAAATGAAGAATGAAGGCACTGTGGCTGTGAAGGCCCTGCCTCTTTCTTTTATGTGCCCTAGGCAGGCCTGCCAGCCCCTCCTCATCTGGTCAGCTGTTTGCCTCCTCCCCGTTCTGGTCATGCTGACCTATCCAAAGCCAGCCAATGTGACCTTCCTGTGGGCAGCTGAAAATACAGCATCCTCTGTGGCTCCCACACATCTACTGCAATCATACCACCCATAGACTTTCACCCCAAAGCTGTTGACTGCTTGTCCACAAGGCAGGACCTCAGATAAGTCGATGTTCGCATTTTTATGTTTGCTAACCAAAGTAAGATGAAAGAGGAGGATTTTTCTTGGATTTTCAAGTAGAAATGGACCATCTAGCACCCCTTCCTTTTGGAGCACCAGTTGCACTCTTATAACCAGAGGTTTTATTGCAGACTTAAACTGTAAATTGGAGGATACCATGCAATTCCTGATAATTGTTTACTGTATGTTGTACTGACGACCATTGTTGGATTCGTCTATTGGAAGCCGCCCAGAGTTCCTCCGGGAAGATTGGCAGGATAGAAGTCCAATAAAATAAATAAATAAATAAATAAATAAATAAATAAATAAATAAATAAATAAAATTGATGCTTTTTATTAGCTGTTTACCTTTTTACTAATATTTTTTCTTTATTTATTCTTAATCCTGCCATTTCTCCAAATTGTTCAATCTTCTCCAGTAATTTCAGCATTGTTTCCAGGGGGTCTTCTAAGATGAAAACCAGGTCATCTGCAAAGACTTGTATTTTGTAGTCTTTATCTTTTGTTCTAGTTTCTTTGATTTTTGGATCTTCCCTCACTTCTCTATTTAATAATTCCAATGTCAATATAAATAGTAATGGTGAAAGTGGACATCCTTGCCTAGTTCCTTTATTAATATTGACATTTTCTGTTAGGTCCCCATTGACTATGATCTTTGCTGTTTGTTCTTTGTAGATTGTCTCAATGACCTTAATGAAGTGTGTGCCAAAGTCCATTACTTTCAATTGCTGTATCAAGAATTTCCAGTTGACGTTATCAAATACTTTCTGTGCATCCAGGAATACAAAAGCCATTTGCTTTTCTATGTGTGCCTCATAGTATTTTAGGATATCTATTATTATTATCAAATTATATCTCAGCTGCCTTCTTGGTAGGAATCCATTTTGGTCTAGATGAATAAATTTCATTAAGAATTTTTTCAAATTTTCTGCCATAATTGTTGCAAAGATTTTATAATCTGCATTCAATAAGGATATCGGCCTATAACTTTATTTGTGTCAAATCAGAATCTTCTTTTGGAATAATATTTGCTTCTAACCAAGTCCTAGGTATTTTAGCCTCAAACAGTACTTCAATGCAGACTTCCTTCATTGGAGTACTTATTATATCTTGAAAAATCTTGTCAAATTTCCAGGCAATCCATCCTGTCCTGGTGTTTTATCATTTTGTGTGTGTGTTTTAATTGCTTCTATTATTTCCATCTTTGTAATTCTCTCATTTAACATAACTTTAAATTTCTCTGGGACCTCGGATGGTTTTGTTTTTTCCATATACAGTGGTATCTCTGACAATGAATTTAATTCATTCTGTGAGGCAATTTGTTATCTGAAAAATGTGTTATCCAAAATATTTTTTCCCATTGAAATGAATGGGAAACTGATTAATCCATTCTGGAGGTCTGAAAAAAGGCAAAACAGCTGGGGGGGGGGAGTTCAGATCTCTTTATAAAGTGCACTTTAAAGGCATGCAGTGCAATGCAAACATGGACAGAATAAACCAGCAAGACTACCCCAGTCTTTTCCCGCCAAAATGCAATTGGGGGAAAATGCAAATAGGCAAACACAAGCAGCAAGAGGAATCCACCCTGTTCTTCCCTGCAGAGCAATGGGAAAGATTGCAAACATGGACAGAAGAAACCAGCAAGACTACCCCAAGTTTTTCCTGCTAAAATGCAATTGGGGAAAAAATGCAAATAGACAAATAAAAGCAGCAGGAAAAATCCAGCCTGTTTTTGCCTGCAGAGCAATGGAAAAGATTGCAAACATGGATTGAAGAAACCAGCAAGGCTAACCCAGCCTATTCCTTCCAAAATGCAACGAAAAGCACTGCAAATAAAAGCTAGCACAAAAAACAAATGCCATGGCCATTCCTACCAAAAGTACAATCAAAACCAAGGCAAAAACAGAAAAGAAAGCATGGAAACCTCAGCTCCCTACCTTTCCAAGTTCTAAAAGTCCAAAAAACTGCTGCAAAACGATGTCTAGATGACTCCAAAACTTGATGAAAAATCTCCTTCCACCTCTCCACCAACTATGAGGGTGCAATGCATCCTGGGTACACTTTTTTGCAAGGCGTTTTGAATAATTTGTTATCCGAGGCAACCCATAGGGAAAATTCATTATCCGAGACAACCCTATTCTGGGAAATTTCTATTCGCTATCCAAATTATTTGTTATCAGAGGTATTTGTAATCCGAGGTATTACTGCACTCTGATATTTTTCCTAGGGAAATATCTTGTTTATCATATAGGTTTTTATATTATTCTGTAACAATTTTTTGGATTTTCTCACTTTGGTATTTTATATCTTCTTTCTTATCTTTCAGTTTCTTGATATGCCTCTTTTCTTTCTCTTTTTCCCAGTTTATTGGCATTTTCAAAAAAAACACCTTTCACTTTGCTCTTTTAATTTGTTCAGCTATCTCTTCTCATTCCATTAGGTTTAGTTTATGTTTAATCATTCCAATTTGTTTTTAAAGTATTTTTTCCTGTGGGAATTTTTGCAGTTTTAATATTAGCTTCTTAAATTCTTTCTTCAATTTGGTTTGTTCATATCTTCTCTCTCTCTCTCTCTCTCTCTTCTCATTTGTGTTTCTTTTTTAGCTTTCTCCAAAAAATTATTTATCTTTCAATAAGGCTGAGTTCAAAGTACATCTTTGTTTTTTCCTTACTCCTTTCCACCTCAAGGTTGTTGGATTGTGGTCTGCCCAGATATTTGCTTCTGTTAGGATGTGATCAGATGAGGAAGTAGATTCCATTGCTGACCACTTGTGTAGTGATCCAGTGGAATCCATTTCCAAGCAACTCCATGCATGACCTATGGAGATTTGCACCCCAGCCTGACTCCCAATCCATGCACGTGTTGTATCATTTTGGTCCAGTAGAAAGGTTACTAGTGTTGGTGTCCAAGTTGGAATGATTTCCTAGCTAAAGGAAAGGGCCCATTAATGAAGATCACTCCTTGCGAAGCAACCCTTTTTAGTGCAACCAGATATGTGTCTTTCCTGCTGTCTGATCACCCCCTTACACATCCTTGCACCTCAAAAGACATCTTTGCATTTTCCTTCCTTCCTGTCATCATAATTTTGTATGCTGAAGAGAACTTTCCCTTCTCGGTCTCTAATTTGTGTGAATGAATCAAATCCTACCTCAATGACCTTCCTGGATAACTGCAATCCTTGAATCATGGTATCAACTGCCCTCAGCTTCTATCCTCTTATATCATTTGTAGGATACAAAGCCTTCGCTGTTATGTCAATTAATGAAAGCATTGCCAAAGAAGGGTAAAAATGAAAAGTATGTTAATAAATTCATCCCCAAACATGCAGGTCTAACAATGCTTGATAGATTAAGGCAGCTGGAATCTGTCTGTTTATCTTGCTTCCCATCCACTTGTCATTTTGAATTAAGAAAATATGGATTGGAAAGGGCCTTAAAAAAACTAGCCCAGGAACTAACAGCATCTCACCTGCTCATTTGTCTCCATTGAGGAGCAACCTTACAAGAAATGGCTCATATCCAATACATACATAAAATACGCATGCATTATATATGAAACATAAATTATAAGATTTAACATTGGGAGGATGCCAGTGTTTTGGAGTGAAGCAAGAAATAAATTATATATTTTATCCCTGGTGCATAAGAAGAGTGGAAATTGTGAAACATCCCATATGTTAGATAACCCACTTTATCCACTAGTGAAGAGATCCATGATCACATTTCTTACTAAATTAAATACCAGAGTGCCAGCAGAACAGGACCCCATCACCAACATGGAAAGAAGCTTTTAGCCTTTCTTCCCAACTTGGGATATTGGTAATAAATAAACTGCCATCCCATGGTCATAGCTATTAAATTAGCCACTATCCTCAGCAATCTCCCATTCACACTAAGATTGATAGATAAACCCGTTATTGGCATATGTAAAAGAGTACAATCATAGCAATTTGTTAGGTAACCACATTTACAGAAATCAAGAGGAGGTAGAGGTATTACATGTTCTTGAAGGGGCAACAGTTCATCTCCTAACAACAGAGTCAAGGAAGTCTGCAACTCTTTCTGCAGTATCAATTATCTCAGCCACTAGCATATAACAAACTTTATCCAGATCTGACCTCTCTTCCAACTTTAATAAAATCGAGGCTATAATATAGCAGTAGGCATCACCCTGTATAAGAAGTTGTTTTTTAACACTAAGTAATGAGCAAATGGCAAAATTTACAAGACATGCAAAGAAGGGGTAGGACATATGTTGCCTGGATTCAGGGGAGGCTTTGGAAACATGGACGCCAGGAACCAGCATGAGGGGTAACTCACTCCAAAACATTTCCAAGGATGATAACCTCCTGCCTTGGCCATGAGCCACTCTTGATGGAAGCAGTTTTCTACCTACATATACTTTGAGGTAGATGAAATGCCATGAATGTGGACATGTATGATTGTATTACAGTTGTTCTCAACCTGTGGGTCCCCAGATATTCCTGGACTGCAACTCCCAGAAACCCCTTCCAGCATAGTGACTGGTGGAGGCTTCTGGGAACTGTATTCCAGGAACATCTGGGGACCGACAGGTTGAGAACCACTGTTGTATTATGTGAAAGCCTTTGTTGCAATCTAGCATGGCAAACTGATGAAGCCATTGATGAACAAGGGATTTGGATCATTATTTATCCGTCTCCAAATACCAAGACACAAATCAGGATGGAGTTCACCTTGGGCCTTCTTAGGGATACTCCTGTCTGATCCATGTCTGATAGAAACCACCTTATTCAATGTCAGTGCATAATAGTGTGCTGTGTTACCAAAGCTGCAGGAAAAACAAAAACAAAACCTTGCACTCCATGAATGGGGAAATGAAAACTGTTAGAACTTGCACAGCGCTATCAGGATTATAGGCACAATAAGTACAAAATAAGCAGTAGACTTTGATCGTGATCTTGGCAGAGAAAAAGAAAAGAAAGGGGAGGGGAGGGGAGGAAAAAGACAGAGCCTGAGATCCTAAAGTGAAGTTCCCCCTAACTACTAGGCTGGACTGCAAGAACTAAAGTAAGAGTAGGAGGGAAAGACCATGTTGTTGACTCTTACACAGAGTGTTGGCTCCAAATTATGAGAGTTCCTGGGCTAAGGAGTTCAGTGGCCTCTCCTTCCTCAGCATGCCCATCTGGTTGCCATTATTATCATGCCCCTACTTTTCAGTCTCCTTTCGTTGGGGTCCAAGCTTCATGGCCATCCAGAAGAAGACAGCAAGGTAATTGCAAGGGGCTGGTGTTCCTCCTTGCTCCTCTTACTAGTGATTGTGGGTCTATGTGACCAAATGTTCTCCAGAGGGAATAGAATGCCTTCCTCTTCTTGACACATATATATTTAAAGAAACTGCCATCTATGAATTTATGATTTGTCCTGTGTGCTCTATGTACAGAATTACTATAGCAAACTAACACAACCATCCCTTTGGAAGTTGTTCCACTGAAGTGTTGCCTTTGGCGTCAGAACAGCCATGAGCCACCTTCCTTTTCAAGAGCTCATTAGCGCAGAGCCCTTCCACTTTTTTCTCCCTATGGAGCATACATACAGCAAGCAGATATGCCGGCGTTGTTCCCTTTATTCCAATTTCTATCCTGCTTATCAGCAACATATTTATGAACAGCAGAGGCCTGCAGATATTTTAATTCAGATCTGAGCATACCAACTGCTTCACCCCTGCTACCCTGCTCTTCTGAAAGAAAATAAAATGTATTTTTAAAAAAAGCCACGGAGTCTCTGTTGTAGGATGACAATAACAAGCAAAAGAAGCTCTCTTGAGAAGAACAGCTTCACTGTGTTCTCATTATGCATTCACCCCCTACATCCCACTCCACTTTTCAAATCGGAATGCAATTATCAGCCAGGTATTGGTGGCATTTGGAAAACCAAGTCTTCAGACCTACTTCACGTGGAGACTGCCTTTCACAAGCTTTTCATAGGTTGCTCTGGAGAGTGTGCATTATTGTTCAATCCTATTCCTGTTACCTTATTTTGTGAAGAGTATTAAGATGAAATTTGGTGCCATTGTTCAAGGATTATTTAAATGAGCACAAATTTGGTCACTGTGTAGACGAATCCTTTCAGAACAGCTCCGGTTTCTGGGAAAAGATGCTAAATGAAAATTTAAAACGATTCCTGTATTCCTCGGTATGACCCTCTTTGTTCAAGAGGCCCTCAATCTTTGTTTGAGGGAGTTGAAGACAGCTGGAAGGACAGATTGCAAATTGTGATGCATTCTTCTCATGTTCTCTTCTAACAAACAGGTTTTGATTGATGGCTTTTACAATATCTCACAAACCAGGGGTGACAGTGGGACAAAAGGAACTGTGAGAAGTACTGCAATGCTGTCTTTCAAAACACTACACTTCTCCTGAAATTATCTCTATGTGAAGCTACTAGAGGTATAATGAACATTTGACATTTCCTCCCTGGCTTTTTAAAAAAAGGTTGTTCCATCTCCATTGCAGTCAATGAGAGAAAAGTCTTTATGTCATTTTCAGTTAACCTTGGGCCAGGTTTATGTGATTTTATACTGTCTACCATTTTGGGGAGACATGAGATCAAAACACACATAGAGATATTTTAATAGAGAGGAACCCAAATAAAAGCAGGCCAATTCACAGCAACATGAAGAATCATCAGTTATCCCAATTTATTTAAAAGACTGCAAAATGGATCTGGGCAGGGAGAAAATAGGAATGAGAAAATCCAGGAGTAGTGGGTAGAATACTGAGCAAGCACTGGCTTAATGTTTGGAAAAAACTTTTCCTCAAAAGGACAGTGAAAGGCTTTAGACTCAGCTGCCTTCCTCCTATCACTACTCCGCACTGTCTTTCATTACCCCCCTCTCTTGTTCTCCCTCTGTTTTCTACTACCTGGCAGTTTTCCTTCTGCTCTTTTCCCCTCCTCCTCTACTGATACCTCCTACCATCCAAATAGAAAAGGGCCCTTTTGAATCCTCCCAGTAGTAGTAGTAGTAGTAGTAGTAGTAGTAGTAGTAGTAGTAGTAGTAGTAGTAGTAGTAGTAGTAGTAGTTGAAGAAGAAGAAGAAGAAGAAGAAGAAGAAGAAGAAGAAGAAGAAGAAGAAGAAGAAGAAGAAGAAGAAGAAGAAGAAGAAGAAGAAGAAGAAGAATCTGGGCATAAGAGAAAAAAGAAGTAGTAGACTGGGCATAAGAGAAAAAGTTAGTTTGCAAGCGGAAAAGGCTGGGCAAATTTGATTCAGGAAAAATTATGGTACTTCAATTTCACCAGTTTTATAAATGGATCAAATCCCAAGGTATTCAATGGTGTAGTTGGGCTCTAAGTGATAGCAACCAGCCTGCAGCATCCCAGTGCAACTCCAGACCAAATAAGAATTCAAAGATTATCACAGCCTGCCCAACATTGGTGGAGTAGGTGTGTGCAGTTTCCAGGTGAATGTGCAAATTTAAGAGTGTCTGTGTGATTCTTGAACAACGAACTGCTAGTCAGTTCAAGGAGCTGCATAAAAGTGATGTAACCTCATAACAGATTCTTTTTATTCCATTTGGCATTAAGGGGTTTAAAAAGATGGTAAGTTATTTGAACTCACAAAAAGAAGAAGAAATCAAAACTCTTACAGAAGCAGTAGACAACTGCTGGCATTAAACAAGAAGGTGGACAATCTCACCCCACTCCACCAAATCCTGAGATGTCTCCTGGAACTTCAACCACCACATCACTAGGGAAGGCCTAGACTGATCACACAAAACAGGTCTGGATTTTCATCCATGATCTGCCTATAAATATTGTCTGCTGCAGGTTGTAAGTGGTTGTCAGAAAGAACACAAGGATAATTTTTCACCCGTATAAGCTATATTTTCAAAGCATTTGTAACACTCATTTAACAAAATGTGATGTAATATTGGAGATACCCCCAAGGAAGCATGTTCCAAATGCATTTCATTAAATGTCGAGTTGCCTCAGTGAGGATACAGGCCTCTCATCAACTCATCAAGGAGATTCATTTAGCAATGTTATGAAGGATCTTAAAGATTTCTCCTCTCTCTCTCTCTCTCTCTTTCTCTCATTTTTTAAAACGTATTTCGCTCTTACTGCAATGGGAGTTGAAGAGTTGAAAATTAAAACTGCATATTTTGAATTCATTTGCATGTTAAAATTAATTTGGTGGCTTGCAAGAAACATTTCCAAAATTTATCAAAATCAGATGAATATTTATAATGAGTTTGCTGAGTCTTGGAAGGAAGTATAATTGGACCAACCATTTTGTAATGATGCAATAAGCAATGAACTGTCGACATATGGTTGCTTTATTTAATCTTTGGAGGAAACCAGCTTCTACTTCATGGAACAATTGTGCCTGTGTGAAAATATATAATTTTATTGTATCCCTGAATGAGAGCACATTCATTTCAGGTAGTTTTGAAAACCAACCAAGAGGACCATATGCCACTTATTTTTTAAGTACTGAGGCCAATTGCCAGAAGAAAGCACAGCTTTCCCTCTTTCATAGTCCTTTTGGCAAAAAGGAACTGTTTTCAGGTTAACGGTTTTGCCCATAGGGATATAGAACAGTGATGGGTGGAGCTACAGCTAGTTGGGTAAAAGCCGAAACAAGTAAGCTACTGTCTCTTTTTGTCACCCTCATTCTTCTCTACAGTTCCTGTTTTCCCTCCTCATTTATTGGGCTGATGAAGAAGATAAAAACTGCTTTTGTCAAACCCTGAGGTGATTGTGTGCACCGTCTTTTAAAAGCTGGCTCAGGTAAACATCTGGTCTTGCAACCATAGGAAGAACATGAGAACTTTCCTTTTATTGGACTCCAATTCCTAGAATGCAGTAGGCTGACGGAAGATTCTGGAAGTTTTGTCCCCAAAATTAAAGTTTATAACCTTTATCAGGCTGCCTAAAGCTACATGAGTAGTTTTTGCATCATAGGACCATAAAGTAGTGGGTTTGGGTTTATAAGGCCATTGAGTCCAGTTCCCTACACAGTACACGAGTCCAAATCAAAGCAGATCTGACAGATGGTTGTCCTTTTTCCCTTGAATGCCTTTAATGCAGCTCCTGAGGTAATTGGTTCTATTGCCATACTATGCTAACAGTTAGGATACTTTTAGTGATACTCACTCAACCAAAACCTGACTTCTTATAACTTGAACCCATCATTATGTGTCCTGTGCTCTGGGATGATTGAGAACAGATCCTACTCCTCTGTATGACTAAGTTTCATGTATTTGGAGAGTGCTGCCATATGTTCCCTCAGCCTTCTTTTCTCAAGACTAATCATGCCTTTCTGTCTTTCCTCATAGTCTTTCCTGATCATCCCTGTAACCTCCCTCTGAACTTGTTCTATTTTGTTGGCATCCACCTGAAAGTGAGGGGACCAGATTGTACACATTATTCAAGAAAAGACCTAACGAGTGCTGAACTAGTATTTATTAATAGACTATATAATATGTACTATAATAGCATTTTTGCAGCCATGTCACACTTTAATTCAGATTGTGAATGTTACTTTACTGAGATAAGTGTCCCACATCTTATTGTAACATTTCTTTTATATATTTTCCCATTAGGTGTTGAATGTTGCACTCATCCTTGTTACATTTTATTCTGTTGTTTTTAGCCAACTGCTCAAGCTTATCAAGAGCTTGTTAAATTTTGTTTCTGTTTTCCATGGTATTAGCTATTTCATCCATTTTTCTGTCATTTGCAAATCTGTTTTGCAAAGATTCCCTCATCCAAGTCACTAATAAAAACTTGGAAGAATACCGGGACCTGGACTGTGCCTTATAGTACTCCACTAGTTACCTCCTCCCAGTGAGAGAAGACAATATTGATAAACAATCTCTGAGTATGATTCTGTTCTATTTTTCTATCTGGCCCATACCTAGTTAGTTTTTTAATTGGATTATCACTGGGAACTTTCTCATTTGTTGAAATTAAAATATATTACTGATATAGTACCACTTCAACATTTCAATATATGCCAAGGAAGTTAAGATGGTCTGCCCATGTAGACTTATGGATCCTTTGCGATTCCAGGAGGCCATGTGTGGGATTCCCAATGAACTGGTTGGCATGCCTGTTGATGTCTTGGTGGATGGGTGGCACTCCACTGCCTCCAGAGCAATTGACATGCTCGCTCCTGAATGCCCCCTTCACTGCTGGGCCCGTGGCGCACCTTGGTTTAACCAGGACCTCTGGGCCCTTAAGCGGAATAGAAGGAGGATAGAGGCAGGCCCCGATGGTAGGTAATTTAGCTGCCGTCAAGAGTGCATCGACTATCTACTCAGCCAAGATTAGAACTTCAAGAACAACTCACTTCGCTATCCGGATAAGTGAAGCACAATACTATCAGGCTGAGCTTTTCCATATAGTCCATGATCTATCCAGGGTTGGTTGCAGTGATAGGCCTCCCCCTAGTATTTCCTGCAACCAATTTGCAGCATTTTAAAAATCTAAAGTGGAGGCCATCCGCTGGTACCTAGACCTTCAGTTGACAGTAGTAGATTGAGCAGAGACATCCAGTGCTCCACCTTGCCTGGCTACTTTGACCATCTTTCAACCTGTGATGTAATCTCAAATGGACAGGGCCCTTGATCATTGTTGTGCCATCACCTCCACACTTGATCCTTGCCCATCCTGGCTTATAAAAGAGGCCAGGCTGGTTACCACTGAATGGGCCACAGCAATAATTAATGGGTCTTTCCAGGAGGGCAGGGTTCCACCTGTCCTCAAGGAGACCCTCATTAGGCCCATTCTGAAGAAGCCTTAGCTAGCAGTGGACCAAATTGGCAATTATAGGTTCATTGTTAATTTACCATTCATTAGCAAGGTTGTGGAGAGAGTGGTGGCTGACCAACTTCAAGGCCTCCTGGATAAAACTGACCCTCTTGATCCTTTCCAGTTGGGGTTCAGGCTGCATCATGGAACGAAATCGGCATTGGTCACTCTGCATGATGACCTCTTAAGGGAGGCCAACAAGGGCAAATTTTCCTTGCTGGTCCTCCTCGATCTCTCAGCGGCCTTTGATACTGTTGACCATAGTATACTTCTGGGGAGGCTCTTGGCGTTAGGAATTGGAGGCACTGCTTTGCAGTGATTCCGTTCCTTCTTGGAGGACTGGCCCCAGAAAGTACAGCTGAAGGAGATTGCCTCTACCCCTTGGTGCCTCAATTGTCGGGTCCCACAGAGGTCGGTAATCTTCCCCATGCTTTTTAACATCTATATGAGACTGCTGAAGAAGGTCATCAGGAGGTATGGGGTCTCGTGTCATTAATATGCTCATGACACGCAGTTCTAGATCTCATTTTCCCCATCTGCAGTGGATGCCGTTTCATCCCTTGATGCCTGTTTGATACTGTTGACCATGGTATACTTCTGGGGAGACTCTTGGAGTTAGGAATTGGAGGCACTGCTTTGCAGTAATTCCGTTCCTTCTTGGAGGACTGGCCCCAGAAAGTACAGCTGAAGGAGACTGCCTCTACCCCTTGGTGCCTCAATTGTGGGGTCCCACAGAGGTTGGTAATCTTCCCCATGCTTTTTAACATCTATATGAGACTGCTGAAGGAGGTCATCAGGAGGTATGGGGTCTCGTGTCATTAATATGCTCATGACACGCAGCTCTAGATCTCATTTCCCCCATCTGCAGTGGATGCTATTTCATCCCTTGATGCCTGTTTGGATGCCGTACTGGGATGGATGAGGGTGAACAGACTGAGGTTGAACCCAGACAAGATGGAGGTCCTTTGGGTGGGGTGCCAGTGGTTGGTGGTTTGGGAAGCTCCCTCATTTTTTTGGGGGGGGGTGACTCTCTCTGCGCAGGATGAGGTGAGCAGTCTGGGTGTAATATTGGACCCTATGCTTTCCATGGAAACCCAGGTATCATCACTGGTCCGTGCCACTCATTTTCATCTTAGGCGGATCACTCAGCTGCACACCTTCCTGGACCCTGGCACTCTCACTACTCTGGTCTAGGTACTTGTAGTCTCAAGATTAGACTACTGCAATGCTCTCTA
>JAHTLZ010000129.1:8827695-8856896 GCA_023846285.1 Phrynocephalus versicolor | reverse complement strand
TGTTTGTTTGTTTGTTTGTTTGTTTGTTTGTTTGTTTGTTTGTTTGTATGCACACACTCAAAATCGCTTTCTAGGATGCAACAAATAATAAATGCCATACATAGAATACATAGAGATCTGGAAGTCTGGTCTGAAATAATCACATCACTGACTTCAAAGTAGATATGTTGTACTTGATTAGAGCAAATTATACTTTTCTCATTATTGTATCTCTATATATTTGTCTAATGAAAAATGTACTCTGTTGATATATCCAAGTAAGTCCTGGGGCCTTTATTGAGTTAAGGCCAAAGACTCTCTGTTCTTGAGAGAAACATGGGAATGTTTAGTCTTATAAACACAATTTTTGTTATATTCAAAAATTCCTGCTTACAAAATTCTTTTAAAAATTATTATTATTTTTAACCTTCCTTCTGATGCATTCTTGGCTTGCATATAACAGTTTTCAGCAACTGTATGACACAAATTGCAGTATAAGTGAGTTTCTTTATCTTTGTGTGTGCATGAATAACAATGACTAGAGATGAGCATGAAAACAGCTATTCATTGTGATTAATAATTTGTCATCATGTCGATGAATAACAAATTACGAAGTTATGAATTATTTCCTGCTGAACCAATAAATCATTTAATCATTTCATCTTGCCTTTGAAAGCCCTCTAAAATGCCTCCCAGGTATCTAGAAACACCAAAACTACAGGAGAAGCTTCTTTGTATCTTCCCTACAAGCCCTGAAAATTTGGTGAAATTTGAGCTTCAGATAGTCAGTCCAAAAGGGACTGATGAATCAATGAATAAAACAATGAATAAAACTAACAAAACATGTTTAAAATTATCAAGTTGCACATTTTCAGCTCCCATACACAGTAGTAAACTTTGCTGCTGGGTTTTCATACTGGAACTCAATATAATATCAATTTTGAAAAAAGAAAAGAAAAGAAATCTAGAGGTAACATCTGACTCATAATATGTCTGAGTGTAAGAAATATTTTTATAAATAAAAGCAGGAGCAGAAGCTGTGTTATTTTCTAGTTTAAGTCCACTGCGTATTCATAACCTTTTCTTGCTTTAACTTCTTAGGATGCACATACTCACCAAGATTTAAAAATGTTGTTTATATTGCAAAAATATGTTTCCATAACTTCAAATTAAAAATACAAGTCTGGAATCCAGTATATGTTGCTCAATATGGCATTATGGAAGCTTTCCATTCTCCCCGTTCTTGCATCAGACCCCTTTCTGGCCTCTAGGATCAGTATTCAAGGTGCTGGTACCAAAAACCTAAATCAAAACCTTCTCATACCACTGCTGGGCACTTCAGGACAGAACCTGGGAAGCTTTGAGGAAGTATTGCAGCTGACTAATAAAACACAAGGTAAGCTGTGAAGGACTCAATTAAGAAACTGTGGAAAGCTGTTTCAGGCAGACAATACCAAGCTACATAGAAAAGGGGCTGAGAGAAATGTCCACTAGAAAAATGGCTTGGCTCACCATATACAGGAATGTGGCGAAACTAAATAATCATCATCTCATTTTGGCAGTTTTCTATGTCTCCTCTTGCCAAGGCTCCTTACTAAGACTCTCCTCAGAATCAGCAAAAATATTTTAGTCCCCACCTTGTTTCTCATACTGCCATTTTTGTCTCTTTGTTTGCACCAGAAACTGCCAGATTCTGCACAGCTCTGTTGTCGTCTCAGTAAATCTTGTGCAGGAAAGATGCCATTTTGTGCCGAGGCTGGAGTTATTCTGCACAGATTGGTGTTTCCTCCAGAAAAGGAAAATGAGCATGAACCATCTGAGAAATCCCACAAGACTCCTCACGAGAGTTCTCCAAAAGAAAACTTACACTGAGAAATGTCAAGGCAGGGAAATTTGGTGATCTGCCCATCTGCTTCTGATTCTTTTTAGACGTGAGTGCTGTGAAATTCACATCCCTAGCATGAAGTAACTTCCTTTGCTACCTGAGTTTCAAATGAAGCTGTTTGAGATGTTGCTGTTAGCAGTGTGGGGCAAATTAAGTAAAGGGGTGCCCTAACTCCGAGATTTGGGTAAAGCAGCCTTCTTTGTTCATTTCACAAGCCGCTTATGATCACTATTGGCTCCAGGCTGTGTGTGCAACTGTTCCTAAGGCCTACTCGGATCAACATGCAACCAAGGTTTGATTCCCCATGTCTGGAAATGAAAAATCCAGCTACTACCTAGATACGGCCAATTGGCTTTTTATATAAATTAGAAACCCTAGAGAATATTAAATGAAACATGAAAACTCTGAATAACAAAGACCATATTTTGCTTAACCTGTATAATTATGAGCATACAATAACACAGCACAATATACCTCTCTGTCTATCTGCCCATCTACCTAAATGTCCTTGAGCATTTTTCTCTGCAGCACATTTAGAGTTTGGAGACTGCCATATGCAACATTCTACTCATTATTATTATGGAAATAACCTTGACATTTTGATAATGAAACTATTAAGGGAAGGAAGCAAATAAAAAAAGAGACAACTTCTTCATATTGCCTAAAAAGTCACATACCAAGCATTTTCATATGGGTGTAACATTTTTAGACTAATGATAATAAATATGTGGCATCAAATCAATTCTGGCTTGTGGCAAGCCTTCTCGTGGTTTTACAGCTACAGAGAAATGGTATAACATTTGGTTCAGGGCACTGTGAGACGATGTGGCTTGCCTGAGGCTATATAGGCTGTCATTTCTTCCTGGATCCACAGAGGGAAATTAAATCTCTCTAGCTCTGTAGTCCTAGGCACATCTACACAACCTCTAAAATCCGATGGCAAATTAAATTCGGACCAGAGATCGTGGGGTGTTGTTCCTCTTCCAGTGTTCCCACCCTTCTGACCTCTATTGCTCCTGTCTGCGTGAGGGGAGGAAGAAAAAAACAGAGAAAATAATGCAGGCTCACCTCCGCTCACCTCTGTCTGCCGTCCGAGCAGCTCCAAACAGCCCCATAGTGATTCCTGTCTCTTAAAGGGGTGGCAGGGACAGAAAAACCAAACAAACAGAAGCCGAGGGGCAGCAGGGACAGAAAAACCAAACAAACAGATTTTTTACCTCTGGAGACCAGGTACTTCTAAAGCGCGCTGGGGCGCGCTTAGGTGGGCATGGTCACACTTTATTTTGTTTAAAGTTTGCAGCTGGTGGGAAAACAATTTTAAGCTCCACATTTGGGAGCCCTTTCCCTCGGATTTTAGTGGTCGTGTAAAAAGGCCCCTGTACTTCATTCACTGAGATATCCATCCAGATCTTATTATGTGCTACCGAGTTGCTTGTTACTTATGGCGACCTTTCTCAGGGTTTTTTATGCATACAGCATTTTACCATTTCTTTCCTCCTGGGGAGCTCTGGGACCATGCTGCTTGCCCTAGGCTAAACAGTCTGGCTTCTCTCCTGGGAAGCAGAATGCAGAACAGGACTCCCAACCTCTGGTTCCACAACCAGATATCTAACTCCATCCAGCTATGAATAATTTTTACATGTCTTCCATACTTCTGGAAATGTTGTGTGATTACATTCAACCAATTGTTGCTATGGCACTCTGATGTAAAGGTATTGAGTTACCTTTTAGATCTGCCCATGCATAGAATCTACCCATTGAAATGTATTGACTTATGTTGTCTATGATTAAATATAAATGCTCAGTGGATTGGATCCAGACCCAATCATACTAATAACATGCACACTAAAATACATGACGCTTAAATTAGTCCTGCCTCAAGTGAGTCTATGAACTCAAAAAGTAATTAATTCTGGGTGAGAGTTGGATTACTCACTGCGCCTCCTTGACAGGAACTCGATTTGATGATCCATGGGGTCCTTTCAGCTATGCAGTTCTAAGATGATGGGATAGGTTTCCTGCTCCTACTCTGAAGCATGTGAACAGTTATACTTGTAGAAAGATAGGGACCAGAGCAAAAATTATGCAGACTATATAAGGTTCCTTGCTTTATTGAAATGAGTTTTTATGCAGCAATTGTTTTATTTCTTAGTATATCTAATATAAACCTCTGAGGATCTGAAGTCAAAGGAGCCTCATTTCTTCCTTTCAACATACAAGAGTTCATTATATCTTGATAATGGGTGCCTGTCTGTATCTTTAATGAATAGTATTTAATAGGAGTATTAAAATGATTTTACTTAATAAGGAAAAAGCTTATCTATACACAGCTGGGACCACAAAAAAGATTTGAATCTTCTGCCACCTTAAGAGAACATCTACCCAGGTGTAATTCTGAAGCAGGTCTTGTGCTGCACACTTATAGCCATCTAAAAAGTTAAAGGTTCCTAGTGCACATGCGTGCTAGTCATGTCCGACTCTAGGGGTGGTGTTCATCTCCATATTAAGCTGAAGAGCCAGTGTGGTGAAAGTCCATGGCCACATGGCTGGCATGGCTGCAAGGAAAAACTGTTTTTCATTCCCACTGTTTTTACAGTGGTACCTATTTATCTACTTGCATTAAGATGCTTTCACACTGCTAGGTTGGCAGAATATAGCCATCTACTAATATACTGATTTATACAATATCTCATTCAATGACACTAAATCTGCTATGATTTATCATGTTTTGGAGCCATTCTGGACATTTTTTGCTGAGGGATTTGGACCTTTCAAACTTAGAAAAGTAGGGAGCTGAGGTTTCCTTGCTCTCCTCTGCAATGTTTTAGCATTGATTTCAATTGCACTTTTTGGAGCTAGCTTTTATTAATCTTTGCACTGCTTTTCTTTGCATTTTTAGAGGGAACAGGCTGGGGTAGTCTTGCTGCTTTCTTTTGTCCATTTTTGCAGTCTTTTCCATTGCTCTGCAGGCAAGAACAGGCTGGGTTCCTCTTACTGCTTATGTTTGTTTGCATTTTTTTTCCCATTGCATTTTTGGCAGGAAAAGGCTGGGATAGTCTTGATGGTTTATTTTGTCCATGTTTGCATTGCACTGCAGGAAAGTGTTCTGGGGGTGGTGGTTCCAGCACTGCATGCCTTTAACTTGCACTTTATAAAGAGGTCTGAAAAAACACACACCAGCTTTTCTGCCTTTTTTCGGACCTCCGGAACAGATTAATCTCTTTCCCATAAATTTCAGTGGGAAACCACATTACAGATAACAAATGTTTCAGACAATGAATTTCCTCAGAGAATGAATTAAATTCATTATCAGAGGTACCACTGTATGTGAATGGTGATTGCACAATGTTTATGCACCGAAACAAGAGGAACAACGAGAAGAAAGTAAAGAGAGAAAAAGCTTTTACTCTTTGTATCATTCAGACCAAGGCAAAGGAGTGGGGAGTCTTGTGCCCATTTCTGGAATCAGCTGCCCCAACTCTGAACCCTTTCTTGCCCCACCTCTGTGACATTACAAAGACTCATCTTTCTGACATCATAAGGGCCTAGCCCCTAGTCTCAAATTTTGCCTGTGAAATTTCAAGGAATGGAACATTGTTGACTTAATAACCCTATGACAGAATGAAACTCTGGGGGTTCTGCAGGAATTAAGTCACACCCAGAACTGTATACCAGGTCAAAGAAGCTCCATTCATGAACACACAGAGACTGGCTGCACCGGTGATATCTGTTTGCTGTCATGGGCTAAACACACATATTTCTGTGTCAGCAAAGTGGAAAAAGATGGGGAGACATGTCAGTCTTTATAGGAATAAAACCAAACATTAAATTTTAGATGTACACTAGAGTATAAAAACCAAATGAAGCCCAATTGTGAATATTATATAGAGATAGACTATCCACCAAAACATTATCTAAAGAAGGACAAAGATCACCAAAAGGAGGGCATTTGTCATTGAGAGAGATTGAGACTGAGATTGAGAGGGAGGGAGGGAGGGAAGGAGATCTTTTTCTCCAATACCATATCTGACAGGATGGCTCCTCCCAAGAAGAACTGCCCAGATCACTCGTTTGAGCCAGGCTGGTCATCTGTGGGTGATGAACCCAAGGGAGGCCCAGAAAGTGGCGACAAGGAACTGGGTCTTCTCAGTGGTTGACCTCCACTTGTGGAATCAGGTTCCATAAGAGGTTTGCCTGGCGTGCCTGTTGAGCAGCATCAGACTTTTCTGTCACCTTGATTCATGCCAGCCACTAAATATCCTTTTGGCTTTAATCCAGTTGCATCATTGAAAATACAGCTATTTGTACTGGGGGATATCCTAGTAGCTGATTGAATGCTTTCTGATTTGAGAGTCTCTTTTTCTGGTGCTATTTCTTGCTTCTATTTTGAGTGTCTCATCATAGAGTTTTCCTGATAAGGACACTTCAGTATGGGTTGACTATTGCAACCTTCTTCATAGTACCAACCAAAGTATACTACCTTCAGTAAACCTTCTGGATATCCTGCCTTGTAATGGAGTCTGCCTCCTGATGGTGCTGCTCTCAGCTCCAATGACACACTCAAACCCATCACCATGTTAAGGTGTGCATCCAAGAAGGAGACACTTGCCTGCATATATCTGGTTTGCCCTTGGTTATTTGTTATCATTACTAAGTGCAAACATCCCCTTACCTGCACATAAAGAGAGTTAATTATATTTGATATGCAATGAACTTTTTAAATAAAACAATGCTTATACAGTAACCCCCCCCCCATCTATTGAAAGGGTTAGGGAACGTGTCCTGAACCACAATAATTGCAAATCCATGATATGTGGATGCAGGGTTGGGTTGGGACTGGAGGCCTATCTGGGGCTACTTGTACTTACTCCAGGCTTGGCGCTGTCCCGAATGGGCCACCGGCAGCCCTCCCGCAGTTTATAGGTATTTATACGTCAAGGCCTGGATATCTGAAGTCTGCCACATTTTTAGTATTCTCTCTCTCTTTGTAATGTTATATTATAGATAATTTTAATATATTTTAAAAGCATTTACAAAACAGCCCGTAGGTGATAGCAAGTCTAAAGCAATTTCTTTTCTTCCTTAAAATTTTAAATAAAAGTCAACAAAATCAACACATCAGAAAACTGGTGATATTTGTTAATGTTTCTCTCAGTCCTATTCTAAATGTGCTTAGTTAGAGAAAATAATTCAGTTTTGTTTGCATGGGGTTTTGAAATAACACCACTGTTAGGGTCCTATTCCTTGTTTAAAATGATCAAAACCACACCATTTACAGCTACATTTCCTTGGGGAAAGTATGCATATTTATGTGATCTAAATATAGCACAGCATGCTTTCTCTAAATGTCTCCCATACCTGTTTATCTCTTGACTGCAACATCAAGTGTTGACTTGTATATAGATTTGCATATGCGAATAAGCTGTCAAGTTTATAAGCCCAAAGACAGAACAAGTTATATCACCTAATGTAACTAAACATGCAGTAATCTTCAAAGGGTCAATTCACAAGATCAGCTGCCAGTCATGACAGATGAAGCCATCTATTAATATATAGACTTGTATAAATCAGACTTAATTAAGATCAATTCTTGTTCTCTTTGCATTGTTTCTATTCCACTAGTATTTTCTCAAATGCAGTAAAAAGTTGACTGTTGAATGAGAGACCCTATAAGGACTTCAAGCAAACACTTTAAAGGTTGCAGTTCTCATGATTCCTGAAAAAATTACTTTGAAGTAATCTAATTGACTTTAGTGGTTTGACACAATTGCAGTCCTAAATCCCATTTTCTAAAATTACATAGGCATTGAAACCTCATTGACTTTCATGGGCTTAACACCTCAAAACATGAACAGTTCTGCAAAAATGGGTCTTGCAATCCATTTCTTCCAGGACTCCCAGGAGCAGGAGCACTTGAGGGATTAGCCTAAGCTACTTTGGGAAATTTTAACTCTTTGCATCAAGAATAGGGTTGAAAAGCTTCTGCAAACCAAGACTTCTTTAACTCACCAGGCGCAGTGTCATTACGGCTGAGACTGAGTTCGGCAGGCAATCTAAAGACAACATTAAACTCTGCAGGAGTAGAGCTATTATGTGATACTATTATCTTTGTTTCTATAGAAACTCTTAGCAATGTCAACTATTTTTAGCCATGTAGCCAGGGAAGGCAGCCAATTTCACCTAGAAGGGGCTAGAAATAAACGGGACATAATACACAGTATTTCAAATGTCTGATTGACATTTTGTATATTGTATGGCACGGCTGCTCCTAAGTTCTGTTGAGCACATGAGGGAGCACGTACATTTCAACATCCCACAGGTTTCAGCTGGACTAATTCATTGGAGATAGCCACTATTTTCAGCTTTCTGTTTCTTGGGAATATTTGGTCACCTACTCCTCCTGCGCATTGCCACCATTGCAAAACCCCTCTCTAAATGCCTTTCTAAAAATTCCCACATATGTTTGAACAATTCCCTAGCTTGTTCAAAGTTCCGCTACTGCATGCAACCAAATCTTTAATGAAATAATTTCCCCCTTCAACTCTTTTTTCCAAATGTCAGGGCCATCCCTATCATTGGGTAAAGTCAGGAGCCAACATGTGTGGCCTTGGACATGCTGCATAGTCCCAGGGCAGACACAGAAGAAAGGAACAGTAAACCACTTCTGAATGTTCTGTACCTGGAAAATCCAGTAAAGTGTCACCATAAGTCAGAATTGGCTTGACAGAGCATGCATATTATATATTATTAAAAGTGCTGCAGATGGACATTTATTGTTTTGTACTTTGACTGCCAAAGATGAATAGAGGTAAGGCAGGATTTTTTGGCCTCATGAGGCAAAATAATTCATTGGATTTCAGAAACTATCCATCTTGACTTGGCACCACTGATTGTTCTATGTCAGGTACTCAAATGTCTTGACCTAAGCCTGCTGTTACTTGCCCCTGACAACTGGTGCTCTTTCTCCTGGATGAGTTCAGAGAAAGCTTTGTAAAGTGTATTGTACTGTGCTGGAGAGGGGAAGGTATGGTGATAGGAGTAGAATGTGCCCATGTAGGAGAAGAGAAGTTCTGGTTCCACCCCTAACTGGATGGAATCAGGTGACTATATTAGCGAGCCTGTGAGCCACACAATGCTGTAGTTGAATGCAGGTCAGTACAAATTAAGACCACCCTCATCCATGATGCCATTCTGGATAAGGGTGCCGACTTGTCATGTATCACCGAGACATGGGTCAGAGAGGAGGAAGGTGTTTCTGTTTTCCATCTATGCCCATCTGGGTACTCAGTCCAGCACCAGTATTGTTCAGAGGGGTCAGGGAGGCGGAGTTGCTATAGTCCATAGGAGTTCTATCTCCTTGACCAGACTTTCTATCTCCTCGGGAAGGTGTCCTTGGGAGGGTGTGTTGAGATCCCGAGACAGAGTGGGGATTCTGTTGGTGTACCGCTCACCCTGCTGTGTACCAACAGTCTCCCTGCCTGAGCTGATGGAGGTGGTCTTGGGCCTGGTGTTGAGGACCCATAGACTGTTGGTACTGGGGGTCCTCAACATCCATATAGTACCAAAAAAAAAAAAAAAAAAGCAACAGGGGAGGTCAGGCTTATTCGCCATCTATTTTTCCCAGAGGACTCTTTGGTTAATGATGGAATTTCTCAGGAACTATACATTAAACTATACATCATCTTTTGATGAGGCAGTGTGAACTGTGAGGTCTTGTGTGGTCTTGCGTGGTCTTGTGCAGAATTGGCTATTGATATCAAAGCAACATTTTGCCTTTTGCAGCTACACCCAGAGGAATTTGATCTGTTGGTACTCAATTTTGAGGTTTGCTTTTATATGGACATGTCTCTTCCATTCGCATGCCACTTGTGAGCAGTTTAGTACACTTGTGAGCAGTTTAGTCCATAGAATGGAAGCTCAGGAATTTAGTAGATTTAATGAGCTCCACCCATTATCTTGATGATTCTGTGGGGTGGTAGGGATAGGCAAACGTGTTTTCCTGTTGGAAATATTCCAGGCAATTTGCTAGAGAACTCAGGCTCGACTAGCCAAGGAAAAGATGGAGGTCCCAGCAACCATTTTTATGATCTTAGGTATCGAGTTGGATACTTGGCAGCAAACATGATGTCTGCCATGCCCCAAATTAGAGTATCTCAAGCACAGGTTGAGGGCAATAGTTGACAGGCTGAAAATTACTCTTGGGGAGCTTCAAGGTTTGGTGGCACACTTGAGTTTCTCCTGTAAGTTGGTGGTCTCTGCCTGCACCTCTTTGTGACAGCTCTGTACAGCAATGCAGGGATGGTGAACCTTTTTGACACTGAGTGCTGGTGGGGTGGTTCGGGATTGGTGGCAGCAGGGGGCAGGGGTGGGGGTGAGGGCATCAAGGGCGACAGGGCAGTGAGGTCAGGGTCATTGGTGCAGGTGGCAGGGATGGCAGCGGTGATGGCAGACGAGGGAGGGTCAGGGGCAGCAGTGGCAGGGTGATGGGGATGGTGGCAGCAGTGGGGGAACCAGGATTGGTGGCAGCATGGCAGCAGGGGTGGTGGTGAGGGCAGCAAGGGCTACAGGGGCAGTGGTGGGGTCGGTCATCAGTGGCAGCGGGGGGCAGGGATGGTGGCGGTGATGGCGGCAGGGCGGCAGTGGCAGCGGCAAAAGTGGGTGGGTTGATGGTGGCGATGGCAATGGGGATGGTGCCGGCAGGGTTGGTGGGGGGTGGTGGAGGGCAGAGGCAGGGGCAGGGTCATAGGTGGCAGCTGCAGGGATTGTGACATGCCAGGCAAAAGCTCTCTGCATGCCATCTTTGGCACGCGTACCATAGGTTCACCATCCCTGCTATAGAGGGTCACCTTAGGCATGCCAGAGGACCTGGTGGGATTTAATGTCTCCTTTTGGAGGAGCAAGATTCAGCTCCACTTCAGTTTCCAAGTCCATACAGATACAGCTGGAGCCCTGGGCTTTGGTATCTATTTTAGGGGTAAGTGGTGTTCTGGTACTTGGCCTAAGGAGTGGGAGTTGCAAGGGGTCACTAGAGATTTAACATTTTTAGAGGTTTTTTTCTTACCATAGGAGCTTTGTGGCTTTGGGCAAGAGAATGGGCGAATGCTGTGATCCATTTCTGGTGTGACAAGTTAGGTGTTGTCCATATAATCAACAATCTCTCTTCCAGGTCAGATAGTGCTATGGTTTTAGTTAGGTCTTTTATGCTCCAATGCATGCAGTTTAATATTGTTGTTTAGGCTTGCCATATCCCTGGGTTGGATAACAGTGTCACTGATGCCCTGTCCTGCGAACAGATCTATTGGTTCAGGGTGTTAGCTCCAGAGGCAAGAGACCAGGCAGAAGTCCTTTTGGTAGAAATGGAGAATTAGCAGGACGGAGCTGAAAGGGCTATTGGCTTAGCCCTGGCCCTGAGGACACACAAGCGATACAACATGGCTAATAGTGAATTCAAAGGGCTATTGGCTTCGCTCTGGCCCTGAGGACACACAAGTGATACAGCATGGTTAATAGTGAGTTCAATGAGTTTAGAACCAAGGAGGGCCTGCCACCTGAGTGGCCTGTCCCTGTTGAGCACTTATAGCAATTTATAATCTACTTTTATATAAAAGGCCTAGCATCTAGTTTAATACAGGGTAAACTCTCAGCGCTGGCTTTCTATTCTAAAATAGTGGGTCTTAGGGATTACATGACATATTTCTGTGTCTGGAAAATGCTCATTGGTTGGGGAAAAGATAGGGGGAAGGTAGCCGATGATTGCTCACCTATGACACCAGATATTCTGATCTGGTTTAACCAGGCCTGGGAAAATATTTGCAGGGATGATCATGAGAAAGCCCTCTTCAGATTAGCAACATTCATTACATTTTTGGTCAGTGAGTTAGTGGCCTCTGGGAGGGAGGATAGGTCCAAGGTGGAGCTTCAGAGGACCAACGTGTTTTGAGCCAGGGTAAGGCCCACATCCATATTTGGTGTACCAAGACAGAGCAGACTGGCGAAGGGGCTGACATTATCCTGTGCACGTGATCTGTAGAAGAGCTATGCCCTGTGCAGGCATTTGGCACTTGGCACTTATTTGGCTGTATGATGAGAGAGAGATGGGTATCTCCTGTGTCATAAGGATTCCTCCCCTCTGACTAGGTATCAGTTTTGGCATCTTACAGACCAAGTGTTACAGCAGGTGGGCCTATGGGGCTGGCATCTTGGCACACATTAATTCAGGATCTGGGCTGCATCAATGGCAGCAGTGCTTGGATATGGTCCAGAGTGCATTAAACATCTAGACTGTTGGTCTTCACAACATTATAAAGTTTATGCTCATCCCATGTATGTGTAGGTTTTCACCTGGCTGTTGTTTTTGCTGTTCCATATGTTTTTCTTCCAGGCCCAGGTCCTCGTACGATACAGATGAAAATTTTGATGATTGGGTAAAGCTTTGTTTATTGGGCTGCTAAATATGTGGCCAGGTTTTTGTGGGGCAAGAACCTTGGTCTTGGTGTGGATGCAGCTTTGATTTGGCATGGAAAACAAGGCATGCTGTTGTCCAAGTTTCGGACAGGAGCTACAAACACCGCACCCAAATGTTTGCCAGACATTATGGCAGCAACAACATTGGCAGTGGGAAGGCATTGATCCTTTGCATTCTGCAGGACTTCAAGATGTTTAAGGAGTGATTCATGTACATTTAACTGGTTTGATCCACCATTGTCCCACGCCTCAGATAGTGGGCCAGTTGTGACCCACACCGCTTGAATAGGGCTTGATGTAGTATTAATAGGGAAGTTTGTAGGGCTGTTTATTCTAGTTCAGGTTCATTCACTGGCCATCCAGACATGAGGAGGATCAGCCAGATTTATTTAGACGTGATGGGGTTCATCTCTTGCAATTAGGGATGGAGATATTTTTAGCAGACTTTTGTCAGGGTATGCATACTGAAATTGCTGGCTGGAGGGGGAGCAAGAAGCATAGCTAGGCTAGCTCCATTGCTGTGTTGGGTAGTGCAGAAGGCAAGAAGTTGGTGAGTCCACATGTAAAATGCCACTCTAGCCCATCTAACTTTATGGATCAAGAGATTAGAGTATTGTGGGAAGGGTGCACTGGAAACCGCCCCCCCCCCAAGACCTAGGGCAGCCAGTTAGTGGAGCTTGGTAGCCCAGGAGTACCTTAGTGACATTTTACCAGCCCCTGTGCAACATCTCATTGACTGCCCAAATGGGGATATTTGACTCGCCCAGGGAAGATGGCACAGAGGTTGGGGAGGTCCCGGGGGACCTTGGTAGCCCAACCATTGCTCCACACTACTGCAGCCCCTCATTGGTTATATTAAGTGAACTTTGAATTGCAAATAAAGTGTGCCCTGAGTTTACCTCATCACCTGTGTCTTGCATGTTTATTCCAGGATCGGGGGGGGGGGGAGGCTAGGAGACTTGTTATTAAAAAGCAGTAATTTGCAGTTATAGTGCAGATACCCAAAAAGTTATTTCTCTGTTTCCCAAGTAACTAAAAAAAAAATCTGCTCCTTTTTCCAAAATAAGAGTAAAAATTAGAGTGTATTTCACACTTGTTTGGTTTTAAAGAGCTGAGAGCAAAATGGGGATGAGAGAAATTTTTGCTAGTATCACCCCCATCCTGACTCGTTTGCACTGGTTGCCTGTTGCTTCCCGGATAAGGTTCAAGGCCATGGTTTTGGTTTACAAAACCCTCCATGGCCTGGGACCTATCTATCTGGCGGAGCGGATCTCCCAGAGAGCAGTCTTGTCCCGACGAACCAGAGCTTTGTCCTCCCTCTCTCTCTCAGAGTGCCGATACCGAGAGAGGCCCGTAGGGCTTTGACCCAGAACTGGGCCTTTTCGGTTGGTGGGCTCGGTCTATTGGAACAAGTTGCCAGCTGAGCTTTTAGAAGGGCCTTAAAGACCTGACTCTTCAGGCAATGCTTTGGGGACCTCTGAGCACAAAGGTTTTATTGTGTTTTGTTTCTTTCTTGTGTTTTTTTCTGTATTGGGGTTCGATTGTTGGGTAGTCACCTTTTGAGGTGCTGTACACCACCCAGAGTTCCCTATGGGAAAATCCAGGAGTTGATAAGTACAAATAATAAATAATAATAAATAATAATAAATGATAAATAATACAACTCATTTTCATTTTGACAAATCCAAAGGTTTCAGTGTGTGAATTTTTAAAACCTGGTCTTGAATCTCACATATTCAGCCATCTTAGTAGTGCTGAGTGAGCGCTACCTGTTTATTTGTTTTTTTTTTAAAAAAAAAACAGGTGCTTACTTTTAATAGCCATATGGTATAAGAGAATTTTGGAAGATTTCTTCTGGGACATGATTCCAAACCCAGCAGGAGGGTAACAGTTGCTGCTCCCAGCAGCAGCAGCACACCAGAACCAAAATATTCTTAAAAATCAGCAGATCAGCCAATAGAACCAAAACCCCAAATATGTACTTGATTCGCAAAGCAATTAAAAACAGCTTTTGCTAATTAAAACTGAGCAGCTACCCATTAATCAACCAAACCTTAGCTGATCAATATTTTGCTTAGACTGATGTCATTTATGGCAAAGTTCTCACTTGAAATTACAATGACAACGGCAAAAAGAGGGGAGAAGATTAATAATGATAATAATAAAACAGTGTTTTAAAAAGCCTGTTTAAAAAGCTTTTCATTTACTGATTTTGCCTTAGGATTTTTACATACCTATGACTGTTTCTGTTCATGAACAAATTCCAGTTAAGAAGAAAATATCTTGCATGGGAAAAATCCTCAAACACAATCTAAATGTAAGTACAGTGGACCCTCGTATAACAAATGGTTTGTATAACATAAAATCTGTACAACATAAAAAATTCCGGAGATAGGGGAAATTTGCTTAACAGAATCACCTATGGGCTGAATCCGTACAACATAAAAATGCTCACAATTAGGGATTACTCCATTTCAATGCATTCCTATGGGAAATTTGTACAAAGGAAAATTTGCTTAACAGAATTTCACTTGGAATGAATTAATTCCTTTATACAAGGTACCACTGTATAATATACAGTGTATGTCAAAGGAAGGAAACCTTGGGTCCTCCAACAGCTGTTGCAGTCCATCTTCAAAACAGACAATGTGGTCAGAAACAACCTACTATGCTCAGTTAGTCAATGGTATTCTTTGGCTTTTATTAATATGGTTTTGAATGGGCTCAGGGGAAGTTAATGAGAATTATGTGGCTGTTCGAGCAACTTGTCCTATTGGGACACAATAAAGTATGTCTCCATGCCCCCTACAACTCAAGTAAATATACTAGCAGAATCTGGGAGTTGAGTCATGGCTACTGGACTTCTTTTTTGAGAGATAGAAACGTTTCGCTGTTCATCCAAACAGCTTCATCGGTCTGAGTATAGCTAGTGCAAGAGACCCTTCTTATAGTCAGCTTGACCTCTTGTCCCCTGGTCTGGTTGGCTCATAAGATGAACAAAGCCTTAATAGGCTCGTTAGGGAGACATTAGTGTCCATGGCCTTAAGGTAAACAATGGCCTAAGGTGCTGAAACCCATCAAGAATGGATCGTTAGCTGTGACCTGGTGGTGAAGGCTCCTTGATTTGCCTGGGTACTGTGGAAAGTACAGCCTGATAGGTAGCAGACAGACTATGCCGGAGGCCACCACCTCTGTTGAGGGAGGGATTTTCAATGCTCACATGAATGGCCTCCCTTACTCCTCTCTCAAACCACCTCTCTTCTTTGTCTAGTATGTGTACATCCTCATCTTTGAAAGAGTGGCCTTTTTCCTTCAAATGGAGGTGTACTGCTGATTCTGGTCCTGAGCTGTTACCTCTCCTATGTTGGGCCATTCTTCTGTTTAATGGCTGTTTAGTTTCTCCAATGTAGAGGTCTGAACACTCTTCACTGCATTGGACTGCATAGACTATATTGCTCCTTTTATGGTTTGGTATCGGATCCTTTGGGTGGACAAGTCTCTGCCTTAGTGTGTTCATGGGTTTGAAATAAACAGGGATGTGGTGTTTGCCAAAAATCCTTTTAAGCTTTTCCGACACTCCTGCCATGTAGGGAATGACCAGGTTCTTCCGTCGGGTCTGGGTCTCAGACTGATCCCTTGTTCTTCTGGGATGGCCCACTGCTTTGTTGAAGGCCCACCTTGGATATCCACAGGCCTTAAGTGCTGTCTTCAGGTGCCTGTCTTCCTTCTTCTTGGCTTCTGAGGAGGTGGGGATGCTCTCTGCTCTGTGGCTTAGGGTCCTGATGACTCCTAGTTTGTGTTGTAATGGATGGTGGGAGTCAAACAGTAAGTATTGATCTGTGTGGGTGGGTTTCCTGTAAACTTCTACTCCTAGGCCACGGTCAGGTCTGATGATGACTGCACAATCCAGGAAAGCCAGCCTGTTGTCTTGGGTGTCTTCCCTAGTGAACTTAATATTAGGATCCACTGCGTTGATGTGAGATATACTAGCAGAACTATGAATGACCAGTGCGCTTGTTGTACAGGAACAGAACAAGTGTAAAGAACAGGAAAGAATGTTTGAACATGAAAGGGAAGGGAAGTGGGCTGAGTTTAGTGGTTCCCCATTTTATCGCTTTTTAAAGTCATCAACAAATTATGTCTGTCTCACTTCATTAGGTACCCCAGGAGTTTGGGGGAAGATCTTATCTTATCCTATCTTATCTTATCTTATCTTATCTTATCTTATCTTATCTTATCTTATCTTATCTTATCTTATCTTATCTTATCTAAATGTTAAAAGCCTGCTCTATATCATAGGATTTCAGGGTGGGTTACCAAAGTATATAAAATAATTTAAAAACATAAGATATTAAAGTAATTTAAAACTGATGAACACAAAATTAAAACACTTAAGCATGAAAAACATAGCACTACACCTGTGCAGGTCATGATTCTCAGCCCCCAAAGGCTGTAATAAATAAGCACATTTAGACTTGGCATCAGAATGATGCTAATGTCAGTACTGATCGAAACTCCAGGGGAGGGCATTCCATCCTTAGAGTGCTAGAGTAGAAAAAGCCCTCCCCCATGTCACATGTAACAAACTGTTTTCAGTGGTGGACACAAAGTAGAACCTCCACAGCAGATCCTTAGTGATCAGGCACCCCTTCATATTTTGCACACCACTTGTAAGGGGCTGATAGTCCTTTAAAATGCAATCAAAAAGCACAATGCAAATTTCTTGAAATATCAAAGTCCTTAAAAGTGAAAATACTGTATATGAAAGTAAAACACATTTCTTGGCCTTTAAGCATATCCAGACACACTATTTAACAATGTTTTCACTCAGCCAGGTTTGCGCCAGTTTGCATCTACAGAGGGAGATCCATGATTTCTTTATCTTTGGGTGTTTTCTGGTTCTGGAAATCAACCTTGCTGTTGCATTGTGGCTTCCTGCTCTTTGTTGACTGACATCCAATGTTTATCTAGTGTGTTTATTGCTGTATCTTGCTGCCCTATATTTTATACAGGTGTTTTCCTCCTGTGTTAATCTTTCCACTATCAGTTGTCACATTGCCAGTGTACCAGTAATTTGCTACCAGACAAATGTACTTCTCCCACAAAATTTCTATGGAAATCTCTATTGTTTTTGCTAAGGAAGTAAACTCATGGGGCAGCAAATCTGTTTAGATTTTTATTTACTCTAATAGAAAGCTGTGAAACCAGCAGCCCACCAGGAAAGTAAATGAGGTACCAATTAACTATAACTGCATCCCTCCAATGTTATTTTTTATTTTTCCTTATTAATGTTTGCATGTCCACACTCAAGTGTTAGCCTACTAGGAAAGAGATCATTTGTTGGGTTATGCTATTTATGTTATTTCACACTGATCTTTCTTACCCCTTGATAACTCAGATGAAAAGTTGAGTGTCTTGTAGTAACTTTCCTTACACCACTGTTCAAATTTCATTTTTAGAGCACAACATGCTGTACATTTTCAGGAATGATGTTTTAATACTCCCCTTAATTATTTTAGTGCTCTGTATATACAAATGATCAGACCTTCACATCAGAGGTTGGGACTACAATTTCCCTTTGTGCCTTGTAGCAGAAGAGCCAGGATGTGTGACTTGGGCAAACTGCCCATTCCCAGAGAACCCTCAAAAAGGAACAGTAGACCATTTTTGAGAAGTCTGTCCCAAGAAAACCCTGGAAAGGGTTGCTATAAGTTATGACATTGAATGGCTCAAGTGTGAAGAAAGCAAACATCTGCAAAGGATGAGGTAGAAAGTGAAGAGCAAACAAAGGCTCACAGAAGACTTAATGTAACTTGTTCTAAATAAGGGAGAAAAGTAATGGGAAAATTCTAAAGAGTGGTTTTGTCATTCCCATTCCCCAGTGAGTACCCAGCTTGCTGGGGGTGGGGGTGGGGCAACATGTCACCTGCATACTGTAATTAAACTGTAAGTGGTATGGGGTGGTATGGGGTGGTATATAAGCAGAACACTTTGCTTTTCACTTTTTTCTGTGATATTTGAACCCAGATCTCCTACGTTATAGTCTTATTCTATCCACTACACTACAATGTCTTTTTCCAGTATTGTTAATCACATGGAAAAAGACTAATCATGGACACTTTCAATTTTTTGGCTTTCTCCATCAATTGTTCCTCTGTTGTATGGTTGATTGTTTTCAAATCCAAAAGTTTTATGAAGAAAAATTGTCAGTTTTGGTAAGTTGATATTAAAAATGAAGCTAATGAAATTTTCATCCAACTGGAATGGCTAAATTCAATCAACACAGCTATTCCCAATGTAGAGGGAATTTTGTTTTGTATCCACCTACTGTGTAGCTGTTATAGTACCTGCCAGGGAAAAAAAAGGTGGGGGAAATGAGGTGGATGCTCGAAATCAGCTTTGCAAACATAGCTGAAAACACAAGGACTCACAGCTAGATTTTTAAGAGCCCCTTAAAGCCTTCCGCCTGAATTTTTCCAAATGTTTCCAAATACTGACTCTTTATTATTGTTTGAACCATCAAGCTGTGGGGAAAACTTTGTACATTTTGGAAAGTGATTATGAAAAAGTTAATGCAATTAAATTTTCACACATCCTAGAGACAACATAAACATGTCACCCACTATGCAAGGTTGTGACTGTGGTGTATGTCAAAAATTTCCTGTGAAATGAAATGCCACCTTCATTAATGAGATATCAAGATTGTCAGCTGCTGGGCTTGATGATTCACAGGGTCCCTTTTAGTTGGGTAGTTCTAAGATTCTTATTTAAGATTGCATGGGTTATCCCTATTCATGTATTTATTTATTCATTTTATATACTTCCCATCTGTCTGAGGTCCACTCTGGACCATTTACAACAAAATAAAACAATAATCCACAGTTATAATAATAAATTACAGCACATAAACAAAAACTTCAAAATAATGTGGAAGAACCCACATATACTCAACATTATAACTTAAAATACAATACCACGAGACATTTAGTGACAGCATTAAAGATGGCAGCCATCAAACAACTTAGCAATGGGTAGCTTCCCTGCATTCTTTTGGTGGGTTAGTGTGGAAATAGATGCATTGTCTATGATAAGAAGAAATAGCTTCAGATGTATGAATATTTTAACAATGACTTCAATGGCGGATCGTATATCCCCATTTGAGTCTTCCTAGCCCTTAAGATCTTCAGAAGAAGGCCTTCTCTTGGTTCCGTTACCATGGCAGCCACATTTGATGGGGACACAAGAGATGGCCTTCTCTGTGGCTGCTTCCAAGTTGTCAAAAGCTATCCATAACAATTTAGATGAGCTCACTTCCTTTTATCCTTCTCTGACAATTAAAGTCCCTCCTCTTCAGGCAGGCTTTTAATAAACATAACTGAGTCCTGGATGGTGCTTTTTTGCTAAATGGGTTTAGTTTTACAAATTTCTAATCATTCTATGGATTTTTAATTATCATGTAGTTTAATTGTTTTGATGTGTGTGTGTGTGTGTGTGTGTGTGTGTGTGTGTGTGTGTGTGTTTAAATTTACTTGTTTCAATGCTGTGACCTACACTTAGTACCCTCATCCAGAGGAAGAAAGCCTAGAAATGATACTAAATAAAATAAATTAATAAAATAGAAAATACATATGCTCTCTGCTGAGCCCTTGAATTCTCATCATAATGCTTTCTACGCAATTCACCCCTGCCCCAATTGTTACAAATGCACAGCTAACTGTTTTCAGCATAAGTCTATGGGAGGCATGATATTGTGATTTCTGAAATGGGCATCCTCTGTATTTATTTGAACCAAATCTGGCTGTTTTCCATTATGCCAAACTGTAATCTAAATGGTCTTCAACAGTGGCCCAGTTTAAATACCAATAAATATGATAGCTAAATGCTATTTAATTAAAACAAAGCCTGGCCCTTGCTTTCCCTTGATTCAAGCTATAATAGCTTAATGGGATGAAGCACCTGACTTCTAAGCCAGAGGTTGGAAGTTTGAATACCCAGTGTACCTCCGGGAAAAGCATTCCACAGAGATCACCACAGCATGTAGGTAAGGGGTTGCCCTTTGCCTTGTGGTCATGGGCAAGCAGCATGTCCCAAAATGCCACCAGAAGAAGGAACTAATAAATCACTTCTGAATACTTGAACCTATGAAATCCTGGAGAGTCACCAATAATGTGGAATTGACTCGAGAGCACATAATAATGATTTAGTACTTGTTGCTTCACACATCTCAAATAACTTCAGTCAATACTTTACCACCACCATAATAAGCTTTCCATATCCCATCTCATGTGTTACTAGCTCGGGAAACTGGCAGGTAACTGTAGAAACTGTGGGTATGAGGAACTAAATTGGAGCACAATCAAAACTAGATTGAACTCCGTGGTTACTTCCTGTTCATGGTGAGTACAGGAAACAATAGGCTAAGAAAGTAGGACTACCAGCAGCAGGAACCAAGGCTGTTGTTCCTTCCCATAATATTGGAATATGTTTGGCTAGAGTCATACATGTCCATAAACTATTTTTGGAGGACAAATTGAGAAGGGGGTTGTTTCAGTATGTCTCTGCAGACAGGGACCAAAATTCTCCAACACTTTTCAAGGACTTCCAAAAATAAAATTCTCTGAGAAGTTCTTTGAAAATTATTACCTGAGAAATTTTGACTTGGCCTGAGTGGGAGTAGTGAGACTCCAATTATATAAAGTGCAATCCTGCTGAGGAAAGAAGTGGCACAAGAGGAGTTGAGTGAGAGTGATGTGACTAATGGGCAAATAGCAATTCTCTCCTGCATCAAGGATGATGAGAAAGAGACTGGAGTGTGATAAGCTTATGTCCAAAGCACAGTCTATGTAGCAAACCTCGGGGAAATTGCAATGTTCTCTTCAGGAGAGATCAGTGTTTCGTTGCACAAATATGTTTTCATTTTGCATCCATATCTGTGCTACATGATAAGCCTGGTAGATTTCTATGAAATCAGGAAAACTTGAACCTAATGTTACAGGTCCTTGTGTGGAATGACTCAAATGAAAACTGCCAAGATGAAGATGTTTGTTGAAGTTACACGTATCCTTCTGTCTTCCCAAACTCTCAAAATGTGGATCATAATATCATAGTATAATGGAGTTGGAAGGGGGCTATTGAGTCAAACCCCTGCTCGGTGCATAAATCCAGCTAAATGTATATCTGACAAATGATTGTGTAATTTTCTGTTGAATGCCTGAGCCAGGCATTCAACAGAAAATTGATTCCATTGTCATACTACTCTAAATGATTCCATTGTCATACTACTCTATCATCCAGAAGTTTATCTTGCCTGAAATCTAGCCTACTGTAATATGAGCCCATTATTATGGGTCCTACACTGTAGGGTGACTGAGAATAGATACTGACCCTTTTTTGTAGGACAATCTTTTAAAGATTTGAGTTCTTTCATACCTTCCCTCAGTCTTCTTTTCTTGCTGCTAAACATACCTAGTTATTTCAATGTTTCCTCATAGGGCTTGGTTTCCACTCCCCTGTTCATCCATATTTCCCTGCTTCGAACCTGTTGTGCATATTTCTTAAAGTGTGGTGTCAAGTACTGTCCAATGTTAGATTTTCTTTAATACAATTTGCCTAGACTGACAAGGAATTGCCATCTAATTGAATAAGGCCGACCAGTAAGATTGAGTTAGTGCGGAGAAGCAATCTGTTTGACTGGTCCCACCACCTGCTTTAGAACTGGGAAAGCAGATGGGGCGTGGTGAGACAAGAAATTTCTTTGGCACTCCTGTGTGTCTTTTGTCATTGCAGTCTTCCCATAAATTGGATTAATTCTCTTTTAAATTCACATTCCTGGCATCAGTGCAATCTGACAGATACAATTTGAATGTCACCATCTGTGATGAAAGATAAACTATAAAGCATCAGAAGACTGGCAGCAATACTTCATGACTCCACATGAAAGAAGTGGTGAGTTGCTGTGACTGCTACAATATCTCTTCAAAGTCAGGGTTTTTTTAACATTGAGATGTGCTGACTCCATTACTGGAGGTAGAACTGAGCACTGTGATAATATTTACTGTTATTAGGATGTGAGAGAGGCTGAAACTGTGAGCCTTTGAACACTTATTTGGGGGTCAGGCACCCTGAACACTGTGGGACTTGCTCCTGGGCCAACATGCATAAGGTTAGGCCATGTATGGGGGCAAACAGAAGTCATTTCTCAAAATGGCGGGTCTGCCCAATCCTGGATATGGTCTAAATCCAGTTGTTGGATCTAGTAGCAAAATTAATTGAAGCAGTTATGAAATGGTTATGCAAACCCCATTGACTCATGATGACTCATTGGTCATCTAATGGGGGACTAGCAATTTAATTTAGGACTGTTCCATCAGTGTAGAGGAGGCAGGCCCCCAAAAGCAAGTGGCACACTAGCCCTACTCAAGCACAGACTACCTGGACCTAGCCCACTCCTCAGACACCAATTGTGTTTCACAGCCACCTGAAGGCACATGCCTTAAAGTAGGCCTGCACAATAGGTAGACCGCGGGCTACCAGTAACCTACACAGGGTTCAAAAGTAGCCCACCAGCCACCAATTAAAAAGTGTGGGATCAAGTTTTCCACCCCTCCCTCCCCCATCCCAAGGACCACCACTGCCCCAGCAAAGTTCTGGGTTTGCCAGCCTACTGTCTCAGTTCAAGGGCCATGGTGTGGTCCCCTGCTCCCCTCCACTGGCCAGATGATCGAGCAGGTGCAAGGGAAGCATGTGCATGGTCAGCCTTCCCATAAGAATGCATTAAAATCAATTAATCTGTTCTGGAGGGAAACAAATTCAATGCATTCCTCTGGGAAACCACCACTCTACTTACAACTTTTTTACTTACAAGCATGTGCTTGGAATTGATAAAATTAGTGTAGTAGCCCTCTGGCACTTTGGGCCAGAAAAAGTAGACCTTGGCCTGTTCAAAGTTGGACAGCCCTGCCTTAAATAAAAGGGGAATTGTTATTCTGTGCCTGTAGATGGATCCCAACCCCTAGTTGTAGGGAAGCCTAGGATGCCATCTGAAATGATTTTCTATTAAACACATAGAAGCATTTCCAGCCCTGCATTGTTGGTTGTGCTGATCATGTCCTGCCCTCAGATTAATGATAATGCAAAGCCCTGAACAGTAATGTGATTGCCCTAAGAGTATGTTTTTCCCTTATCAAGTTTTGTTTTACTGTTTGAGACATACATGCTGGGGGTGGTGGAAATTGTCATTCCCAGCAAGCAGACAAGGTGAGCAGTTGAACAGAAACAGAAAAATCAGCTTGTTTTCCATTTGATTACTCAAAGATTGTTACTTTGCTGTCACTGCTTACTCTTTAAAAATGTCCTCTGTTCTGGGGCCACTGGTTAAAAGTTTGAGAATATTTTGGAGAAAGCCCATGCCTACTCCAAAAGTTTCAGAAATCTGGAAGAAATGTTTATCTCATTTTCTAAATTAGAAACTGAATATAACTCCAGAAAAGATTACATAATAAGGCACTAAGGTCTTGCTGTATAGCTTGAACTGAATTTTCACCATAATAAGCTTGTGCAGACTTCCCTAACTACCCATGTGACTTCCTGGTTGACCTCAGCCTATCCTAAGTCACAAGATTATTATAGAGTACAATATGTGCAGTGTGTGCACACCAAAACACAAGATAAGCAATATAGTATATGTTTTCAAATACAGTGAGGAGTGTGCAGAGCTCTGCATTGGAGAAAACAAACAGCCATTAAACAGGAAGATGGCCCAACACAGGAGGGGCAACAACTCAGGACCAGAATCAACAGTGTACCTTTATGTGAAAGACAAAGGGCACATACTCGAATATGAGGATGTACACATATTTGAGAGGGAAGATAGGCGGTACAAGAGAAGGGTCTGGGAAGCCATTCATGTGTGTATTGAAAACTCCTCTCTCAACAGAAGTGGGGGGTCTCAGGCACAGTCTGTCTACCACTTATCATGGGGCCCTTTCATCAATCCCCAGACAAATCAGAAGCACTTTGCACCTCAACCGGCTAATGACCCATACTTCATGGGT
Organism: Phrynocephalus versicolor; assembly: GCA_023846285.1. Taxonomy (NCBI): domain Eukaryota; kingdom Metazoa; phylum Chordata; class Lepidosauria; order Squamata; family Agamidae; genus Phrynocephalus; species Phrynocephalus versicolor. The sequence continues at coordinate 8,832,515 of JAHTLZ010000129.1, read as the reverse complement.
GTTGGGAAGGGTTGCATAGGTGGGACTTTCACACAGCCCAGGCCACTGTACATCTAACAAGCCTATTCAGGTCATCGTCTACCTAGGAGACTATTGAGGCTACTGTCCAACTTATGAGGCTTTTCAGACCAGGGTGATGTGAAATAAAGGTGAAGTGTAAATTGGAGGCCCCACACCTAACTTTCCTCAGACTGACAAAGCTGCTTGGATGAGTAGTGAAACATTTCGATCACATCAGAAAAGAAGTCCAGTTGCCATGACTCAACTTCCAGATTAAGTCAGTTTCTAAAACCCAACCCAGCTCCCAAATCACTTCAAACAAGGTACTTGTGTCTTTAGTTTTTCCCTCAATCTCTTTCTTTCACTCTCTGTCTCTCACACCCATAATAGTGATCTGTTTTGCCCAATAAAAGGTGGATTTGTGTGAAAAGTTTCATGGGAGGATCATGGTAACTGTCAACAGACTCTATACTAAAATGGGCATTTACATATATAATATATAATTTAAATATGTTTGCCACTGAGCAGTGCAGCAGTAACGTAGATAAAATGTCAGTATTGATATAAAGGGTTGCAGAGTTAGGCTAACAGGAAGACAATGACAATGAATAGAGTAAAACTCATATATTCATATATACAGCAAAATATACACAGCATAACAACCAAGCATTATATACAATATAGCAAACAGACAAACAGAATGTGGGGTAAACTGTTCTCACCATAACAGTCCCCCAAAATACAAATGGCAAGCTAGTGCTATTTATACAAATCAGCACTCATAAGATCTGATGAAATCACTAATTAACAATCTGATGCAATCTGATCTAACCATTACAAATCATGATGTTACAATCAGTTCCACCTGCACTTCATCACTTAACATGCCTGTGATTACTTATCTCTAACACTTGTGGATTAACATCATGACACAGCAGAATCTAACTGCCTCCATTTTACAATTCACTTTACACATTCTGTTAAATATACATAACATATGTTTTATCAACTTTTACATATCTTGACACCCATGTGAATGCAGGGAAAGAAGGAAGAATACAAATGAGAGAATGAAACTAAGGACATAAATGAACTAAATAAATCTGGAACAAGATATGAGGAGAACAGCGGCAGGTAGAAACAATTGTCAGTTATAGGGAAGTTTTGTTTTTCTGCTTTTCAGCCAAATGGTGTAGTAGATATAGGTAGGGCCCAAGTGAATGCTTTCTTGGCTGCTTCTGTGTGCATGTTTGTAACATCTGCTTTTGCCTCTGGCTCGGCCTGTCACACCTATCTCCACCCGCCATGGGCAGCTATGCCCTCTACACCACTAACTGTGATGGCCACCAGCCACCATTGCTTCAGTGTCAAGACTTTAAGCAATGTAAGCTAATAAGAATAATAAAAATATTTATTGTCATTGTGTATATATACACAGTATACACATGCAACGAAATTCTCTCTCTCTCTCTCTTTCTCTCTCTCTCTCTCTGTTTGTGTGTGTGTGTGTGTGTGTGTGTGAGAGAGAGAGAGAGAGAGAGAGAGAGAGGTGAAGATGAACTGACAAAACAAAAGGCATGATGGGACTTTGGGAACCTGCCTGAAACTCTAAAAGGAGCGCAATTGTTGAGCCTTGAATTCTTGAAATATGCTTGAAAGACTTTAGCTAGTATTGGGCAGTGAAAGGGTGTTCAAGGAAGAAAGGTCATGGTAAAGGAGTCATCCCAACAATAGGAGGATTACATACGTCTGACACGAAAGATTGCAACTGAGAGCATTCCAGGAGTGATGGGGCCCATTAACACAGAAAAGGACAGAAAAATGCCCAGTGAGCATGTTCACCTGACAAGCTGCCCAGAAAGGATATAAAAGGAGAACACAGGCAGTTGGTACTTTGTATTCTGAGACCAAAGCATTGGGATCAGTTGCCCTTTTCTTCAGAGTCTGGACAATGCTGGTCAAGAGCCCTTGCCTTCTTTCTCATGGTGAGTATGAATGGGATGTGTGACTTGGATGTATGAATGCTAAATGGATTGTGCAAATGAAACCCCAGTGTTAACTCTATGACCGATTGATAATAAAGTATAGACAGGTGCACCTAGTATTGTGTCTTATGCGGTCTTTTGCTAGCTATATCATTTCTCTCCGCGGGACACAAAAGAACCAGTGAACACATATAAAAGTGATCACTTACACACCCAGAGACTAGACCCAACACACACACATGCACATAAAAAATTCGCAAACATTCCTTTACCCACCTAAATTCCCCCCCCCCCAAGAAAAAATCAACACACAAGCATCTTAACAACAGGCCAAGTAATGCTGTCCAACCGCTCACTGCTGGTGGTCCTTAAGTTCATTATTAAGTGCAATTATAGCTCTGGGATAAAAACTGTTCAGAAAACATGTGGCCCAAGTTTTTATTGTTCTATATCTTCTGCCAGAAGGCAACGGTTCAAAGAAATTATGAGCAGGATAAGAGTCTCTGAGAATGTTGTGACTTCCTCAAACAGCGAGATGTGAAGATGTCATCTAGGGTTGGTAGCGGGAGCCCAATGATATTCTGGGCAATTTTAATTATTCTCTGTAGAACTTTTTTGTCCGCTACAGAGCTGCTCCCATACTTTGCAAGAATAACATAGGTGAGAAATGGCTTATGGATGCTCCTGGTATAGGCAACAGGATCAGTTCTAGACTTTTACTATAACTTATTATTACCACTGGAGTTGTAATAAAAGACACTGAATGCCCAATGTGATGTAGTGGATAGAAGACAGACTAGGACTCAAGAGGTTTAAATCCGCACTCAGCCATGATAATTTCACTGGGGATGTCAATTTCATAAAGCCATTCCTTATATCTCATTTAGGGTTAGGATTTCAATAAGTGAGTTCTAACTTGACAGCACATAATCACCACCATATTATTATTATGACTAACATGTTCAACTTGCTTATATAGAGAGTCAGCTGAAGATTTCCCCATGTGCATCATGATAAATGAGGAGAAAAAAAGTATGTGTATTTGCATAAAACTGCATATGCTAATTTTTTGTATAGATGAACATTTTAAGCAATCATGGAGTAGAAGTGCAAAGGCCAAACTCTTGTTGCTTAGCATTAGAGTAGGCTCACCGTAGCAATGCAGATTTGGTGACCCAATTCCTCTGTATGTGCCATTGATTCAAATAGGCCTACTCCAATTACAGCTTACTCGAGCATAGTGAGTCACAGTCAGAGGAGGCATGTTGGGATAATAACAGCAGTGGAACATTTATGCTCAGAAAGGAGATGGTTGAACTGCATGTAAAATGTGTAAGCACTTTAGGTGTTCTGTCAGAGCTGTAACAATTTCTGACTGAGCTGCAATGGAGGAATTTATCAAAGTGTCAGCTGAGGCAAGAGGGTTTCCACTTGCCCGAATCCTATATAAATGTTAAACAGTGGGGACGCAGTTTGCATACCAAACATGTCACCAAATTCTGGAGGAATTAACCTAGAAGGAGAAATGTGATGTCTTCGACCAGAAAGTCTTGAGTTCAGATGCTTGCTCAGTGATGAAGCTGACAAGTCAGCCATCTTCTCTCTTGGTGTCACATACCTACTGGCAGGGTTGTGTGAAGCCCATCCATGCATGCCACTCTTAACTCCTTTCAGGAATGTCAAGACAACAAATTAGGAAACAAATAGCTCATTTCCATAAAAAATCCATGAGATTGTAGAGTGCTTCAGAGGATTTGACCATCCTGTTGTATGTTTGAAAGGGTCTTTCACCTTAGGAATTGCCCAGTCCCAGCAAGATAAAGATTCAAAAGGAGGAAGACCAGAGACCCTGTCAATAAGGACATGCTTATTGATAGGATCAGCTGGGCCTCCTGTAGACCAGAATCTGCCTGGAATTTCATAGCCCCCTCTCCTCTATTTCTGATAGAGCAGATGGTGATAGGAAACTAGAATTATTGATAGAAATGATACAAATGAGTACCGGACCTTATTTTCAGGGCATATTTAGGCATATGAAGAGCCACCCCCATGCTGATATAAAAGGCATGGTGATCAGGACCAACCAACCCATGACCTTTTAGTGATGCTCTGCCATTAATAATTGGCCAGCTGCATGCATTATTTGTTTATGATTTTCCATAAATATCCCATTCTTGCAAACAGGGAAATGTAAAATGTAAGGCTAGGTCACACACTGAATGGTGAAGGAAGGACAGACGAGCCTGGCCACCTGCCTCATCCAAGTGCACAATTTCCCTGTGCTAGCCAGCTACGATCCTTCAACTCCCCCCCCCCCCAGTGTCTGTAAAGGAACTGGACTGTAATCAGGCGGCAGGGGTGAGGCGAGTAGTGGTTTGGGCGGTGTGGTGGTGCTTGGCTGGATAAGTGACCCGGCAAGGGTAGGGGCAGGTCTGGGGGGGGGGGTCCCAATCCCAGCAAAGCAGCTCCAGTTCCCTTTAGAAAGATGCCTTAGAACCAGGGTGCCTGGCCAATTAAGTTTCTGAATAAATTGTGAATTAGGTACTGGTGGGGCTCCAAATTGATTGGCAGGGTTACCCCATAACTACAGGAGTGCACACCAGTTAATTGTGCTGTGCCCCCTGATGGTACTCATCAACTCCAAATTATCAGCTGGGACAGTAGGTTGCTTGGCAGGGCCTACACACTCCAACAGGAAGCCATACAATCCAGCTGGATCACGGTTGCCAGTCTGCAGGCTAGGTGAGCTCTATACAAATAAATCAAGAAGCAACAAGGGTAAAAGTGAATACATACATACATACATACATACATACATACATACATACATACATA
>JAHTLZ010000129.1:8783180-8822745 GCA_023846285.1 Phrynocephalus versicolor | reverse complement strand
TGTGTGTGTGTGTGTGTGTGTGTGTGTGTGTGTGTGTGTGTGTGTGTATTTCTTTGTCATATTGGCAATTTCTTATTGCCCATAAACAGGACATGGATAAATAGATAAAATACACACAACATACTGTATCATCTAAGATAGTTACTGAAAGAAGTGCCTTACCTGATTTTGAATCCTGTGCTGGGAAAAGCCCTCTGGTGAAAGATTAAACTTTGTGGCTGTTTGTAGATTCTATAAATAAAATGATGCATGTATTTGCTGCGGTAAAACACAATTTTATTGTCCTGTGTTTCCGAAGGGGTTCTTAAACTGCACCTGCTATGTTAGAAAAGAAGCACAAAAATGATCTAGCTTTGCTAATCATCTTGGAGGAACATCTAGCACAATCAGTACTTCTCCAAACGATATCATGATCGGTCATCAGATGGCTTATGAAGAGGCTTGTTCAAAAGCGTGTGCAGCAGTTTTTTTCAAGTGGAATCAAAGTATACAATTTGACACTTGGTCAAAGGTGAAACTGGGTTTCCTGTGGGGGATGAAGAGTCTGTATTGTACAATGATGCTAGTGGAGGCAACCCCTGACACCAGCATAATTTCCCCTGTTATTCTCTTCGCCGCATCCCTGCTGAAAATAACATGTATTTCAGTGCCAATAAGATTGATAGCTTCTCCTACAGCAGGGTCTCCTGGGCAGAAAAAACAGGGACCGTCTACCAGATTGCAGCTCTGATGAAAATGATGAAGAACCTTCTCTCACAGGTGCTCACTGAGGAGAAGTGAGTGAACAAGTAATTCTCCCTAGACAGACAAAGAAGTAATCTTGTAAGCAAATATGGGTTACTTTTGTCAAGTTTTTGCAGTTTCAGAACAGCGGTTGCCGAACATGCAGCTGGTTCTGCATTTACTGGGATCTGATCAATATAGTCTGACAAAGGAGAAAGAGAGAGAGAGAGAGAGAGAGAGAGAGAGAGAGAGAGAGCAGGTGCAGCCCTCCCAAGTCCAGCAATGGAGTGTTTGTTCTGGACCTTTCAAAATGGCCCACACTTGCAATCTTAAGTAGTTGCTGGGTCACAAGTAGGTGGGGTATGGTCTTCCTGAAAAGATGAAACACTACTGAGAACATAATGTCTGCAGCCCTATGCGGCATCATGATAAATGTGGCCATACAAGTATAGCTCATTTTTTAAAAGCAACAACTGTATTGTGTTGGTTATGAGTTGTTTCTGAAACAGATAAACAGATCAATGTTCTTTCGCATCCTCTTCTGAAGTTTGATCAACTTCCCGCATGCTAAGAGGATTTTGGTTGAATATAATCTTCAGTGAAAATTGGTTTAACAAGTAACATATTTTCAGCAAATTGCTTCTTCTTTGAACATTCACAACAACATCCTGTATTTTCCCTGTCTTTTAAAAAATCTACTTGGATTCAATCTGTCTCCATTCAGTTCCCTGTATGGGGGCTTTCTGAAAGGCCTCCCATCTAACCCATAGGCACGGGCTCCTCTGAACTCACCTTATCCATTTCTTTTCATCAAAGCAATGGCTTGAGTGGAATCTGACATCAGCTTCTGCACCCCTTTCTAAATGTTACAAAATGCAATTTGGACCAAACAGAGCAAATATCAATCTAATCTTTGGAAACATTCCTTTTCACCCCAAGAGAAACTTGCAAAAGCTCCACAGGAAGTAAGTTTGACATTATTTGGTGCTATATATCCTGTCTGAGAAATGATAAAAGAGACTTGACACGGCAGGGAAGATTTATGTTAGCTCAAGATTTTCTAACAAGCATCAGAGGTGAGTGCTGGATATTTGGGGGAAAAATAAAGTAAAATAATATAAGATGAGGAAGGCAGTTTAACAGCTTAGTATTGTTGATAACTGCACAGAAATGCCCCATGAATTCAGTGGGGCTTGATTAAGAGATTGAGAACTTCTCCTATGAAGACTCAATTATGTGGGGTTGAATCAATGCAGTTCAATGGTGAGGGATTCAAGGCAGAAGTGATGCTTCATGGAGGGCATCTTTAGGCTGGAAGGTGTAGCAATCATGGTCACCACGGTGGGTAGCTTTAAAAGGAGATTAGACAAATACACACACGATGAGGCCATTTTTATCTTTTTACCAAGAAGTTCAGCTGAGCATCTGTCTTTTCTGAGGGCTTTTTGTGGTCATCTGGGTAATCAGATTGTAGTGGTGGCTCTCAGCTGATCTGGTTGAGCAAAATGGGAATGGACAGTGCATTGAATATAACTCCGCAATTCAAAAACCTCTCCCTTCCTTGTGGTAGAAATGTATTCTGAGGTATTATCATTAAGCAGAAAAACAGTCTACGTGTAAGAACAATTAACACAACAGACTCCAGTTCATTTAATGCATTCTGTTAAGGGTTTTTCATCATTACCTGAACTCCAAATTGCCATCCACAGCCCTGACAGATGAGTTATTTGGGCAACATAGATATGGCATGCTATGTTATGCTGTTATTGGTTCCACCTTTGCCGCTTCTTTAGAACTGAAGGATTGTCGCTGATAGGGGGACAGACTCAAATTTCAAATTTGCCTGTTCCCTGGAATAGAATCATGGACTCTATGCAGTTGAAGTCAGTACTCAGTGCAAACAGCATAATTTTGCAGCACTGGTTGTTGTTCTTTTTGTTATTGTTGTTGTTGTTGTTGATGATGATGATGATGATTCTGTGCTGCTGCTGTTTTTGCTAGTTTTGCTGTTGCTGTTTGTTGTTTACCATCAAATTGTAAGTGACTTGTAGCAACTCCAATAGGCCTTTTAAGGAAAGTGAGGTATTTAAGGAGTGTGGTTTTACCAGTTACACACACACAAAAAAACACCACATCCCCATGACTGAGTCTCCAATTCCAAGAGGAATTGAACCATATATCCCATATCTTAGTCCATTACCCTATCCACTATCCTGCACTGAGTTTCCTATCAGCCCTACAGTCTTAATAAGTTATGGAAGACAATTTGTTTCTTAGGGTGCACTGCAGGAATCTGGTCCTTGAATACTAATTGAAATTCCAAATCTATTGTTTTGTTCTCAAGACATGATGCTCACACAAGCAAAATATTATTTGTTTTATCATGTGAATCCAATATTGCTGTGGAAGGAAGAACAGGCAGAGATGGGGTGAAAGTTCAGGGTGTTAAGGAAGGCTGTCTACATGGAAGACCACTGTGCTACTAGGTTGGAACCAACGTTTGCAGGTTCAAACATTTACTTTCTGAATGCACTATAGCATTATTAATTACACATACACAGAGTTTGGGGTACAACCATCTCTGGTCCCAGGCTGTGTGTCTCTGTGTGTGGGAGTCTCTCTGTGTGTGTCTGTCTATGTCTCTGCGTGTTTTCATGAGCTGAGTATGAGTGTGTGTGCATGTGTCTGAGTGTCTCTCTGTGCGTGTCTCTGTGTGTGAGCTGCCTGAGACCAAGAAGCTTTATTGACAAGAGTAAACAAGTACACACAATAGGACAAAGGAAGGATGCTCTTGATCACGTAATGTGTTCCATAGGTGGGGGAGGGAGAAATGCACCTTATCTCGGAAGGACATACTTAGCTAGTGGAGAGTTATTGATAAGGGAAGATAGGAAGGGGCTTTTGGCTTGGTCATGGAGCAGATGTGTCCTGATATCCTGCCATTGTTTTTCTAGCATTGCCATCTGCTTTGCTGCCTCCTTGAGCTAGTAGGTCAGCTCAGGGTCAGTTCCAGCACACTGGATTCCTGCTCGGTCTCTGGAAATCTCTGGAAATCCAGGCCTTAAGCTTCCTTGGTGCTTGCCAACTTATTGGGGTTCAGAGTCTGTTGGGGTATGGAACCCCCACAACCCACCACACCCTGGAGGTTCCCCTTCATTTTAGCTACAATCCAGAAAGAAATAGCTTGGTGATAAATGGATTTTCCCAGGAACAATAAAATGTTGCAAGCTAGCTCTGTTGTAACATAGAGTTTTAGAATGTATTGTGGTCTTAAATGGGCAATTAAGAGCCAATGGTGTAACAGTATTCATGCTCCTCCCTTGATGCACTAGCCTGGCTTATATGAACTTATGCTTTGCGGCTGAAATGATGAGTACCCTTCCTTCCCATTTTAAAACTAAACACTTAGTTGTGAAAGAGGCTTCCAGATCCAGTTTCAGTATGTATGCTGCTTGCTTCATGGGACAACTTTAACCATTTGCACAGTTTTGTTTTGAATGGTTGCTTAATACTTCATATATAGCTTCTCTTTCTGTAAACAGAGAAATGTTATCAAAATGTCATAAAGACTGACTTTCTCTTTGCAAAGAATGCTTTGCAAAATGACTATTATGGGAGAAACTCAATATAAGTGTTTCTCTGAGTGCATTCTGCAAAAAAAAAAAACATATCGAGCTGCACTTTAAAAACTTGCATCATTTTAGATAATAGGCTGTTCAAGCAATAGAAGAGTAGCAAGGATTTTGAGCACCTGGAGACAAAGTTCATTTTTGTGCCCCTCCTGCTGTCCCCCACCACATTGCACCCATCCAGCAACGGGGGGCCAATCCTGTGGGAGATTGGGGTGTGCATGCATGGACATGGGCAGGGGTGGTGGTGGGCAGATGGGCTTTTGTGTGTGTGTGTGCATGTGTGCTTGTGCACCTTACTCCTCTTCTGTGGTGGCCCAAAGAAAGGCAAGAAAGAGGAGGAGGAGGAGGAGGGCACCACAGCCACCATGCTCCCTGCCTGCCTGCATGCATGCCTGCTTCATCTCTTGCCTGGCATGCGGCAGCAGAGGAGGCCTGGGAAAGGAGGACCTTAGCCCAGGGAAAGGAGGACTGCTGACAGGAGGGTGCACAGCTACCTCCTCCTGCTCCCCCTCCAGGATCCCCTAGACTGCTGCGCCCTGGGCAAATGCACGCTTCCACCACCCCCTAGATACACCCTTGGCCATGGTTCACAGTTATCAAATTATGCGGAAAGATGCAGGAGATCCACTAGGGCAGGGGTGCCCAAATTTTTTGTAAGGAGGGCCAGATTTGGTGGCTGAGAATGTGTCAGGGGCCGGTTGCTCCCCTACCCTGCCACCCCACTGCAAGCCCCACCCACTTTCTTTAAAAAAACATGGGGTGAAGGAGGGGGAGGGAGGGGCGGGCCAGCCAGCCGCGAGCCACTGAGAATGGGCTGACAGGCCGGATTTGGCCCCCAGGCTGGACTTTGGGCAGGCCTGCACTAGGGTTACACTCCACCTGCCTGCCTTCTTGAGGCATTGTCAGGCAGTGTTGGCAATGTAACTTGGATTCTCTTATATGGCCTAAGTCACAATTGAGATGGATCTAGAGTAACAGTATCCTCCAATAAAATTTGCAACTGGAAACCAGCACCCTCTTGATAGACTTGCCTAAGAATGGTATACTAACAAATGGTCTGTGGCTTTAATGTTATCAAATGCCACATTTTGTTTCTTTATGATGATATCATTTAGGAGGGGAGAGGAGTAAGGTGCATACACACAAATGCACACACACACACAAAAGCCCATCCGCCTACCACCACCCCTGCCCATGTCCATGCATGCGCACCCCCACCCCCCACCCACATGATTGGGCCCCCGTTGCTGGGTGGGTGCAATGTGGTGGGGGTGGCAGGAGGGGCACAAAAATGGACTTTGTCCCCAGGGGCTCCAAATCCTTGCTACCCTTCTGACTGGGCTCTCATGTCTGAGACTTCAGAGTGCTATTCTCTGATAGTTCCAATCTTTCTTTCAGGGATGTTTGATAGCACAAAATATCTCACCATCTCAGGTGAAAAGTAAATTTCTTGATCTTTAAAAAAAAGTATAAGACATGGGAGGATTTGCATTCCACAAAGGCAGAGGCAGTCATCGTAAGAGTTGTAGTACTTCTGTGTGAATCATCTTGTGGGCAAGCTTCAGCATTAAGTCTTTCCATCTTGCAGAAAGATGTTCAAATGGGCCCTGAAGAATGGGAGAATGATGGACTTTCCCCTGCATGCATACATCCAGACCAGTCAAACTATATTTGTCCTAAATTATATCTCCAGTCTTTTTCTTTGCAATGCACCAACAGAGGCTAGGCCTCATTTTTTAACTGCTCTGCAGGCATAATACAAATCAAAACCTAGGAAATAAAAAAGCATGTGGGGGAAAATAACCCCATTACTTGAAGTTTAGGGGGAATATTACTGTGAGATGACCCTTTGTACCTTTAATTTCCACATACAGATCTAATTATCCACCCATTAGATACCAGGGTTCACCTGAAGAAACCAATTACTGCATATCAAAAAGTGGTGTAAACTATGTCTTAATGTAGACAATGTCTAAAAAGACCATTGCAGCAGCAGCAGCAGCAGCAGCAGTAGAGGTGGTGGCGGTGGTGGCGGTGGTGGCGGTGGTGGTGGTGGCGGTGGTGGTGGTGGTGGTGGCGGTGGTGGTGGTGCAGAATGGTCTGATTCTCCAGATGTCTCCTGTGAATTTCATTTCACAGTAATTCAGGAAATGTACACATATAGCCTCAGTCTGTAGTGCACTGAAGGATGCTGAGAAGGAAAATACTTGCTGTTTATGACTGATAAATATAACTGTTGTCTTAAATGCCCCAAATGCATCAAGCCCTTCAGGAAACATTGCAAACTTGGAGGAGATGGGTAAGAAAAGGATGTTGGCCAAGCCGACATCCATTATGAACAATACTTTCCACCAGACAGTGGTGGACTCAGACATCCCCAGTGTGGGAAGGAGTGCTACCACAGGTCTTTTGTTCCCACTGCTGTTAGACTCTGGGTATTTATACACGACCCCTAAACTCCGCCGCAAATGGCTGCCAGCTCCGGAGCTTACAATTGTTTCCCCACCAGCTCCGGAGTTTGCAGGAAATTAAGTGTGACCACGCCTACCTAAACGCGTTCCAGCGCACTTTTCATGTACCTGCTCTCGGAGGGTGAAAATCCCCAGTTCCGGATGTAATCTGGTGAGTGCCCGGCTCTCCTCGCTTCTGTTTGGTTTTTTTTTTTTTGCCTCCCGCCCCTTTAAGAGAAGGAATCAGGACGACGATGGGGTGGCTTCAGAGGTGAGCCTGCATTTTTTCCTCTCTTTTTAACAGTGCCCTTTCCAGACAGCAAAGAGAAGTTTTCTTGCTTCAGAACTTTCCTTTGTGCCTGTGAGCCCTTTCTCCATTTGTCTCCACAGAAAATGGGTTTCGAAAATCTTAAGCTTGTTGGTATATGTTTTATTTGAGGCTTGACACATCCTGGGCAGTTTGCTAGGTGTTTCTTTTGTGTACATTGTGGTGCCAATTTGCTGGGAAGGACCTTTTGGGGCTGGGGTGGCTGTCAGTCACTAACAGTATGAACAATAGTTCCTTCCTGCCTCCTCTACCACACTTCAAACAGAAACCACTTTTTGTTTTGAATTGCCTTCTGCCCTCCTCCAGTCACATGGTCACTGAAGTGATTCAGCATTCCGCACTTGGCATTTTCTCATGAACCGGTTTCCCCATCCGCACTTTGCTAAACCGCTTTTTCTTCTGATTTTGTCCATCATTTCCCCATGATCTGCTTCTATTTCGGATTTATTTTTTTTTTTAGGTTAACGTCATGCCGTTGTTCTTCCATTCTAAGTAACGTAGCTAATTTTCCGCTTTTCCAACGGCAGGATAAGGCATACAGAGGGGGAAACCTGGAAAAAAATGGTGCATGGTATCTGCAGTTTCAGCCAAATCACTTCAAAAAGTGGTCTAGAAATCGGTTTTAAAAAACACCACCCCTGGTGGCCGTCACAAGAAAAACCGGCACAGCGGCCAAAAAAGGGTGTGGCCAAGGGGGCTCAGCAGAAAAAGGGATTGGAAATGCGGTAGGTGATTTTTAAGGCGATTTGACTTTAAGCAAAAGGCAATTCAAAACCTAAGTGTGGTAGGGCTCAACAAAGAGAGTCTTTCTTCTCTGCTTCTCCTCCCCCCACTATTGTCTGTTCGAAGCAGTCAGTTGACCTCTGTTGCTTGAAGCAATTTCAGTTTGTTGTTTCATTTGTTAAATTGTAAGTAATGAAGCCTTTTATTCTTTCTCCTAACCATCTATCAGAGTGAATTATGAAGACTGTAAATGCCAGTTGTTGAGGGGGAAAGAGTGGACTACTCCAGAGAACCTGAGGCTATCTCTACTCTAAGAATTGCTGCGCTTCAGCTGCACAGCTAGGGGAATTGGTCCAAAATTCAAACTCTGCAACATGTAACCTGAACAGAGGTTCCTTTGTAAAACTCCATCAAATTGACTGAACCCAACAAGTCAAGGACCATGCTAATTGTATCAACCTTAACTCCAAGGTAGGCCACCAGACTATCAAAATTTTCTTCATTAGAATGTAAGATATACTTTAGCCCAGAAGATGTCAAACCTCAAACTACAGTGGACCCTTGTATAACAAACAGCTTGTATAACATAAAATCTGTACAACATAAAAATTCCAGAGCTAGGCAAAATTTGCTTAACATAATCACCTATGGAGAGAATCCGTACAACATAAAAATGGGATCACTCCATTTTCAATGCATTCCTATGGAAATTTGTATAAAGGAAAATTTGCTTAACATAATTTCATTTGGAATGAATTAATTCCTTTATGCAAGGTACCTCTGTATATGGAAAAGCTCTGCTTGCTGTTTTGCTGTTGCTTGTATTTGTTGAGAATTGGAGCATCTTTTAAGGCCCCGGGTTTGTTCTGTCAAAGAATGTTTTTTTGACAGCCACCAGGTTAAGCTCTGTAAGAACCTTACTCTACCTGCTCTAACTTTCTTTACTTTTATTTCATCTTCTTAGGTCCCCTGTAAACTATAGGGAAAGATAGACTCACGATTGAAAAATGTGTTTAGAAGTGATTCTACTGACTTCCCTGGTCATCTCCGAAGACAAGTAAGTTACAAGGCACTGACAGGAGCTTCAAACATTTCAGATGGAACCCTTCCTAGGACATTTTGGAAACCACTCCTATCTATCAGTCTTTGGGGGCAGATAATAGCAATATGTCCCTTATTCCTGCAGAGGGGTAGAGTCACATGGCATCCAAAGAGTAGCAGGAAATTATCTAACAATGAGAAAGAGGTGAATTCAAAATTCAACACCTTCACTCCCTCTTGCAATATGAATACAAGTCTAGAGTGTGATCAGCAACATGTTCAGGCCAAGTAGAAGATTGGTACATTCCCATGGCAGTCGTGTTCTCCATGAACTCCAAAGCTGCTCCAGAGAATGGTGACTCCACATGTATGTTGAAATTTCCCAGTGATAACAGTTTAGGGGTCCTCAACATGGGAGGAAAGACCCATTTCATCAGATCTACTAAGAAGTATGCTGGGTCACAGAGAAGTATATCAGCATTTGACCCATTCTGTCCCCATGGTCCAGCATAAGGTGAAGACAATCCAAACCTGGCCACAACTGCACAGAGATCCTGATGATTTTTAAGTGGATTTCAGTAGACAGTTACCTTCATTCTACTGGTTGACAAGATGACTAGGGAATGGAACACTTATTGATCATTTGGGGTGCACCATCCTGCAGTGGCCAGTCATCCATCCAAGGTCTTGCTTCCCATGCTAATTTCAGTACCTTGTTGTACTAAAATGATTTAGACCAGGGTTTAAATCTGCCAGGTTGCACCACTATTGAGACCGAGTGATTAGCCTTGATTCATTTTGCAGTGATCTTCATAGCTAAAAGTCAAATTATGGTAGATTGTCAGAGCAATGTTCATGTCCTCTGATTAATCCATTCCATTCCACTACAGGATTTTCACAAAGATTAATGTCTCAGATACCAAAGCTGCAAATTCATCTTGTATATATTCTCCAATGATCAAGCGTAAAATAAACTAAACACCAGATGTGCATTAAGGGACATGGCATGCCCTGAGATCCTGACACCTTTCAGCAATTCAAGGAATACCTCTGCAAAAACCATTCTAGGTGTGTTGTCTAGTTTGACCCCGAGAGTGTACTTTCACAGCATAATTGCAGCACTTTATCCGAGGATACAATTAAAAGGCACTTTATCTTGCAATTTCGACTGCTTTAGAAGCAGGATGGCTTGCTCATTTTGTGGCAGTCACATGATGTACAGGCAGTTGCCAACCAGCCTAACTCTTATCCCTGCAGCTTTCTGAGTCATAAGCAGGGGATACTGTTTTCTTAGCATGGGTAGGACTCTTCCATTTTTGCTCTGTTTCTGGTATATGCAATCACAGTGATCAAATCCAAATGGGACTGATAGGTGTTTGCCTTCAACAGTTCATGGCTGAACCATTTGAGTAGTAAGTAGAGATGGGCATGAAATGAAAATATAGTATTTCACTTCATTTCATTTTGTTTCGTTTCTTTAGTAATTTCATTTCATTTTGTTACTAACAAATTTTTTAAAACAATTTTGGAATAAAACAAAATGAAACAAAATGCTTTATAATGGCTTCTATGGGCCCTAGAGGCACCAAAACCACAGAGTAGCTTCTGTGGTCTCTTCCCTATAAGCCCCTCAAATTCAGATAGGTTTGGAGTTCAGAAGTCTGAATTCTTAAACTCCAAATGAGGTCCCTCAGGAGAAAATTATTCTAACTTAGTTGGGCAAGCAATTAGTGGCTTCCCATCTCAATTAGAATGATTTTCTCTTAGGGGGACTGCATTTGGAATTTAATAACTTACCCATGAACCCAAACCTCTGCAAATTTGGGGGGCTTACCAGGAAGAGTCCAAAGAAGCTACTCTGCAATTTGGGTTCATCTAGGATGAATCACATCATTCCCAGAGGAAAAAATGTCATTTAGTTTCATTTTGAAATGAAACACATCCTACTGTTTTGTTAAGTAATGAAATGATTCATTATGTAACACAATAATAAAGCAGTGTTTCATTTTTCATTTCCTGCCCATCTCTAGTAGTAAGCCAATACAGGGATATGTCCCTTACGAATTAATGGGGGGGGGGGATCCAGCTTTTCCCTGCTTCCTGCAGAGGGGGTGACAGGAAAGTACATGGTGAGTGACATTTTTCGCTTGTTTGTAATTTTTTTAAAAAAATCCAGTGCTTTTTCATCTTCCTGTCAAACCAATCACATACTAATAAATAAATAAACAGGTAAATTTATCTTACTTATAGGCTGCTTTTCTCCTAGTAAGTGGTTCAGGGCAGCTCACAAAATTGAAAAGATTTTAATTAAAAACACAATATATTATACTTTAAAAACAATTCAACTATAAAACTAATTAAAATGTTTACTCATGGGTCATGGAGCTTGTTTCCATCATGGCAAGATTAGAGCCAGAATCTTATCTATAATCCCTTTTTAGAACACAGGTTTTTCATATGACATTACCCTCTGCCCAGGAATATAGAATAATCTCCACTTTACACAATGAAACTTTGTCTTGGTAATCAAACAATTGAAAAATTAGCCTCTTTGGACTACATGTGCCTGAGAAGCCCAGGCTGAATGTGGAAGCTAGGAGTTGTAGTTAAA
Source organism: Phrynocephalus versicolor (assembly GCA_023846285.1). Classification (NCBI taxonomy): domain Eukaryota; kingdom Metazoa; phylum Chordata; class Lepidosauria; order Squamata; family Agamidae; genus Phrynocephalus; species Phrynocephalus versicolor. Next base: position 8,811,237 of record JAHTLZ010000129.1, on the reverse strand, counting down.
AATCTGCAACATTTTTTCAAGCTGTGTTGATGACTGAAACTCCTCAATGCCTACAGGGCATTGTCCCCAACCCCACCTTATCCAAATGTAGTGCTCAACCGAAGAGTGTGGACAATTACTGTCCTTTTTTATTATGCTTCCCATAGTTCCAGCTGAGCTACATGATGGCGAAAATACTGCAAGTGATCTCCCTACTTCTAGCAATGAGATAGAAAGTTAAATAGCTATCTGATCACCAGCATTTCATAGCACAAAGAATTTGCAGCCGAAGGCAGTCCCTTGACTCAGACAAATGGTAGAGCCGGCACTGCATTCTTAGGCTGTTGGAGACTTTTCTCTTAAAACAGCAGCTGGGACAGCAGGAACTTGATCAAGCTGTGTTTTCCAAATAAAAAAACATTTGTCTGTCTAAGTTACTGTCAGCTACTTTCTGGATTTCTTATTTACTTCTGGTGCTGTGAGTGCCCCCCCCCCTTGCTCACAACTGCTGACACCGGCATCCATGCAAACCTAATTTTTAAAATGGCTGCAGCTGGAAATGATTACTTTGGTAGCTCTTGGGGTGATGTTAACTCAAATATTGATTGTTTATTAAAAAGCTTTTATCCATAGGAAAAGATAACACTTATGAAATGCGGCTAATCATTTACAGTGCATTAATGGATAGTGCTAATGTGTAATAATATTAGCAAAGCAATTTTTTAGGGTCTGCCAATCACCAGAAAATGACAATAACATTAAAGCATTCCCAGGAGATTATCACTTCCCCTTGAATTTCTTTAGAGGGCAGTATATTGAAAGACAGGGAAACATGTGAAATACATGGCATGGAAAACAGCACTACAGTACGTCAGGACACCAATTAGAGTCTAAAAGTTGACAGGCTTCTTTCAGTTTGCATTACCAAGACTCTCTCTGGGGCAGATGCAGTTTTTAAGCCCCTCACCAGAAAAAAAAGAGCACATCTTGCATGAATCACCTGAAAATATAATTGTTTTATACCATAAGACAACGGCCACAGCATCCAGATATATTTTTGGCTCACTTTCTCCCCTGTATTTCTCATGAAACAGTTTCATTGGGATTGAAATTGTGTTTTCTTGACACAGTTTGAAAGCATATATCAGGGGCGAAATTGTCAGGTTGAGTAGGTTATTGATATTTGCATGTTATAGTTATATTTTAATTAGTTGTTATTTTAATATATTTTCTCAGCTGCCTTTGATTTCCACAGTCAGAGAAAGATAAGATAGAAATTGGATGGATGGATGGATGGATGGATGGATGGATGGATGGATGGAAGAAAGGAAGGGAATAGCAAAGATGATAAGAATACTAATTATTAGGCAGAGATCTAGGGAACTGTGGTTGCACCCTGGCTTTGGGGAATAAAGAAAAGATGGCTCCCTGCCAAGAGAAGGTCAAACTTCTGGCTCCCTGCCAAGAGAAGGTCAAATCATGGAGTTCAGGGTTGGGACATGTTTGCCCGCTTGCCCAAGACGTTTGGCGCTATGGGTTCATGCCTATCTGGGGACATCTGCCCAAGTCTGGGAGTCCATATAAGGTGGCTCCCACCCTGCCTCAGCCTCTTTTGGCGAGACCTTCAGCAGCACCCCTGGGCAGCATGCTGTGAGTCAAAGGGTGAAATAAGATGAGCGGCAGCAGCCCGCAGCAGTGCAGTTGAGAGATTGTGGCAGGAGGTAATTGGCCCGCACGATTGGCCTTAGTTGGGGGTGGGGTAGTGTACTAGGGTGAGTGGGGAGGGTGGGGGAGAGATTAGTGTGCTTCCTGCATGGCCACTGGGGATACGGGGAGGTTTAAAGGTATAATGTAGGGAGAGCACTCTGATTTTTACATCTCTGCTTTGGACATTCACCACAATCCCCTCGCTTGGTCGCTGGCTTTGCCCTTGCTGGGTTTCACTGGGGATCAGACCAGAGGGGGCCCAAAGGAAGGGAAGGTGGCTAGCTCCCACAGCTGGCCACAGCAGTGTCCAAACTGGGGGAGTTGGGGGCTGGGGCCCACCCTCACCCTCCTTATCTCCACCTGTGACCATCCAGTGGACCCAGCCCATCTATTCATTCCTTATTGTGCCACCATGTACATCCACGGCTATTCCCTCTGCAGCCTATTGTTGAGTGGTCGTACACAGGGACATAGGTCACGGCCACACCAGCATTCTCTGTGTATATAAATTTCATGCGTATTTTTTTAGGGTGGTCACATGGTTTTTAATGTGCAGTTAGTATCCTCTCTTCTGTGTCGTATTTTCCTAATCTGTTTCTCTCTCTACCTGTCTACTTCACATTTTCCCCTTCTTTCCTGCTCTCTTTCCCAAGCTTCCATTGCCAAAAAGGGGAACAACAGTTTTTACTGTGTATTTTCAGTGTCCTGTCATGGTTATAGAAGCAAATAAATACAGTGGACCCTCGTATAACGGAGGGTCCGTACAACGAAAAACTTGTACAACGAAAAAAATCCACCCCCCTCCACCCCCCGCAGCCACCTCCGTCCATCACCTGCGGCCCCGGGAAGAGGACGGGGGGCGGTCGATGCCCGCGGCCGGCGGGAGCAGCAAGGCGGTGGCGGCAGCGGCTCCCGGATCGGCCCCGCGAGGCCGGAGACGGTGCCCGCGGGGCCGGGCGGAGTAGCAAGGCGGCGGCGGCGGCTCCCGGGTCGGCCCCGCAAGGCCCGAGACGGTGCCCACGGGGCTGGCGGGAGCAAGGCAGCAGCGGTGGCTCCCGGGTCGGCCCCGCAAGGCCCGAGACGGTGCCCGCGGGGCTGCCGGGAGCAAGGCGGCAGCGGCGGCGGCGGCTCCCGGGTCGGCCCCGCAAGGCCCAAGACGGTGCCCGCGGGGCCGGCGGGAGCATGGCGGCGGCGGCGGCGGCGGCTCCCGGGTCGGCCCCACAAGGCCCGAGATGGTGCCCACGGGGCCGGCGGGGGCAGCACCCCCACGGTCTCCTTCGCGGGACCACCTTCGCCCGGCCGCCAGGGGAAAGAGGAAAGGAGGGAGGGGAGACGAGGGGGCACCCAGGACAAGCGGTGCACCCCACTCCCTTCCCCCACCCCCGCGGCCACCTTCCCCCGACCACTTCTGGCCGCCGGGGGAAAGAGGGAAGGAGGGAGGGGAGATGAGGGGGCGCCCAGGACAAGCGGCGCACCCCACTCCCTTCCCCCACCCCTGTGGCCACCTTCCCCCGACCACCTCTGGCTGCCGGGGGAAAGGGAAGGAGGGAGGGGAGACGAGGGGGCACCCAGGACAAGCGGCACACCCCACTCCCTTCCCCCACCCCCGTGGCCACCTTCCCCCGACCACCTCTGGCTGCCGGGGGAAAGAAGGAAGGAGGGAGGCGGAGGGGGGTGACCATGCATTGAAATGGATTACATTCGCTTTCAATGCATTCCTATGGCAAATTAGAACTTGTACAACGAAAAATTTGTATAACGTAATTTAATTGGGAACCAATTAATTATGTTATACAAGGTATCACTGTAAGCATTTTCAAGCGAAGTTTCTAAATCCAGCCCCTGGTGGTGGTTACTGAAACTTCACTGAAACTGCTGTTCAAGGGGCGTGGTCGACCGCAGTGGGGGCAGCCCCCACTCCCCCACTACCCACAGCCTGATTTGTGGGGAAAAACAGCTGGGAGGTGGTGGCCACAAGGGAGAATGGAGCAAGCAGTGGAAAATTCAAATGGAACACTGCTTGCTCCTTTCTGCCTTGCCACCCGCCTTCCAGCTGGGTTTTGTCAGGTGATAACCATTTGGAAGCTGCCACCACCCAGTTGGGTTTGTTTGACAGGTGGGGCTGTACTCACTGGGAACAGCATGACCAGTCAAAAGACCTCACCTGGGTGGCAGCAGCTTCCACATTGTTTCATTACTCATTTAGTTTCGTTACTAAAATTCAATAAAAATCATTTAGTAATGAAACGAAACAAAACACAATGAGTAATGAAATGAAATGAAACAAAACACTTTAATTTTCTGTTTCGTGCCCATCTCTAGTAGGTACTCATAATCCAAGCAAAGGCCATCAGAGGGGAATTTGAAACCTACATTCCTGACCTGTTTTTGCAGATTACATTTTGAAACTCACTTTGAGAAGTAAACCGGGCATGGACATCTGCCATTAACTTTTGAAACTTTTGTTGTTTTTTCTCCTCTATCTACAATATATTGGTGGATAATCTGGTGAATTCCAGCTTGTCCTGAATTTTTTTTAAAAAAGAAAATCTATTTTAGTGCTCTAAAAAAGGTATTACCTACTTTGATACATATTATCACTGCTGCCATAGAGAGAGAAAATATAGAAATTGCTCTCTTTCCCCTTTAGCTTTATTTTTGTCAGACAAGCCCATTTTGGTGAGTGTGTGGAGGATTGTTGCCTGATTTGTGCAGTAATAATGAAAACAAGCCAAGGTTTTCAGATAAGAAAATGCTCTGGGAAGATAAGAGGCAAAAAATCAAGAACAGCACAAGGTGAGTTAGGACAATAATCTGGATGTCTGGGAAATATCTGTGCAAAAAATGTTCTGTCTGGAAAAGTTCTAAAGCTGACAGTTATCATTTCCCTCAACAACGGGGTACTGTGTATTCAATAGGAACTGATTATTCCACATGGCCACCACCAACACAGCCAATCAGCCAGCATTTTCACAGATCCAGCTGTTTCTAACAGACAAGAAACATAAAGTGGGAAAATAAATCTATGCAATTACCATGCAATGGCCAGGCCAGATAACTGGCAGTTCAGCAAGTGAGTGAAGAGACAGCACTTGTGTCAAAATGCTTGTTTCTTTATTTTTTATGAAGTTAAGCCTCATGCTTTATAGACAGATAGCTCTAGTATTTGACACTTGAGAAGCATATGAACATGGCTTGCATAAAATGCAAAGGAATAGTGAAATACATAATCTGACTTGGCTATATTTTAAAATGTATGAAAGTGTTCCAGAATGCCTGAGGTGGGTTTCTGTTTGGAAATGGTGGAAGAATAAAGGGCAACGTGGATTGTTGTGGAGTGAAGTGAGATATTTTAGGTATAATACAACTCAAATTTCTATTTTGATTTTTTAAAAAATACCTCAAATACTTATATAGGAAAACAATTAAAATAACCACTGACAAATTTATTAAACTTTGTATTTTGCAAATTTTCTCATCCTGGCCTTCTCCACATATACTGCATGAATCAGAGAAATGGTGATGTGTCACAATTCATAATTCATCAACACTGACAAATCATGAATCACAAATTTAGATATTTTTTCTCCAACAAATGATCAAATAATTTGTTTATTCATTTTGCTTTAAACACCCTATAAAATGTCCTCACCCAAAGGCACCAAAATCTCAGATAATCTTTGCCTGGCTCTCCTCTGCAATCCCTGCAAGTTTGGTGGTTTGTTTTTTCAGATTTCTGGCCCCTATATTCCAAGGACAGTCTTTGGCAGGATTATTTTTCTTGGGAGGAGAGAGTATTAGTGTCTAGTGCTGGTTTTATAGCAATGATTTGTTTACGAGCTGAGAGGATGAGAGAAGGATTAGAATGATCGAATCTCACATTATGAACCAGCTTGGGTGCTAAGGTCATCAGGACAGGCCCTTCTCTCCATCCCACCACCCTCACAGGTACATCTTATGGGAACACATGACAAGGTCTTCTCGGCTGCTGCACCCAGACTCTGGAACTCTCTCCCACTAGATACCAGGACTGCCCCCATCCCTGCTGTCTTTCCAGAAACAGGCAAAGACCTTTCTTCTCAGGCCAGCTTTCACAGAATGATGGACTGCCATACATAGCCACACAGACTTGTATTTATAACCACTTATAATAACAAGGCCAGGGAGGTGACAGCATTCCAATTGAACTCTTTAAAATCTTAAAAGAGGATGCTGTAAACGTGCTGCACACGATATGCCAGCAAATTTGGAAAACCCAGCAGTGGCCAGAGGACTGGAAAATATCAGTCTACATCCAAATCCCAAAGAAATGAAACACCAAAGAATGCTCCAACTATCGCACAATTGCACTCATTTCACATGCTAGCATGGTTATGCTCAAAATTCTAGAAGGCAGGCTTCAGCAGTATGTGGAAAGAGAACTTCCAGAAGTACAAGCTGGATTTCAAAGGGGCAGAGGAACTAGAGATCAAATTGCCAACATGCACTGGATTATGGAGAAAGCCAGAGAGTTCCAGAAAAACATCTACTTCTGCTTCATTGACTATGCCAAAGCCTTTGACTGTGTAGACCACAACAAACTATGGCAAGTCCTTAAAGGAATGGGAGTGCCTGACCACCTTATCTGTCTCCTATGAAATCTATATGTGGGACAAGCAGCAACCGTCAGAACTGGATATGGAACAACTGACTGGTTTAGAATTGGTAAAGGAGTATGACAAGGCTGTATACTGTCACCTTGCCTATTTAACTTATATGCAGAGTACATCATGAGAAAGGCAGGTCTGGATGAATCACAAGCCGGAATTAAGATTGCTGGAAGAAATATGAACAACCTCAGAAACGCAGATGATAATACTCTAATAGGAGAGAGTGAGGAAGAATTAAAGAACCTCTTAATGAGGGTGAAAGAGGAGAGTGAAAAAAATGGGCTGAAGCTCAACATCAAAAAAACTAAGATCATGGCCACCAGTCCCATCACCTCCTGGCAAATAGAAGGGGAAGAAATGGAGGCAATGACAGAGATTATTTTCTTGGGCTCCTTGATCACTGCAGATGGCGACTGCAGCAACGAAATAAAAAGACGCCTGCTTCTTGGGAGGAAAGCAGTGGCAAACTTAGATAGCATCCTAAAGAGCAGAGACATCACTTTGCCAATTTAAGGTCAGGATAGTCAAAGCTATGGTTTTCCCAGTAGTGATGTATGGAAGTGAAAGTTGGACTATAAAGAAGGCTGATCGCTGCAGAATTGATGCTTTTGAGCTGTGGTGCTGGAGGAGAGTCTTGAGAGTCCCCTGGACTGCAAGGAGATCAAACCTATCCATCCTGAAAGAAATCAACCCCGAGTGTTCGCTGGAAGGACAGATTTTGAAGCTGAGGCTCCAGTACTTTGGCCACCTCATGAGAAGAGAGGACTCCTTGGAAAAGTCCCTGATGCTGGGAAAGACCGAAGGCAAAAGGAAAAGAGGAAGACAGAGAATGAGATGGTTGGACGGTGTCATCAATGCAACCAATATGAATTTGACCAAACTCCGGGAGGCAGTGGAGGATAGGAAGGCCTGGTGAGCTCTGGTCCATGGGGTCACGAAGAGTCAGACACGACTGAACGACTGAACAAGAACAAATAATAACTTTGTGCTTTTATCTCTCCTTGTGTGATTACATTGACATTATGTTATCAATTGTTAGTTCCCATCCTTAATAACTTTTAGATGGTCTACCATACATGATTACATGAAATTGATACTCTTTTCTTAACTGCTCACATTCTCTTTTAGCTTCAGTGTTATCTTCTAATGCTGTAAGAAACCCCTCAATTCCCTGTTCTTAAACTTGAATATGTCTTAATCACACTAGACTGTATATTGTCCCTCACTACTGTAAACTGCCTTAGGTACTTTTCCAAGGAGAAAGGTGGGGTAAAAAGACTCATAAATAAATAAAAATAAATAACCTTACAAGAACACAGCATTAGCCCATAAAGCAGCATCAGCTTTCAAAAAATTGTAGTAGGATAATCTTTGCAACTCCGATTGGCTTCTTCCTCTTAGCTCCCTGCTAGTGACATACATTCAGTTGGAGGAACAACTTTCTTTGGTGCCATCAAAAGTGTAAGCACACATTTCTAGTTAGTTGTAGTCACCCATTATCAAAGATTGTTGATGATGTGCCTGATGGATTACCCTAGATAGAGATTACCCATACAACACTGGGCATAAAAATCTGTTTCCTCTTTCCTGCCTGCCCCCAATATTTTCAAATGTCCTAAAGCTCTGACTGAAGATGCAGCTAAAATGCTCCCCAACACATTCCATGTCCTTGTCCATGTACTTTCTTCAGTCTGATAGGATGTCTGATAGCCTTTAAGTCTTGTTCTCACAAAGAAAAATGATGAAACCATATGGAAACATTGATGGGGACTGAAGCAATGATATTCAATTTTACATGCCCCCCCACCATTGAAGAATATAAGTAATATATTCCGGCAATCATCTAGAAAAGTTGTGTCAGTATATAGTCACTAGCACTACCAGGTCAGAAGGATTTCAGCCCCAAATCTGAGGCCTTGAGATATCACAAGGAGGGGCCTGTGATATCAAATAGGTGGGACAGGAGTAGAGGTGGAGATATTTTTTTTTTTTAAAAAAGGTGATTCATCATGATTTGTGATTCATCAGGGTTGATGAATTGACAAATCAATGAATTTCCAGTGACAAATAGATGGATAGATTTGTCTCCTCTTAAAAATGCTATACCCCCTAAAATAAGGAGGCTCCAAATTGGCAGAGATGCTTCCTCTGCTTCTCCTCTACAAGCCCTCCACATTTTGGTGAAGACTAGGGTTCAGAAGTCTGAGTTATGCAGCCCTAAAGAGGATCCAGAGAAAAGTGCCTTCCAGGTATCCACAGACATCATACTTTCAGAGAGGCATCTTCCAACTCTCCCCTAAAATAACTCTAAATTTGGTGAATACTTGGTTTCAGACATCTGAGTATACATCTGCAAATTGACCCCTCTAGCGAATTGTTCTTCAGAAACTGGATATTGTAGAGACTGGTCAGAAGATGCCTCCCTCCAGTTTTAGAGTCTCTGGATATCTTGGGGGACATTTTATAATAAAATTAATTAACAAATCAAAAATTGCTAAAAATTCATCAGTCTGTATTCGTTGGGGTACATTTATGATGAATATAAATTGACAAATTTCTCAGAAAATTTTATTCATATTTCAGTTCATCTCCATCTCTGGTTAGGAGGGAAGTTTGTCTTGACTGATGGGGTTCCAGACTTCTGGATCCAGAAACAGGAACACACCAATAACAGAAAGCTAATATCTTTATTAAAGAGACATTAGAACAGGAAATATGAACTGTAAGGGAGCAAAGGATGCAGAACACTTGACTGTATGTCCCTTTTGCTTGTTGGAAATCCCTGGAGAGCAAGAGCAGATGATCCTTAATATCAACATTTGTGCAGCACTTCCCAAAATCCACATCTATGCTAAAGTTACTTAGACAAAGACCCCAAGCCTTTTTTAAACCTTAGATATCACAGCAATGAGGTGCACCTGCTCTATGTTTACATTTCACTAATTGGCAAAATGATAATAGAGTGCCTCACTAACAATCAAGCTGATAAAAGAATCACTCATGAAAGCATAAGCCAATTGAAGATCTGTCTAGCCTAGGACCTAGATGCCCTTGCACTACAGCAGAAAGTCACCTGTCCATGACAGTGGGCTAAAGGATGGATTTTCCACTACCAAATAACTCCCCTGATTTGTCATAAAAAATGAGGTCAAGAGTATGTCCAGCTATGTGTGTGGGACAGGTTCGTGGACGTCATGGTGTCCATGAACTCTGCCGCTGGCCCTGACAACTCCGCCTCTGCATGGATGTGGAAATCGCCAAGAAGCAACATTCTTGACATTTTCAGCAGCGCAGCTGAGACAAAGTCTGACAGTTTGGGGAGAGCTAGTGCTGGGTCACGGGGAGACCAGTAAACTGGCATCAGCTCTACTCTGTCCCTAGTACCCAGACAGACTTCCCACTGACAATGCAGAGGACCTGCTCAGGCAGATGTCATTATTGGCCACAATGGCAATCCCCTCCCCTTCCCTCTGCTCTGCTCTGCTCTGCAATTGAATAATCAGGAGGACAAGAGAAGGCTCCACCCTCCTCCCGCATCCAGCTCTCTGTAATACAGGTCAAGTGAGCTTTTGAGTCTTGAATTAAATCGCGATCAGATGACATTCATTTCCCACTGACCTGGCATTTAGCAACATCATGGCCTGGGACCAGAATACCTGGCAGAGCGAATCCCCCAGTGGCCAACTTCGGCTCGACCAACTCGAATGTCGCGGGCGCACTCTCTGTGGGTGGCCATGCCCAGGGAGGCTCAGAAGATAGTCACCCATTGCCGAGCCTTCTCTGTGGCTGGCCCCTCTTTATGGAATCATCTCCTGCCTGAGGTGCGCCTTGCACAGTCCCTGCCAGCCTTCAAAAAAGCCTTAAAGGCCCTGCTTTTTCAGGAGGCGTTTGGTGACAGTTTTTTTCAACCCGCCATCTGCCGCTTATTATTGATTTTTACCTGAACTGTTTATTGGAGGGGTGCCCAAACTTTTTGTAAGGAGGGCCAGATTTGGTGGCTGAGAATGTGTCAGGGGCCGGTTGCTCCCTGACCCTGCCACCCCACTGCAAGCCCCACCCACTGACCCCTTGCAACCCTATCCGCAGGAAGGAAGGTGGGGACCAAGGGAGGGAGGAAGGAAGGTGTAAACCAAGAGAAGAAGGAAGGAAGGTGGGGACCAAGGGAGGGAGGGAGGAAGGAAGGAAGGTTGGGACCAAGGGAGGAAGGAAAGAAGGACTGGACGAGGTACAAAGAAAGCACAGGGAGCCATGGCCACAGGTCTCCCCTTGGAAGAGGTGATATACTTTGCACCCCCGAAGATCTCCAGTGGTGGCAACGGCTCACCCGCCAGCACACCCCAAAGCTCCTTGGTGGTAGCAGAGGCCCACTGGCCTGCCCACCCCCAACTTTCCCCTGCTTTGCCGGTGGCATCCTCCCAGCCGCCCAAGCTTCCCAGCGGTGTCAGTGTTGGCAGAAGATTTAAAAAAAAAAATGGGGCGAAGGAGGGGGAGGGAGGGGTGGGCCATCCAGCCATGGGCCACTCAGAATGGCCTGATGGGCCGGATTTGGCCCCCGGACCAGACTTTGGGCAGGCCTGGTTTATTGATTTTGGTAACTTGTTTTAATCTCCGTCTATTGTTTGTTTCCTTTGTTGTACACGGCCTGGAGTTCCGTCCGGAAGACAGGCAGTATATAAGCTCAAATAATAAATAAATAAATAAATAAATAAATAAATAAATAAATAAATAAATAAATAAAGCAGAGACAGAGCAGAGGGGACATTTTGGTGGAGCTGACCACCTCATATCTGGCATTCAGGTGGATGGCTGGACGGCTGGGATAGGTATTATGCATCTATCCCTGCTTCCCAGAAGCTGGCGTGCCATCCATCTGGAAGTGACTATTGTGACTATTGAATGAACCTGTCCCACACACATAGCTGTGACTATTGAATCCTTCCTTTCTGATATACCTCCATAAGGCTGGCTCCAAAGGGGGGAGGACAAAAGCAAACAAATAAACAAGCAAACAACAAGCACACAAGTAACCCTAACCCACCCAGAGACTCTGGTCCCTATGAGCTATAAACACCAAAAAGTGAGGCAGAAACAATGCTCTGATAAGTCCCTAAGCAAGCTCAGCTCTTGAAGGTGCTCCTTCCCTGGCCAGGTGGCTGTTGTTGAGGAGGGAGGTGAGGCAGGCCAGATAGCAGTGGAGCAAAGGCCTGGTCCTGGAAGGCAGCAGGGGGTCCGAGGACAAATCTACCACAGAAAACTATGGAAGCAGCCCCTCTGGCTCTCACCCAGGACCTGTAGGAGTGGCAGATGACAGGGAATCTCCTGGCACAGGGACACTATATTGAGTTTTATATTTATTTATTTTTTAAAAAATAACAGTTTAAATTGGTTTTAAATAATTCAAGCTTTTGAAATGGTATACCTGTTTTAAAATGTTAGTTCATTTAACTCTGTTTTAATAATGGAATGTATTGTCTTTTAAAAACCATGTTGTCTTTTATATGTATACTGTAAGCAACCATAGGTCCCACAAAAGAGAAAGACTAGATAATCAGTAAGTAAATTACTGAATGGCTGAAGTCCCATTTCTTAGTGTAGTGTATAGTATGTATGGTATGCAGCAACTTAAGTATGCCCATTTGGGCCAATGAAACTTCTAGAATATTGGCTAGAAATGGTCATAAACTGGAAAAAATCTAATTCATCATGAATCATCAAACTTTTCCCCAACAAACGAATGGCTCAATTTGTCAGTTTGTCATGACTTTTGAAAAGCTATAAAACAACACCTCCAGGAATCTAGAGACACCAAAACCACAGAGAAGCTTTCCCTGATTCTCCTCTACAATTCATACGTCTGGTGAGTTTTGAGATTTGGACAGCCAAGTTAAAAAACCCCAAACAGGGCTCCAATGGGAAAATGATGAGGCTGCAGATGACATGGGGGCTTTAGAAAGTACCCCAACGGTGTAGCCAAACTGACAAATCAAAACTTATTTGAAAATAAATATTTCTCTTGGGTTGTTACATTTTGATGAATACAAATCAATGAATTTGTGATTTTGAATGAATGTTGCAATTCGTTTTAAAACCCATGCCCATCCTTAGAGTTGACTCACTGAATCCCCACTAATTCAGTAGGCCTACTTTAGTGTTGCTAAGAAACAGGATTTCAGCTACATATACATTTCCCCACATATTTGAATGTTCTGTTCCATTTTTGTATGGACCTTTACTGCACCTTTACTTGCACATAATTTGAATCAGAGCAAGAAACCTGCTGTTTTTGATTTCTTCCCAATGGCAGGAAAATGAAAGAGAGGCACAATTTACTACTAATAGTTTCACAGATAAATTCTTCAGTATATCTATACCGTTAAAATAAATCTCTTTTGCATCCCTGGTAGCCCAGATGACATCAAGGGGCTGCCTGCTTCTTTCATATCATCAGATCCCTAGCCATAGCTTGTGCTACAGTGTGGGATGGTGGTGACAGAAACCTTTTTCAGATGGCCCAGATAAAGTCTCTTTTCCCCTCTTCTACACACAATCACAAAAGGAATTAAATCCTCCCCCCCACCCCAAGAATACTGGGTGGAAGGGCTGACTCAGAGGACAATATGATTCATAGTGTAGTGTTGAACCGACCTAACTGCAGATCATGACATTTTGTCAAATAGTCTAAACAATGAACCACCATCATTTGTCTAGATTTCTTTTCCCATTACTAGAAGCACAATTCTTAGCCACTCAGAACGCTCTTCACTGATAGTCCTATTCAGGTGTTACCATGGTGATCCAACATATGATGAGACCAGCACACTAGGGCTCCTCTTCCATTGTCACTTTCCTCATGTGAAAAGTAACAGATATTCTGCCAAATAGTTCCTGTGGAAAGCGTTTCATGTGGAAAGTGACAAGCCTGAAGAAGAGCAGTTCCTATAAGTGTGGAAAGTAGCTATGAGAACAAGTTTGCTGTGGATTTTAGTGGTCATCCTCCCAGAGAGGATTCATTTAGGTTGCGTTCACATGATCACTAAAATCCACAGCAAACTTTGATCCAGATCACACACACCTCCAGAGAGGTCACGAGGTTGATGCTGCAAATCGGATGTTCCCATGGTTGTGTTTTGAAAATACACATCCGTTCTGATTCCACAACTGAGAACCGCAGAAAAGGCACCATAAAGGGGGGTGAAAAGGTTTTGGTGCAGATTTTCTGTGTTCCCACAGACTTGAGTAATGGTTTAAAATCCGCATTGGAACAGCGAGACAAGGATGAACGTTGAATGAATGAGGATCTAGTGAAACAACTTCTCTGTCACTTCAATGGATTCAAAGGAGCATATTCTAACTGTGCCCTTCTATGTAAGAGAGAGTTGGGGTAGACTGATTTAAATCAGTCGAACCTACAGATAACCTGACTCATCCATCACCCACTGAATCAATGGGGCTATCATGGTGTGAGGTACAGAATTTGAGCAACAGAATTTTGGCAATCATGTCGTGCAACTGTTCATGGGCTATTCTATGAGACCAACTGGTGCTCTCTGGAATCCTCGGGAAGATCAACTTTATATGAGGAGAGAGTCAGCCATATTATTCCCAATGGGCAACCTGAAGTTGTATTGGCAGGAGTGGTTTTACCACAAGATCCACTATTCATCCTGACTTCCCGGCTGTATTTTACTCACTGAAATGTATTTATCAAAATGCATTCAGAAAATACATTAAAATATTTCTGCTACAGCCAGCTGCAAATTTCAATACTTAATAAGGGAATGAAAACATTAACTTATTGTTCACTGTTTGTTTTGTTTCATCCTGCACTGATAAACACGCAAAAAGTTTGAGAGTACTCATTTGATATATCAGTGGAACCTACAGATAACCTGACTCATCCAATACCCACTTTTTGATTTCTACAAGGGTCAGGGAAGGTCTGGCCGTGTAAATGTCACAGTTAAACTGAACCCTTTCGGCACCTTTTTAATTAGAATGTATGTCCACTTATTGCAACTCAGAATAAATAAAATGATAATAAATTAGAGCCAGTTAATGAAAAGTGCGCCTTTTCATTTCACAATGCATCGGCCACAAAAGTAATTAATTTATATTATGGTGCATAATAAAAGTAGGTTAAAATTAATTTTTCATTGAAACTTCCAACGCTAAGCCTAATAATTATAGCTCGTGATAATTCGGCTGGCTAGAAAAAGAAAAACTTTAATGCACTCCATTTTATAAATAATTATACTGTAGATGGGCGCCTAGTTCATAATGTCTTAATTAACAGCACCACTATTATAAGCAGAGAATGTCTGCTGAGTTTTCTTTGTTATTTCAATTACCTGCTGATTAGAGATGGGCACGAAATGATTTTTTTGTTTCAGTTTTCATTTTTTGTTTCATTCCCTAACCAAATGAAAAATGAACTGCCACTTCAAAGAAAAACAAAACGAAATGACTTCATTCTGGTTTTTTTTTATATAGAACTGCATTGAACAATAAATTCCTATAGGAAACTGCTTTTAAAACCCTGCGGCATTCCCCCCAATGTGCCTGAATGGGTGGGGGAAAGTGCGGACTCTTTAAACTTTTTCTTGTCCCCAAAGCAAGCACCAATCAGCTGGTGCATGGGGCTTGCTAAGGGGACTAAAAAAAGTTTTTAACCCCCCCTCTTTCCCCTCAATGTGCCCGATTGGATGGGGGGGGGAAGCACAGGCTTTTAAAATATTTTTTCTCAGTCACTAAAGCCCCATATGCCAGCTGACTGGCGCTTGGGGAGGACAGACACGCTGGCTTCCTGACCATTTTCAGCGGAGTCCTTTTGAGCGGTCATCAGCTGGACCCCTTTAAAAATGGCCCAGTCAGCACTGGAGGGGGGTTCCCCTGGTGGCAGTTGGGCCATTTTTAAAGAAGTTCAGCCAATGACAGCTTGGCAGGAACCCACTGAAAATGGCAGGGAAGCCAGTTCAGGACTCTCCTGCTGGTGTCCCAACTATTTTCAGAGGGCTGCCACTGAAAAGTGCAGGTTTTTAAAACTTTTTTTGCCAGCCACTAAAGCCCTGCATGCCAGCTGATTGGCGCTTGGGGAGGGCAGCCATGCTAGCTTCCTGACCATTTTCAGTGGGCTCCTGCTGAGCTGTCATCAGCTATATCCATTTAAAAATGAACCAGTCAGCACTGGGGGGGGGTCCCCTGGTGGTGACTGGGCCATTTTTAAAGAGGTCCAGCTGATGAAAACTCGGCAAGAGCCCTTTGAAAATGGTCGGGATGTCAGTTCAGGGCTCTCACATTGGCATCCTGACCGCCACTTGGTTCAGTGGCAAAAAAAGTGTTTAAACCTCCGTGCCTCCACCCCCATTGGGTACATTGGGGGAATGGCACACTTTTAAAATAAAACAAAAAATGAAAATAAACAGAAAACAAAATGCATTTTTAAAAAATCATTTCAAAAGAAACGAAATGGGGAAAACAAAATGAAAAATGAAATGAAACACCATTTTGGCTTTTTGTGCCCATCTCTACTGCTGATTCAATTGCCTACTGATGGCCATAGCATTTGAAGTAAGAAAAATAAAAAAGCAGGGAAAACTACCATGACTATGAAGTGGGAAAGCAGTTGATTGAAGCCTATGTTGCTTAGAGTAGCCATGTGACCTCACAAAACAGTGGTTCCCACCTTGGATCCCAAAATGTTCTGGAATAATTCCCAGAATTCGTGGCTAGCACAGCTAGTGGTGAAGGCTTCTTGGAGTTTTAGTCCAAGAACATCTTGAGACCCAAAGTTGGGAACCACTGGCTCAAGCAAGCAGAAGCCCTGCAGGGACTCCCAGAGGATAAACTTCTGAATAGATTCTCTATTTGAAGTCTTAAAGTACATTGCAAAGGTACAAAACTAGAAGAAGGGACTGCATAAGCCAAAAAAGTTGCCCCTTCTCTCTCTCCCTCTCTCTCCCTCCCTCCCTCCCCCCTCTCTGCAGATGAAACTGTTCAGCAAATCGATGTCCTCCTTTGTTTTCATTTCTTTTGGAAAATGCATACATAGTGAGCCAAATTGTCCATCACCCAGGGGGAAAAATCTAGAAGAAGTTGAGATGTTCTCTTGAAGATTATGTACCCAAGTAACATTTACAATTGTACTTCCTCTATCAAGCAGGGGTAGTGTTCTGGTTTCCATGGATGGCACTATCAAGCAGGGGTAGTGTTCTGGTTTCCATGGATGGAGAGAAATCTCATCAGTGTACCTGTTTATTTGTCATTGACAGGTAGGATAGATGATAATATTCTCCAGCTACAGATAGCATCAATCAGGGATGGGCTAGTTCACCATGGCTCATATGTTGTTTAGTCACTGAGAAAAGGAGTGAACTGGCCTGTCCCCAGCCTGACAAGTGCCCATCTCATTACACCCTTATATTCTACTTCCAAGTCAGTATGTCTGAAATCACAATATTGGGTTGAAATCAAGGAGCTCTAAAAGTTCCTTCTTTGTGATGAAGGTTTTAGCACTACCAGTCTGGCAACAATGAAAGGAGGAATTTTACTTTTTATCTCTGTACCAGAGAGGGATTAAGGATGTAACCAATACAATCATTTCAAAATAGATACAGTCACCCCCCGCCATTTCGCGGTTCAGGTACTGTGGTCCCACTACATCGTGCGGTGCTGGTGGTGGTGTGCGATCGGGTCGCTCCGCGCCCCCTGTGCTCCTCCGAGAAGCCCTGGGCCATGCGGGGGGCAGTGGGGGGCGATCGGGTCACCCCCGCCCCCCCACACTCCTCCAAGAAGCCTTGGGCCATGCAGGGGGGCGGCAGGGGCGACCAGGTCACTCCGTGCCACCCCCCACTCCTCCACACTCCTCTGAGAAGCCTCGGGGCCATGCGAGGGGGCGGGGGGGCACAATCTCCATTGAAATGCATTGGGATGCATTGAGCCAATGTATTCCAATGGGGAAATTTTTCTCCATTGAAATGCATTGCCAATGCATTTCAATGGAGATGGCCCCAGACGAGAAGTCTCGGGCGGCACGGGCGGGTGGTGGCGGGAGGTCAGATCCCACAACACTGCTTGCACACGCCGCCCCAAGACTTCTCGGACAGGAGTGGGATCGTCCCCCCTGCCCCCAGGCCCCACCCCACCTGCTTCCGCATATCGGGGATTTTCATGCATTGCGGGTGGGGTGGGTCCCTAACCCCCGCGATCAGTGGGGGTTTACTGTAGTCAGCTGTTGCTGGGTTTGTTGTGCTTGCATAAGACCAACATGACTACCACCATAACCACCATGGCAGCAGCAGCATTAGCAAAACCTCTGTTTTTGTGCATAACCTACTACTCTGTGCACAAAGAAATTAAACTCCCACCAAACTTCCCGTTGTACCAAGTACAAAAAGGTGCTTTATGGGTTTTCTTGTTTTTTAAAATTCATTTACACCAAATATAGCAGGCTCCTTGTACATGCATGACACCAGGAAAAGTTTAATACAGACAAAAAACCTTGACATCTGAACAATTCACAAGCATTCTCATAGGTTCACCCAGAAGAGAGAAGAGTTTCAGTGTTCTCAACTGTGAGGGTGAAATAAGTTTTTTTTAAACAAATATAAGTTAGATAGCCATTGGATCAAAATAGACATGGTTTGGGATCCTCAGTGGCCACTCTGTGGACCTGCCTTACTTTTTGTAGGTCATACCTGAAGTGAAAGCAATGGATTCAACAGGTTCCCTATGGCTGGAAGAGCTTCCTCTTCCTCTTCTAATATGACAAACACATGGTGAGACTGGCAATTCATCTAAATTCTGCCATGCTCCAATCTGTGCTTACCTTTTCATAACACACTGTCAAGCATCTGTGCAGACCCTCCTTGGTCTGTGGCTGTCTCAGCAGCTCATGTACCTAAAGAACAAGAAAGAATTAGCATCTCTCACACATTAGATGCATAGCTGTCTCCATGCCAAAACTTTGATCAAGTAGGGAAGCTAGCTGTAATCAAGGAACTTTCATTATTAAGAATGAACATTTTGCGCTCACCACTAAAATATTGCGAAAAAAATCTAGCATCACATTGGACAGTGGGCCAAATTCAATCATCAGTCCCAATCAATTTATAACAGTCTGTTTCTAAACACTCATTTTTAAAAAGCAGCCTTGACAACATGGCATTTTGGCAGCTGGGGCAAGCAGCACCATTTTCCATGGGCAGGAGCACACCTCCCTGTAAAACAAAAGGGGAATATCATGTTGCCCTCAAAGAAAAACATAGTGTATGCTTTCAAAAGAGAGGAAAACTAATATGACTCAGAGGTGATCACTAGGAGATTCACCTCTCAATTTGGGTGTTTTCTAAATTTTATTGCCCAGTTGCTTCACCCTCATGATAGCCCTCCCAACCGGAGGAGACCTATTGAATCAGTAACATAAATATTGACTTAGGCTGATACTTCACATCAATCTAATTGCTGTTCGTGGTCCCGCTGGGGACCGGTACAAAAAAATCTAACCGCACCTCCATTGTGGGACGAGGGGAGTTCATCCCGACCATGCCCCCTGAACTGCTATCTAAGCTGGATGAGAGATTCCCCTCCCTGGCCTTGGGAATCTCCTCATCTTGCTTCTCATTCCGATACAAGTGGCCGTGAGGTAAGGCTCATCACGCAACATACCATTCTCCATCTAGTGGTAGGAGTGCAAAGTGCCATTCACCAGTACATTCCCTATGGAGTAAGCAAGGCAGTGCATAGAGATTAAAAGACAAATGCCTCAAACTCAGCTCCGTAACACATTGAAGGCAAAGCTTCGGAGAATCGAAAGATCAAAAAAACTGAGGGTTGGGCTGGAAAAAAACAGAGAACAAAGGCATGGAATTTCACATCTCATCACGGAACGAGGACGAGCATTAACAGTCATGCCGGTATCATCCCTCATGCCCGTGAGTACACGGGAACAGGGACAGAACCGCAAGACCACGTGACTGCAACCAATATCAACACACAATGAACTTCCTCCTGGGATGAGAGTGGACGTGAAGTAAACGTCTTAGAAATAGGGATGGGCAACAAATGAGAAATGACACATCATTTTTTCATTTTGTTAGCTAATGAAACAAAACAAAACAAAATGACGACATGCCGTGTTGTTACTTATGAAACAAATTTGCATTTTTACATTGAAATGAACCAATTTGTTTCTCTAGAGCTCAGCTCCCTGGGGACCTAGAGACAACAAATTGTGAGTGCTCCATCCTTGCGATTTCCCCTTTATGCTCTCCAAACTTTGAGTGATTTGGTGTTCAGGAGGCTGAGCTATTAAACTTCACAGTGGGTGCCCCCTGGGAAAAAAAACATTTCTAAGCACCATTTTCTGTGCTTGGAAATACTGTTCCCGGGCAGCTAGCTCTCTCCTTTAGGCACCACAAATTTGGAGAGGTTTGGGGAACAGGGAGCAAGTTATTAAACTCCAAATGGGGAGCCCCAGTAGAAAAGCTTTTGTAATCCTAGATCGATTCCTATATTGTTATTTTTCATCAATATCTCCACGAGAAGAAGGAAAGGGAGAGAGGAACTTTGTTTTCTGCAGCCTGGATTACTAGTGTGAGGGTCATGGGAGAGTTTATTTTTCGTACCTGCTGCCTGCCTACCTTTGATGTGGTAGTAGCTTAGCTTTATTTATCAGGGAACCTCTATGGAATTGAACCCTTATTCACCGTTACCATGGTGCTGCGGGGCACAGAACGTAAAGCACAGAAAAACATGTGTGTGGTGTTTGTGCATGCCCCCCCTGTGCTCAGAGAGAAGACACACACAATACAACAGCACAGCTTCTGTTTGGGACTGGAAAGGTTTTAGAAGGCATGTTGGGAAGGGTTTTATATTCTTTCCCCCTCCTACCACCTTTGAACTACATTCCTTTCCACCAACACACATTGTGATTTCCACTACCAACCAGTACCAGTTCCCCTATTCTCAACTGGCACAATAAGAATGCGCCCAGCCATCCCTCTTAATCATGGCCCCATTTCAAATAAACAACAAAATAGAACTGGAGTCCTCCTATTCCATTATTCCTAGCTGGAGTATTCTGGCAAACTCCTGCCTTCCTCCTCAGCCTGCGGGCCTGCCTGCATGTTATGGGATCTGAAAGACCCATGTATTTCTACAACCTGCCTTGGTCTTCTTTAATTCTTGCTTGCCTGCCTGCCTGGTGGAGTGAAATTCTTCTGATACAGCTCTGTGTGCCTTGGTGGGCTTCAAGGGGAGAGTTAGAGGATGCTCTGAGTCCATGTCACAATGTTTTTCATGCTGCTAGGTGCCTGTCTGGGATCAATATTTTCAAGTAATTTAAAATCCCATAAGTTCTTATACTGGGGGCAACCGGTTTGGAGTTGAATAACTTGCCCCCCCCATATGCCAAACTTCTTCAAATTTGGAGTGCTTCAATGGGAGAGTTAGAGGATGCTCCACAGTAGAGATGGGCACGAAACGCACATTTTTTCGTTTCCATTACCCTTTGTCGTTTCCGTTACGTAACGAAACGACAAACAAAATTCTGATGAAAATGAAATGAAACGAACAGAACCACGAAGATTTTGTTCGTACATTTCATTTCCGTTACTGGCGGCGTGCAATAAAATTGAGCTGTTTTAAATGTTAAAAAATGCCCTGGACATCCATAAAAATGCAGCGATAATTATTTATACTGCCTGATAATACCTACAGGGGGGTTGGGGGGCTTAAAACATGCATTTATGTCTTTTCTCAGATCGCTGTATTTTTTTCCTTTAAGGGGAGTTAGGGCACATCGAACCAAAATGGTTCCCAGATGCCTAATATTGATTTCTTGGGTATTAAAACGCCCTGGACATCCATAAAAATGCAGTGATAATGTGATAATTATTTGAAAGTATTACCTACCAGGGGGTTGGGGTCCTTAAAATGTTTGTTTTTGTCTTCTCCCATCACGATGTATTTTTCTTTTCCCTTTAAGGATGACAAAATGGATGTTGCCACTCCAGCAGCCACAACATGGAGGCAAGCCATGTGATGGGATCATGTAAATTACTGGACAACTTCAACCAATAGCATGCCCAGGTTACAGACTGGGCAGGTCTGGCAGCCACAGAGGGCATAAAAAGCTCTGGCAGCCCCCCGAAATGCTTTAAAAATCGTGCAAAAAGCGGGTAGAAATGACGAACGAAAAACAAAAAACGGAAATGAAATTTTTTCAAAATTTTTTGCAGAAAACGGAAACGAAACGAAACAGACCTCTTAACGACAAACGACAAACGAAACGCCTTTTTTAAATTCATGCACATCTCTACTCCACAGTGATTTCCATGCTGCTAATTGCCTGGGATCAGTATTTCCAAGTACAGTGGTAACTCAACTTATGAATGTAATCCGTTCCAAATGCATGCTCTTAAGTCATGGAAAAATGCATGGAAATAAATTATAAGTCGAGCAGACCATATCTAAAATTTGTAAGGTGGCAGTTAAAATGCCAACAGTTTTCCGCTCTTAAGTCAAGCTGCTCTCAAGTCGAGCTGCTCTTAAGTCGGCGTACCAGTGTACTTTAAAATTACAAAAGTTCTTCTACTGGGTCACCCTGTTTGGTATCAAATAACATGCCCCTCATTCCCCAAACCTCTCCAAATTTGAGGTGCTTAATAGGGAGTAGTTGAGGGATGTCCTTGGCAATTTTCATGCTGCTAGCTACCTGGGAACAGTATTTCCAAGCACAGAAAATGGCACTTAGAAATGTTTTTTCTCACCTCTACAACCTGCAACTTTCAAAGGGCAAATCATACTGAAAAAAACAATATAGCAACCACTGGGAATTCCTACAGAAATGAGCCATGCCACCTTCACAAAGGACAGGCAAAAGGGAAAGAAAGAAAGAATTAGGATACAGAAGAATTATGTTTGGTTGTTTCTCGTAATTTTTCCAGAATATGTATTCACCTTCAAAAATTCAGTTAAACCACTTTTTCATTTTTTTTTCAATTTTAAAAAGTAAGAAAATACAAAAGCTAAACATTTTACCACCCAGAAGAGTTTTTTGAAGCTCTTAGAGAGTTAGCTGTGATTCCTTTTGTTTTCAAATATCTTCATGGTGCAGAATTGGGTTTCCTGTTCCTCCTTTTCTACTTTGAGATAGCTCTTTTCATTAATAGCTACATGGCAGGCATGTGTGTTGGATATTCAATGTGGTATAGAGGACTGAGTGATGGTCTAGGACTCAGGAAATCATGGAAACTCACTGGAGGCAGTCATTGGTAAAACTACTTATTTCCTTGAAAATCCTATTAGGGACACTATAAGTCAGATGCAAGTTGACAGCACATCACACAGAGAGAGAGAGAGGGAGGGAGGGAGGGAGGGAGGTGCCCCACGGTTCTCTACATGACAAAAAAATATGTACTTTGCCCCTGTGGATGGTTGGGAATATTATTCTTTTTATTTCTAATAATGAACAAATGTCTAATTTCTTCACAAATTCAGTGAAAGACTAGTGGCAGAGGGAAAAAGCTCAAAAAGGAAAAAAAGAGAATTAAAATTATGTCATCTCTAAAAGAAACTATGAATGTAATTAACAAAGAAAATGTAAATAAATGAGTTCTAGAACACTGGAATTTAAAGGTATGAAGGACAATCAAATGATGAAATGCGATAATAAAACAGAACTATGAGGGGGTATCCAAAAGTTTTAATTATCACCATGAAATAAAAAACATACAAAGTCACTTGTATTGGTCTATAGAGATGGGCACGACCAGGGAAAATGACGTTTTCGAGTTGTCGTGTGTCGGAGCCGGCCCGTTTCGGCTCGTTTCCATTTTTTGCGAAAATTTTCAAAAATTTGTCATTTCGTTTGTTGTTTTTTCGTCTGCCGTTAGTACTGGTTTGGGGGGGTAGCGGGCTCCTGGAGGCACCTCTCTGGGGTGGGTGCCTCCTCTGGCCCGCTATGAAGGGAAAGCGGGCTCCTGGAGGCACCTCTGTGCGGTGGGTGCCTCCTCTGGCCCGCTACAAAATGGCATGCATAGCCAATAGGATATGCATACCAAGTTGCAGTGGCAGGCAGAGACACCTCTTTTCGGTGCGTCTACTCTGACTCACTAAGAAGGACAGCATAGTGGCATACTGGCTGTACGGTGCACTTGGGAGCGAAGCGCTCTGGGCGCAGTCTATGGCTCACCAAGAAGGGAAGTGTACTTGCGTGTAGTGCAATGTGAGTACACAGATCTGGCTTAGGGTTAGGGTTAGCGCAAGGGCTAGGCTTAGGGTTACGGGTAAGGTTAGGGTGAGTTAGTGGGGTGCACCTCTGGGTGCCTCTCTGACCCACTAAGAAGGACAGTGTACTGGCGTATGGGTTAGGCTTAGGGTTCGGGTTCGGGTTCGGGTTCGGGCTACGGTTAGTGGGCTTTTTATGCCCGACTGGCACATCCCAGAAGTCTCAGTCAAAACCTGGTCAAGTGGCCATGCAATTGGTGGAATGGCTCCAAAAATTTGCATGGTCCACTCCCATGGCCAGCCCATCATTGCGCAGGTGTAAAAAAATAAAAAATAAAAATAAAATAAAATAAAATTAATGAAGACGTTTTGTTGCAAGAAAAACCCACTGCTGCTACTGTAAAAATTCAGGCAGTTTTAAAATAGCTATTTTCGCATGTTTCTGTTGTGCTTTGGTGTGTTTTTGGACCACCACGATTTCAAAATAAATATTGCTTGCAGTCACCCCATTTTGGATCCCTCGCCCGCACCGGATTGGCAAGTTAATGGCGAGACGACAAGGATGCGCAGCCCAGGAGAGGGGGGGAGGCCGGGGACCCCCCCCCCCCAAAACCCCCCCCTGGGAGGGGCCCCCACTGAGGCAGGCATATTTTCACCTGCTTTTTTGGCCGGGAATCATTTTTTTTTTAAATTTTAAAACTTTTTTTCTGTGCCGCGCTGCTTGGCGAGTTGGCGAGATGACAAGGATGCACAGCTCAGGAGAGGAGGGGGGAGGCCGGGGACACCCCCCCCAGAAACCACCCCTCTGGTAGGTGCCCTCAGGCAGGCATATTTTCGCCTTCTTTTTTGGCCGGCAATTGGTTTTTTATTTTTTATTTTTAAAACTTTTTTCTGTGCCGCTTGGCATCGCGCGATCGCTGCGATGCCGCCAGGAACGACCACGACAAATCAGACCCAATTTTTCTTTAGTCGGTTCGAGTTCGAGTTCTGGCGGAGTAATTGTCGTTCTTCGTTCCGTTCCGTAACGGAAACGAGGAACAGAAATGGAAACGAGGATTTCGCCGAGTCGTGCCCATGTCTAGTGGTCAAAGTTAGTTCTTCTCCACGTAGTCTCCCTGTAGAGTCAAACATTTTTGCCAGCATTTCTTCACCTGTTCCAAGCCCTTTTTGTAGAAGTCCTCCACTTTGCTCGAAAACCATCACACAGTTTCTCCAGAAGGTTGCAGTAGTAATCGCTGTTGAGGGTCTCGCCCTTCGGAAGGTAATCAGTTAAGATTACACCACGGCTATCCCAAAAAAATGGACAGCAAAAAATGGACAGCATATTACTTATTGCTCTTTTCACTGCAGAAATAGATTACATGCTCTTAGATTATTCTCCCTTTTTTTACACATGAACTCTAAAAGCAACAATGCCTACAGCATTACAACCAAAAACTTTCATTGAGGGTATATAATTTTCATTCTTTCTGAGTCTGAAATCAGACTTTTTCACTACAAGGTAGAATGTTCAGTCTCTCCTATTTCAATTCTGACAGGAAGTGTGATGTAGCTATCAGCTCTTTGGGAAATACTGAAGCAAACACTGAAAAGTCAGATATTATTCAACAATTTTAAGGGAAATGTAATCATTTTAATTGAATCCTAGGAAAAGGACAAAAGTAGCATTTGGAACTGCCCTGGGTGTCAAGATCTTTGTCCCATCGGTAGCCTCATTAAGAAGCTTCAGGATATACCCCACGAACTCAGAAAGCAGAAGCGAAACAAAACAGAAGCTCCACAGTAATGAGAAGAAAGCTTTTCCCCACTGCCCAACATTCATGCTTTGTTCAATGATCCAGTGAAACACTGACAGATGTAGGGACCCCTGTGCCTGTATTAGCACTTTCAGCAGTAAGACACTACGTGTAGTGAAATTGGAGCAAAGGAACATAAGGCTTTTGATATCTGTTAAGCAAGACTCTGAAGCACAAGACTCAAGATACGTTTGCTTAAGGTACTGGGATCTCCTTTGCAGCCAGGTTATTTCTCAATTGAAACTTGAAACAAGCAAAACCATGGGTTCCTCATGAAGGCAAGAGGGAGGAATCACTGTGAACAGAATTTTGTAGCATTTTCCCCCACAACTTCCAAAAAGTTAAAACATAAAAATAACCCCAGAAGGTCATTTCTTGTCGAGGTGTTGTGATTTGTTCTCAGAAGACCTAGAAATGGGTCACATAAGACATTCCTCGGTAAGGGAAATATGAGTGCTCATAACTGGCTCAAGAGAAGTACAATGCATATAAGACTAAAAAACAGCTAATAGACTTCCTAAAATATTAACATTTCCAGGTACATCCCAGACTTCATGGGACCATTTTTGTGTTGTTATGAATTGTGAAAACAGAGCTGGAATATAGAGGAAGCAAGCTTCACATTAGGATTCCAAATGGATTTTTCTGAATGCATATGTGGGTCTACCTTGGAGAAGGACACACCTAGTCCATCAGTTCTTTGTCTTTTGTGTCTATAAGAGCAAGTGCTGTAGGTATGTCCTGCCCACTTTAATGCAAATAGAGTTCCTAAGCAGCTGGGAGCACCTTTCTGGTCCCCAATTTAAGCTCTGGTCTGGTGCATTTAAGTGAGCATGTGAACCATACGGATATTGTTAAACTAAATGGTTTCTGTTTTTGATTCTTTCACGAGCCTTAATTAGGTAACAGAATGAATAACAAAGCCCACAGTGATAGGTTCATTTTGTTTTTCCCTGCTGGCAATGACACCCCGGCTGTCACTGCCCATGGGGGAGGAATGTGCAGAGGCAGGACCACGGCTCTCTCCCAACCCAAGAGATCTCCGCCACCGGTGGATGACAGCCGGCCTGGCTGTCATCCACCCGCAGTGGAGGGCATTCATGAGAGGGCCACGGTCTCGCTTCTGCAAGTGGAGGCGGGACTGCAGCTCTCTCCCGACCGAAGGGATATCTGCCCCGAGTGGATGACAGCCAGCGGATATCCCTTGGGTCAGGAGAGAGCCTCGGTCCACCTCCCCAAGTGGGCTGAAGCTGATCGGGGCTGGGGGAAAACCTTTATTTCTTACCACAGCACCAATCAGCTGGCACGGACTTGGGGGAGGGAAAATATGCACACACACAAACGTTGCACAAGCACCTCATATGCACCCAACCCCCAAAAGAGGAAAAAAACATGAAAAGAAACACAAAAC
This sequence comes from Phrynocephalus versicolor, assembly GCA_023846285.1. Lineage (NCBI taxonomy): Eukaryota > Metazoa > Chordata > Lepidosauria > Squamata > Agamidae > Phrynocephalus > Phrynocephalus versicolor. The sequence goes on along the minus strand of JAHTLZ010000129.1, from coordinate 8,784,469 downwards.
ACACACACAGCACAGAGAAATGAAACGAACCAAAATGAAAACAAAATGATTTTTTAAAAAAAATGTTTCAAACAAAACAAAATGAAACGGAGACTAAACAAAATGAAAACAAAATGCAATTTTTGCATTTTGTGCCCATCTCTAGCCTTAATTAGTTGTTAGGTCATCACATTTATCCATCATGAAAGAAGGAAAACATGCTATCCCCATTTCCTCCAGCATGGCTTTTCTCAGTCAAATGTGACAGGAGGTCTGAAGAAGGAAGACTTATCTACTGAGTGAGGCATGCTCCTTTTGTGAGTCATGTCATGGAAAAACCAAGGTTCTGACTTGGTTGGACATTCTTTGTAAGTAGGATAAGGAACCTTTTCCTTCCTCACACTGAGGGCTGTTTTGTGTTCAGCAACTGCAGTCCCTTGTTTTCCTTCCCCTTTTTCTCACTTGGTGACAGTAGATTGTGGGATGTATCAGGACCCATGCCCTAACTGCTAAAGATGCTACATCCTCCAGCAGAAAAGGAAGGGGATTTGGGGAGTGAAAAAAAAATGTATGTGAACTTCAGGGGGAGGGCAGGGGCAGCCTGACAAAAAGTGTGATAAGTCAACAGGATGTTGGTTTACAACTTGGTCCTTAAGGTTGAATATGCTACCTTGAACAGAAAGTAATCAAACTTGTTAAGAAGTCTGCTGTTATTTTCTCTTCTCTTTTTGGTAGCACCATATCTTGGGCTGTTATGCTTTAAAAACTCCCTGCCTGGAGAATCTAGGACTAAACAATGCTCTGGAGGTTTCTGCCAATATCCAAGGTAATATCAAGGTTAGAGATGGGCACGACTTAGCGGTATTTCCGTTTCCGTTTCCGTTACTCGTTTCCGTTACTCTACGGAAACGGAAACGGGAATTACTCCGCCAGACTTCGAGCTCGAACCGACGAACGAACAATTTGGTCTGATTTGTCGTGCTCGTTACTTGCATCGCGCGATCGCGCGCGATGCCAAGCGGCACAGAAAAAAAAAGTTTTTAAAAGTTAAAAAGCCCGGTTCCCGGCCAAAAAGCAGGCGGAAAAATGCCTGCCGTGCCTCAGGGCACCTACCAGAGGGGTGGTTTCTGGAGGTCCCCGCCCGGCCTCCCCCCCTCCTCCGTCCTGGGATGCTCTGGTGTGGTGGTGGGTGGGACTCGCCCGCCGCAAAAAGCCCAGTCTCGCCGCCGGCCGCCAAAGCGCAACCAAGCGGCACGGGCGGCACAGGAAAAAACTTTTTTAAACTCTCCCCCGGGTCTCCCCCCCACCCA
>JAHTLZ010000129.1:8759274-8783170 GCA_023846285.1 Phrynocephalus versicolor | reverse complement strand
CTGGTGGGACTCGCCGCAGGCTCGCAAAAAGCCCACTCTCGCCGAGATGCCGACGGCCGCCGCAAACACAAGCGGCACGGACGGCGCAGGAAAAAACTTTTCTAAACTCTCCCCCGGGTCCCTCCCCACCCATTCCCGGGCCAAAAAGCAGGTGGAAAATGCCCGCTTGACTAAGGGCACTCACTCAGTAGGGCACCTACCGGAGGGGGGTTTCTGGTCTGGAGGGGGGGTGTCCCGGCTTCCCCCCCCTCCGTCCTGGGCTGCTCTGGTCTGGTGGGACTCGCCGCAGGCTCAAAAAGCCCACTCTCGCCGAGACGCCGACGGCCGCCGCAAACACAAGCGGCACGGACGGCACAGGAAAAAACTTTTCTAAACTCTCCCCCGGGTCCCTCCCCACCCATTCCCGGGCCAAAAAGCAGGCGGTAAATGCCCGCTTGACTAAGGGCACTCACTCAGGGCACCTACCGGAGGGGGGGTTTCTGGTCTGGAGGGGGGTGTCCCGGCTTCCCCCGTCCTGGGCAGCCGGACTCGAGTCGCCTCGTCGCCATGCCATGCGGTGCGGGCGGGGGATCGAAAATGGGGCGGCGAATGCAATATTGTTTTTGAAATCGTGCTCCAAAAACACACAAGCACAACAGAAACACGCGGAAATGTGAACTGCCAGATTTTTCACAGTAGCAGTGGTTTTTTTTCTTGCAACAAAATGTCTCTCCTCTCCTCCTGTGTCCTCCATTGATTTTATTTTATTTTATTTTATTTTTACACCTGCGCAGTGTGCAATGATGGGCTGGCCCAGTGGCCTGGCCAGCCATGTGGGAGGGGACGACCATGCAAATTTTTGGAGCCATCTCACCAATCGCATGGCCACTTGGCCACTGAGACTTCTGGGATGTGCCAAAAAGCCCCCTAAAACTTGCCCTAGCCCCCTAACCCGCTAACCCTAATCCTTGACTCCTTACCCATACGTCACAGACTGTCTTCTTAGTGGGTCAGAGAGGCACCCAGAGGTGCAACCCAATAGCCCACCATAACCTTACCCGTCATTAGCCTAACCCTAGCCCTAACCCTAATCCACCTTAGCCCATAGCCAGAAGTACTTGCATTGCACTACACGCAAGTACGATTCCCTTCTTTGTGGGACATGGCAGGTGCGAGACAAGAGCCTTGTGTAGGGCAGGTATGACCCTATGACTCTCACTGGTCTCACTGCCTGCAAATGGTATGCATAACCATATGGTTGTGCATGCCATTTTGCAGCAGCAGCAGGTGAGGATGGGAGACCCCCATGTTGAGGGGTCTCTTGGAGCCTGCTGCTGCTGTCCCCTTTATAGCGGGCCGGCGGAGGCACCCACCCCACAGAGGTGCCTCCAGGAGCCCGCTACCCCCCCAAAAAAACCAGTATAACGATAACGAAAAAAACAAAAAACGAAACGACTAATTTTTTCCGATTTTTCGCGAAAACGGAAAAGAAACGACTCGGACCCTAGCCGAAAAAGAAAACGAAAACGAAGTTTTTTTCCTGAGTCGTGCCCATCTCTAATCAAGGTGTAATTATGGAATGGAAAAATGAGGCAAAAGGTTTCAGAAATAACAGAAAGTTATTTGTCTTAAGTTTTTAACATATTACCAGATATCTTTGTTTATTACATTTGTAAGCTGCCTTTGTTGCCTGTAGTGAAGCGTTTTCTGGTCCGGAATGAGAAAATTGACAGCACCAATTCTTGTTTGGGAAAACTTAAGGCCTCAACGTTATTGGTTGCAACAAGCAATACTCTTGCTGAGTCATCGGTCGGATCCAGCTCATCAAGGATCTGGCTTGCCCCTTTGATGCTTCTGTGTTCCTCCATAGGAACGCCTACTTTGATAGCATTTTCTGGACCCCCACCCAATGGCTTAGACCCTATCAGTGTTCCCTGCCATAAATCATTGGTGGCAGTGTTTTTAGGACCTCTTGTGACCCAGGCCCCACTGGTAATCTGTGCCATAAATCATTGATTGGACCTTCGACTGTCCCTTATTTATGCAGCCGATGCCCCTCCCCTCTGACATGGCTTCATCAGCTATTTTGCAATCAATGCACTTCTCACCTGCTACTATATCTGCTTGGATCCATCCCAATGCCTGCAATGTTCCACAAGAGCAGCCTGACCCCTGTGAGTGCATCAATGCTCTACAGGACCTGGAATGACCCACTGCCACCAACCTGCCCATAGGTCAGGCCCCTGCACATGACCCAGTCCATCCTTTCCCTACTCTGCATGGCCACCACCATTTTGCCTCACAATAAAAAAACATCCAGGGACTCAATCATAGTTATTGAAAGCTCATTTTCCCCTTGATTCTCAATGAACTTTGGTAAACAAACTAGAGTTTGGTGAAGGCTGGTCCCCTAAAGCTATTTAACTTGTATTGACTGAAAGTAAAGGTTGGTAGAATTTGCAGTGGAGATCTGCCCGCTGCCTCATGCTAGAATATTAGATGGAAAGCAAAACTTGCTTTCATATGCTCATCCCAGTTGGAAGGCCACAGTCTCTGAACATAGCAAATGAGGAGGGAGGAGGTTCCCACCCCCCAGAGAAAATATCAGTTCAGAACTCAGTGTGAAAGTTGTGCTCCCTGCTTTCTTCATATAAAATTCTTTTTCTGCTTAACATCATAGATGACCTATGGCTTTTTCTGCCATTGCTACAAGAGAACAATACCAAAGCCAGCAGTGGTTGCAATTTAGTTAAGTCCAGGTTTATTTATGGGCATTTTTCTCTTCTGTCTTTACCTACCTTTCAAACAGGTGATTCAAATGTAAGAAATCAGAGATAAACAAAGGCATTGACTCAGAGGTGATGTCAAAAACACTAAGAGAATTTAGAATATAGAAAAACTGCTGGGGATCCACTGAAGGATGGAGAACATTTGTTGAAACACACACACACACATACAAAGAAGTAAAAGGATGATAATGGCACTGTGGAGACTTTAAGCAAGAATGCCACCAGCTGGCTCTCTCTGGTAATTGCTGATAAGAGTATAGAGCATATATATATTTCTGTCACAGAAAGTATTCCCTCAGGAATTGATACAGGTATTGATACTGACAGATCCCAGCATTCTGTGGTTTTCATTTTCTATTTAAAGCACTTTTGCCTAGCTGTTCAGCTGAAAATGGTCCCAAAACAGATTATCCCTGTGGTCTTACATTTATGAAGGAACAGAAGGATGAGAAGGGGAGAAGAGGAGAACAAGGAAACTTAGGTTGCAAGTTTCAAGCTATGTTTACTATATGATCCTCCTGTCATTTTGCTGATTTAGCCTCCATTTTGTTTTCATACTCAGATGTGATCCCAGTGCCAGACTGTTCAGTGTGGGTTACAGAACTTTTACTTGGTTTGTGTTACTCTTAAGTGACATCAAATGGTACAAAGTACGATCTATTTTCAATTTGACCTTATCCTTAGATTTATTTTAGTGACTCACTCTTATCTTTTGTTCAGTCTTCCTAGTTCCATGTCGAATAGGACTTTCCACAACATTATTGTCATCATAAGTCTTGGCCTCTCAAAGTCATCAAAAGTATGACCAAACTGAAAGCTTGGTTTGACCTAAAAGTCATACATTTGTCTTTCAGGTGATTCATGCAATCTTTAAATCTTTTCCACAATGCCACATTTCCATGGAATCATCCTACACCATCCCCCATCAGCATACTTCATTATCCATCCTTACCATTAGCCATTCAGTGGTAGATGATTTTGGCCGCTAGTAACAAAGCTCTCAAATTCAGGATCTTTTCTAGTTCCTTTGCCACTGCCTTCCTAGTCTTAATTTTCTGCTGAATTCCCTTTATGTACTGGTGACTGAAACAAAATATAGCACATGTTTTATCAATTTATATTTCTTAGTGCCATCATTAAATTTTCTCCATTGCAACATGACAGGGGTACTGCCTATTTAATTAGTAGCTTCTTTTTCACTCTGTTTTTTAAAAAATCATCTATTAACAGTTCCTCTCCCATTGTGTGGTATTCCTGAATTGACCTCTAATCAATTACTTTTACCTGGGGTTTTAAATTATCCCCTCCCTCTTTTTTTTTTTTTTTTTTTGAAATCAGGTTAATTGCAAAAAGCTCTTTTAAGAACTGTAACAGTAAAACTGCTTATTCGTATGCACCCACTCTTAATCATTTCCCTTACTCTGACTCTCCAAAATGTATGTTTATAAATTTATAAAATACTAGAACACAGTAGGAATATCTCCTCACAGTTACCTTATTTGCTCAGTAGTAGAAATGGGCACATAGTTTGGTGTAGTTCAGGCCCACAGATGTTATTCCATTTCCACAGCTCTGCAACTTGCTGATCAATTTGTGATGGATCATCAGGAGGTAACCAATGGGCTTAACTTGTGAGTAGAGATGGGCACGACTTAGCGGTATTTCCGTTTCCGTTTCCGTTACTCGGTTCCGTTACTCTACGGAAACGGTAACGGGAATTACTCCGCCAGATATCGAGCTCGAACCGACGAACGAACAATTTGGTCTGATTTGTCGTGCTCGTTACTTGCATCGTGCGATCGCGCGCGATGCCAAGCGGCACAGAAAAAAAGTTTTTAAAAATTAAAAAAACCGGTTCCCGGCCAAAAAGCAGGCGGAAATATGCCTGCCGTGCCTCAGGGCACCTACCAGAGGGGTGGTTTCTGGAGGTCCCCGGCCTCCCCCCCTCCTCCCTCCTGGGCTGCTCTGGTGGGACTCGCCGGCGCCGCAGGCTCTCAGCAGCAACAAGCCGCATGGTACGAGTCTCGCCGCCGGCTCAAGCAGCACGGATGGCACAGGAAAAAACTTTTAAACTCTCCCCCCACCCATTCCCGCATGGCACGAGTCTCGCCGCCGGCTCAAGCAGCACGGATGGCAAAGGAAAAAACTTTTAAACTCTCCCCCACCCATTCCCGGGCCAAAAAGCAGGCGGAAAATGCCTGCCGTGCCTCAGGGCACCTACCGGAGGGGGGGGTTCTGGTCTGGAGGGGGGGTCCCGGCCTCCCCCCCTCCGTCCTGGGATGCTCTGGTCTGGTGGGACTCGCCGCAGGCTCGCCTGCCGCAAAAAGCCCAGTCTCGCCGCCGGCCGCCAAAGTGCAAGCAAGCGGCACGGACGGCACAGGAAAAAACTTTTTTAAACTCTCCCGGGTCTCCCCCCCACCCATTCCCGGGCCAAAAAGCAGGCAGAAAAATGCCTGCTTGACTAAGGGCGCAGGGTACCTACCGGAGGGATTGTTTGGAGGGGTGGTCCCGCCTCCCCCCCATCCTGGGCAGCCGGACTCGAGTTGCCATGCCATGCGGTGCGGGCGGGGGATCCAAAATGGGGCGGTGAACGCAATATTGTTTTTGAAATCGTGGATCGTGGTCCAAAAACACACAAGCACAACAGAAACACGCAGAAATTTATAAACTTCCAGATTTTTCACAGTAGCAGTGGGTTTTTTCTTGCAACAAAATGTCTGTCCTCTCCTCCTCTCTCCTCCATTGATTTTATTTTATTTTATTTTATTTACACCTGCGCAGTGCGCAATGATGGGCTGGCCCAGTGGCCTGGCCAGCCATGTGGGAGGGGATGACCATGCAAATTTTTGGAGCCATCCCACCAATCGCATGGCCACTTGGCCATGGAGACTTCTGGGATGTGCCAAAAAGCCCCCTAAAACCTGCCCTAGCCCCCTAACCCCCTAACCCTAATCCTTGACTCCTTACCCATACGTCACAGACTGTCTTCTTAGTGGGTCAGAGAGGCACCCAGAGGTGCAACCCAATAGCCCACCGTAACCTTACCTGTCATTAGCCTAACCCTAGCCCTAACCCTAATCCACCTTAGCCCATAGCCAGATCTACTTGCATTGCACTACACACGCAAGTACGATTCCCTTCTTTGTGGGACATGGCAGGTGCGACACGCTCGTACCAAGGGATCAGGTACTTGAGCAGGTGTCACTGGCACTGCCTGCAAATGGTATGCATATCCATATGGTTATGCATGCCATTTTGCAGCAGCAGCAGGTGAGGAGGGGAGACCCCCATGTTGAGGGGTCTCTTGGAGCCTGCTGCTGCTGTCCCTTCCTTTATAGCGGGCCGGCGGAGGCACCCACCCCACAGAGGTGCCTCCAGGAGCCCGCTACCCCCCCAAAAAAAACCAGTATAACGATAACAAAAAAACAAAAAACGAACCGACTAATTTTTGCGAAGTTTCGCGAAAAACGGAAACGAGCCGAAACGGACTGCCTCCGACACACGACAACTCGAAAACGTCATTTTCCCGAGTCGTGCCCATCTCTACTTGTGAGTCAATTACATAAAAATGACAGGCCCGAAGGTACACACCTTTCTTGTTGAGCTAGCACTCCCTGTGTGCCTTGCAGATTGGACATGAAGATTAAACTAGCTGAAGCAATGTCTTAGATATGTGCGCTGTGAATAATTTGAAAGCATGTAGAAGCAATATTGGAAGAACAGGGAAATATGGATTTGCCTTCACTTCTGATCTTGATGCCTAGTTGCTCTGTAGTTTCTCCTTTAACAAGTTTGCATTTTCCCATGGAACCTCAGAATAATGAAAGGACTTTATGTTCTACTTTTCCGTGGTTCAGTGATGTTATGATGGATGCATTGTGAATGTTTGCCACAACAGATGGTCTTTCAAGTGTCTGGGAATATGTGTTTCTCATTCAGGTCATAAGGAGTAAGTCCTGTTAATGATTGATAAGTCTGGGTTAAAAGCCAATGATCAAGATATACAGCAAGTGAGACACTTCCTTGGCGTTCTTTTATAAATATTGTTCTCCATTCTGTCAAAATATTTTGAAAATTATTTTAATGTCAAGAATGCCCTAAGTGATAATTGTTAAGTAAGTCCAGAATTTGGCAAGAGATATTAAATATAATTATAAGATGCTTCGTGGACTCCTTATACGTTTTCATTAATAGTTGCTAAATAATTGTTCTCTCAGACTACAAGTGGAGAACAATTACAGCTTCCTCTTTAATCAGCCTAAGAATTCTAACCAAAACTGACAAGCCATTTACTTATAAGTTCCTTGTTTAAAATGGCTCCTGACAATTCCAGGAATCTGCTCATAAATCCACAGCACACATATACACATATACACAGGGATGCACACACACACACACACACACACACACACACACACACACACACAAATGAGCAACATGGAAATGAAAGGAAGATCTCCATCACGATCAATGCTTAAGGGGAAAGAAGATTATTTCCTGTCTATCTGCTGATTGCATCCTTGAGGCTCTTCAGACAGACATTCCTGTATAAATATCTCCCTCATTTTATGAAGAATCTAGTCAAATGAAGACTTTAAAAGTATCATCAAAGACAGAGACTAAGACTAGCTTGGAAATTTGGTGAGTTATGGGAGGCTCTCCTGAAGTTATCAGAATATTAGAACAGGTGCTATTTTGTTGCTGAAGTGTGATTTGAACACTCATGCACAAAGCAGAAGCCAGGCACTGTAGATGAAGAGGTAGGGCTATGCCAGTATGATGCAAGGTGCATTATCTGTGGTTCCCAATGAATTCCCTCATAAGGAAAAGGTGATAGAAATGGGTCAGAAAACACAGTGTGGTGCAGATTGGGCATTCCTTAGTTACTTGCAAATATATGAGAAAACTCATCAGCAAATAAATTTTGTAATATGAAATTATGGTCCATGGTAGAGATGGGCACGACTTAGCGGAATTCTCGTTTCCGTTTCCGTTACTCATTTCCGTTACGCAACGGAAACGGTAACGGGAATTACTCCGCCAGAACTCGAACTCGAACCGACAAACAAATAAATGGGTCTGATTTGTCGTGGTCGTTCCTGGCATCACGGCGATCCCGTGATGCCAAGCGGCACAGAAAAAAAGTTTTTTAAAAGAAAAAAAAACCCAATTCCCGGCCAAAAAGCAGGCAGAAATATGCCTGCCGTGCCTCAGGGCACCTACCGGAGGGGCGGTTTCTGGAGGGGGGTCCCCGCGGCCTCCCCCCTCTCCTCCTGTCCCTCCTGGCCCTGGGCTGCGCTGGGGGCGGGGCGGGCAATGCATCCTCGTTGTCCCGCCAAAGTCGCCGCCGGCCGCCGCAATTAAAGCGGAAGCGGCACAGAAATTTTTTTTTAAAACTCCCCCCCCATCCCAGGCCAAAAAGCCGGTGAAAATATGCCTGCCTGAGTGAGGGGTCAGGGCACCTACCGGAGGGGTGGTTTCTGCAGGGGGGGGTCCCCGGCCTCCCCCCCCTCTCCTGTCCTGGGCAGCCGGACTCAAGTCGCCATGCCATGCGGTGCGGGCGGGGGATCCAAAATGGGGCGGCGACCGCAATATTTTTTTTGAAATCGTGGTCCAAAAACACACAACAAGCACCACAGAAACATGCGAAAATTGCTATTTGCTATTATAAAACTGCCAGAATTTTTACAGTAGCAGTGGGTTTTTCTTGCAACCATATGTCTCCTCCCCTGTCCTCTCTCCATTGATTTTATTTTATTTTATTTTATTTACACCTGCGCAATGATGGGCTGGCTGAGTGGCCATGTGGGAGTGGACCATGCAAATTTTTGGAGCCATTCCACCAATCGCATGGCCACTTGGCCACTGAGACTTCTGGGATGTGCCAAAAAGCCCACTAAACCCTGCCCTAGCCCCCTAACCCTAACCCTAATCCTTGATTCCTTACCCATACGCCACAGTACACTGTCCTCTTAGTGGGTCAGAGAGGCACCCAGAGGTGCACCCCACTACCCCACCCTAACCTCACCAGTAACTAGCCTAACCCTAGCCCTTGCGCCAAGCTGCTGTCCCCTAAGCCAGATCTACTTGCATTGCACTACACGCAAGTACGATTCCCTTCTTTGTGAGACACAGCAGGTGCGACCCAGCCTTAGGCATCACCCTATGGCTCAGGGTTCTGCCAGTGCACTGGTCTCATAGTCTGCAACTGGTATGCATATCCATATGGCTATGCATGCCCTTTTGCAGCAGCAGGTGAGGAGAGGAGACCCCCATGCCATGAGGGGTCTCCAGGAGCCTGCTTTCCCTTCCTAGCAGGTGAGGATAGGAGGCACCCACGGGTGCCTCCAGGAGCCTGCTTTCCCTTTATAGCGGGCCGGCGGAGGCACCCACCCCACAGAGGTGCCTCCAGGAGCCCGCTACCCCCCCAAACCAGTATAACGACAGATGAAAAATCGAAAAACGAACCGACTAATTTTTGCGAATTTTCGCGAAAAACGGAAACGAGCCGACACGGGCCGCCTCCGACCCACGACAACTCGAAAACGTCATTTTCCCTAGTCGTGCCCATCTCTAGTCCATGGTTTCCTGAATTTGGCAAACTCAAATACGGAAACCCCAAAATAGAGAGGGGATAAATTTCCAATACCTGGAAAATGGGGGGGGGGAGGTAAGTTAAGAGAGGTAAAATCTGAACAAGTATGGAGGATGAGAGCAACCAAGCAGAAATAAAACAGAGAGAGGGAGAGAAAGGAGTGAGAGAAAAAGCATGGGAGGAATTGTGGCATGGAAAGATGGTAAGGGATGAGTAATTATTTCAGTGGAAAAAGGAACAAAATTGTAGGAAAGAAAAAGGTGAGAAAGTAAGAAAAGAGTCAGCACTATTTATTTATTTATTTATTTATTTATTTATTTATTTATTTTTGAGCTACATACTACCCCATAGTGCTGGAGCACAAAGTTGTTGGAGCATCAAGCTTTTTCTAGCTGTTCTCAGATATAGGGTACTCGGAAGTAGTTTACACTTTCCTTCTTCTCTGGGTGCTCTGGAATTGGGTAGTTGGCTCAAGTTTATACTAGATGGGCCTTCTACTGAGAGGCATATTAGGGAATCAGAATCTCACATACTGGACTAACGAAGTTGCTTGGATGAGCAGTGAAACGTTTTGATCTCAAGAAAAGAAGTCCAGTTGTCATGGCACAACCTTTGGATGTAATATCAATAGCAAAAGCTCTCTGAAAGGTCCTACCTTTCAGTTATGCAGAAATAGTTTGACATTATGTTCTGACCTCCCACCTTCCACTGCTTGCTTTTAAAGATGGACACAAAACAAAAAACAAAATGCTATTTCATCATTTCTTTAAGTAATGAAATGTTACAAAACAAAACAGAATGCAAACAAGTGTTGTGTCCCGGCCTGAACTGAACCGCTTATTTTGGTTTGGAAACCAAAACGGGGAGCCACCACCGGACATCGATTCAGGCAATGGGCATAGCCTAAGCTGTCAAAACTCAAAGCCAGCTGACTGGCAGTGGTGAGAAGGGAGAGTGGAGCAGGCAGTGGGAAATTCAAAACCTTGCTCTGCTCTTTTTCTTGCCACTGCCAGCCAGCTGATTTAGCTTGGGCTATGGGGAGGGGGCAGTTGCCCCTGCTGTGGGATCCCCTTCCCTGACACAGCAGGACGCTGAGAGAGAGAGCACTGATGTCAGTGTTCACCCTAACTGGAGAGCGGTGGAAGGCTGATATTGAATTCCGTGTGTAGGGAGGTGGCAGCAGCGTTTTGTTGCTTTCATAATGAATTATTAATTGCTATTTATGAAATGAAGCACAATGCGTAATTAAATGAAACAAAATGTTATTTTTCCATCTTGTGCCCATCTCTACTTGCTTTCTTGTGTTAAGAAGGAAAATATGAATCTGAGAGCTTTCCATGAATAAGTGAATGTGATTGCAGAATTTCCTCTGATAAAACTGCTTGATAAGGTTTGAAAAGAGGACAGCAGAATAGGATGCCTGTGCTTATTATTTACCTTATTAAGGCAAATGTCCCAAATGCAAAAAAAGTTTGCCAAAATGTATGGTTGCATGCCAATAAAATTATATCATTTGACTACCATTAGAGTTGTCATGGCTCTGTCTTAAGGAATTGTGGGATTTATAGTTCAATTAAGTATTTGGAAGACTTTGCTGGAGTTCAAGGAGGTATAACTGAGCCAGCAGGGAACTGAAATACATTGCCAAGCTACAAAACCCAAGCTCTCATAGAATGAAAAGTCTCAGGAAACTTCAATGGGTCCAAAATGCAGCAGCCAGAGTGCTGACTGGGGTGGGGTGAAGAGATCACATTACACCCCTATTAAAACAGCTCCACTGGCTGACAATCAGCTATTGGGCATAATTCAAGATGCTGACCTTGACCTACAAAGCACTGTATGACCTGATTCCTAGCTACCTCAAAGACCGAATCTCACAGTATGAACCGTCTTGGGTGTTAAGGTCATCTGGAGAAGCCCTTCTCTCCATCCTGCCACCCTCACAGGTACGTCATGAGGGAACCCATGAAAGGGCCTTCTAGACTGCTGCACCCAGATTCTGGAACTCTCTCCCACTAGAGGCCAAGACTGCCTCATCTCTGTTGTCCTTTTGGAAACAGGCAAAGACATCTCTTCAGGCAAGCTTTCCCTGAATGATGGACTACCATTATGTGTCTTTTATATGAATCTATAGGTTCACATAGACTTTGTGTTTATAACTACTTATAACCTTGTAGGTTTAATGTAATGTTGTTTATTAATTCCTTGTTCTCAATACTTGAACATGTCCTAATTGTATTGTACAGTATATTATCCCTCATTACTCTAAGCTGCTTTGGGTCCTTTTCCAGGGAGAAAGGCGGGGAAAAATACTCTAAAATAAATAAATAAATAAATAAATGCTAAAGCTGCATTGAACTAATATAACTATATCATGCAGACACATGAGTTTTCAGTTGCAGACCCTCCTCATTAACACAAAAAGGTCCAAGGTGAAAGGATGAGAACTGGAGAGTGCATCCCCACCCCTGCTTTGAAAAACAGAAGCCTAATGAAAGCTAGAGAGTAATCTACTTCTGTCAAGCTTGCTAACTGCCTCTAGTAGCACATGGGGAACACCATCGACTTCTGCTTCATGGGTAAGGTGGGTCAAGTCTCACCGTTTCTCAGCGAGGACAACTATAAACGGCAGGTGTGAGTTAAATATGCACATGGATCATCATTAATTTTAATAGCTTTGGCACAGACAATGTGAATTTCATTCTAGCGTGAACAGCCTGAATCAAATACAGATGAAAAATGGTTTTTACCTTATTCGTGTGGTTCGCCATCATAGGTGCAACATATAATAGCAGTATCTGCTGCTGGAATGAAGCGTTTGCATCTGCCAACATTTTAATGCATCCAGAAAATGTTCCGCATCATTAAAAATTAGGTTATCACTTTTCTTTGAGCTTCAACTATTGACCCTTTTTCACTAAACTAAAATGTGGATTGTGTGGGAAATGTAGCCCTTTTTTAACCTTATAAGAACGTCAATGTATTGTGATATATAAAAAACCATCACATATAAATGTGTATTTGAGTGTAGACAGTCAAGTGTGTTCAACAATGCACAAACATTCACAGCTGGAAGAGACAAGTGGGCAAAAAAAGGCAAAGATGTTAAATAAAATAAGTGGCATATTTTGAATTTTGTGGAGTTTTTCCATAGACACCCAGGGAATTTTAGTTCCCTTCAAATGGGTGCAACCTACATACAATCAGAATATATAAATTTAGCTTTGTGTGAGGGAGGCCACCTGGCCATTCCCAGTGGGCCGTATCTTGCACCCCTTGGTGGACTTGATGAGAAGACTTCAGTATCAGGATGGCAAGAGGGCAGAGAGAAGAACAGCAAAGACCTAGGTGGATCAAAGGAGGCTGAGTCATATGAACTCACACCTGGATGAGGGCGAGAAGGACAGACTGAGCTGGACACAGGCTCAAATGAGGACAAATAAAAGCAAGAGGAGTGGACAAGTCCTTCTTTATGGATTTTAAGGGATAGGATGGAGTGGAGAATGCAGGAAGAATCAAACCCCATCTTCTCTGCTGTAGGGCTGAACCATTCTCTGGGGGTCAGGAATCCCTAGATCAAGGAATAGGCCCAGTACTAGCCTATTAAAGCACAAGACTGTAAGGCAGCCATGCTGCTCTTCAGCCTACCACTGATGCAGACCCCACGGATAGAGATGGGCACGAAATGAACTTTTTTCATTTTCGTTATTCGTTATTTGTTCCATTACGTAACAAAACGACTAACAAAAATTGTGATGAAAATGGAACGAAATGAACAGAAGCACAAAAATTGGGTTCATTACATTTCATTTTTGTTAATGGCGACGTGCAATGAAATGGGCTGTTTTAAATGTTAAGAAAACGCCCTGGACATCCATAAAAATGCAGCGATAATTATTTATACTGTCTGATAATACCTACCGGGGGGGTTGGGGTCCTTAAAACATGCATTTATGTCTTTTTTCAGATCGCTGTATCTTTTTCCTTTAAGGGGAGTTAGGGGACATCGACCCAAAATGGCTCCCAGATGCCTAATACTGATTTCTTGGATATTAAAACACCCTGGATATCCATAAAAATGCAGTGATAATGTGATAATTATTTGAAATTATTACCTACCGGGGGTTGGGGTCCTTAAAACGTTTGTTTTTTATGTTCTCCCATTGCGATGTATTTTTCTTTTCCCTTTAAGGATGACAAAATGGATGTTGCCAGCCACAAAATGGAGGCAAGCCATGTGATGGGATCATGTTCAACCAATAGCATGCCGAGGTTGCAGACTGGGCAGGTCTGGCAGCTACAGAGGGCATAAAAAGCTCTGGGAGCCCCCGTCCTCCTTGAAGTCTTCTGTGGGAGTTCAGTTGGATTGCTGTCTCTGCGACTCTAGCTTCAGTCCTGCAGCTTCCCTGTGTGCGTGTGTGCGTACCTCTCAGTGAGTACCCTCCCCTGCCCCGCAGTGCAGTCACTCTGTGGCTGCCTTGCACTCTGGGAAACGCCCACCGCTGCCTTTGCAGCCTCCTTGCACACCTAGTCTATACTGTGTCTCTGCCAGCATCAATTTTTTTTAGTGTTTTCCCTCTGGTCTGGGGCGTTGGGGGATGCCCGTGCACGGAAATGCTTTAAAAATTGCACAAAAAGTGGGTAGAAACGAAAAACAAAAAAATGAAAACCAAAAATGAAATTTTTCCAAAAATTCACAAAAAACGGAAATGAACCGAAACGGACCTCTCAACAAAAAAAAAAATGAAAAAATGAAACACCATTTTTTAAATTTGTGCCCATCTCTACCCACGGAGGTGTGAGATGACTAGCTGGATATAACAGCCCTGACCTGACCCAGGGGAGGTGCTGGTGGAGGAGGTGGGAAAAGGAGTGCCTTTGGCAGAGCCACTGGGGAAAAGACAGACTTGGAGGATATGGGAGTCTGTAAGCACTCAGCATTAGAGATGTGCATGAACTGCCAAACTGGTACTATGTTGTTGTTTTTTTAACCAAACAGATGTTTGGTGCTTTTGAACCTCACTTCCTTCAACAGGCACTCATTCAGAGGCAGTACCTGCAGGAGGTGGGGAAAGAAAGCACTGAAAAAGAGAGATGGGAACAAAAGAAAAAAAGAAACATCATAATGAAACCATGAAACAGTGTTACATTTTTTGTTTTGTGTGCATGCTATTTTTCAGTGCTTCCCTCCCCCGCCCCCTCTAGGTGCTGCCTCTAAATGAGTGCCTGCCAAAGGAGGTGAAGCTCAGAAGCACCAAACATTTGTTTGGTCAAAAAACAAATCAGTACCAGTTCAGCAGTTTGTGTCCATCTCTACTCAGCATTATTGGCTCTTCTCTTAAAGGGTGTGAGTTGGCTAGGGTCAGTGTGGAAAAACAGATCCCACTTATGAGCTATACCAGTCCAGTGATGGGAACGAGGGACCATTAGAGAAATGGGAGTAGCAGGAGGTTAGTGGGGTTAACTCAAGCATCCTATGGACTATGGACTCTGCAGATAGATGTACCAGGAGACCAGCCAACCCTAGTACTCTATTTCCCATTGTGCATAAAACAATTGAGCAGTAATGAGGGTTGTGACTTCATGGATCCTATGGCTGAAGAGGTCACACTTTGTCTCATTATGTCTCACTCAAAAATTTCCCCAAATTTGTATAAGTACCTGAAAAAGAGAGTGAGGGAAATATTACAATTATGAAAATATATAGATTTGTGGGGATATATTTTGTCAAAGCTAGATTATGCTTTTGGGGTGGAGGTACCCATTGTTCACAGCAAGTGGCTCAAAATGGGGGTATTGTACATTGACAAAACCCGATTTGTTTGATTTACCCATGCGTAGGTTCTGCAAGAAAATGTGACTCTATCCCATTGTGGCACAAGTGGCTTTTTTAAAAAGTGCTATGAATACACACAAAGAGCATTTAAAAGATGAGAATGTGAAAGCAGCAGCAGCTGGAAAAGAATAAAGAAACTGCCCTAAAGTATAAAGAATGTCATTTTTCAATAACACCTATTTGCGTACTGTCCATTGTTGTATATTTTTATAGGGAGACAGTCATTTCAGAGAAGAACAAGAGCAGGTGTTTTAGCAGCCTGCCACTCTCT
Source organism: Phrynocephalus versicolor (assembly GCA_023846285.1). Classification (NCBI taxonomy): domain Eukaryota; kingdom Metazoa; phylum Chordata; class Lepidosauria; order Squamata; family Agamidae; genus Phrynocephalus; species Phrynocephalus versicolor. Next base: position 8,767,700 of record JAHTLZ010000129.1, on the reverse strand, counting down.
GGAAGAATGAGAAAGCAAATGATGCTTTATTTCCCCACTTGCTACTGTTATCAACATCCATACAGAACTTCTTAAAGTCTGAAAATGCTTTATGATCTTAGAACTGCTGAACCGGAAGAGGCTCCATAGATCAGGCATGTCCAAACTTTGGCCCTCCAGATGTTTTGGACTGCAACTCCCACAGTCCTTTGCCATTGGCAATCTAAGCTTAGAATTCTGGGAGTTGTGGTCCAAAACATCAGGAGGGCCGAAGTTTGGACATGCCTGCCATAGATCATCACAACCAGCCCCAGTCAAGGAGATAACAGTGAAGATCTGAACTCCTAACTTCTGGCTCCACAGACAGATACCAAAACCACTGAGCTATCCAGCAGTTATTTTATTTTATCAAGTCCCAGCTTCAGCATGAGGTGCTCTTGGGCAGCATCTGGCACTTTAGTGACCATGTGGTCTGACCACCCTCTGACACTAGCAAGGACAATGTGGGAGCGGTCAGGCATTTGGCAGGTCTAGCACTGCTCTCATCATGATATCACATAACAAAGGCACCGTGGGAAGATAAAGTGTTGTCTTCAAGCCCTCCCATACACCACAATACTGTTTGTTTTTAAAAATTGTGACTGCTTATTTTTAATTTGTGACATGCTTTTCCTCCAGTGACCACAATACAATGTATGTGTCTTGCAGCTATGTAAATGGCATAACTTTTGGAGGTGAATTGCTGTAAGCAAAGGCAATTGACCTGAGGCAATTCATGGCAAAAAGTTACATATTTGTGCAACTCCAACACATGTTATTAAGGGCTTGGTGGCTAGCGAGCTAGAGCACTAAAACTGTGAGCTACAAAGTCAGCAGCTCAGCTGTTTGAATCCCAGATGCCATGTTGCGGAGTGAGCTCCTGTTGTTATCCCCAGTTCCTACCAACCTAGAAGTTTGAAAGCATATAAATGCAAGTAGATCAATAGGTACCACCGTAAAATGCGGGAAGGTAAACAGTGTTCCGGGCGTATAAATGGGTTCAGCCATGCTAGCCACTTGGCCACGGACTTGCACAACACTGGCACTTTGGTTTAGAAATGGAGATGAGTGCCACCTGTAGAGTTGGACATGACTAGCACACACATGTGTGGGGAACCTTTACCTTATCTTAAACATGCTTTTAGCCCGTGTATCCTTGCAACAACCCTGTGGGTTTCATGTTGATCCGTGATCCCTTAGTGAGTTTATTGATGCAGTGAGACCTTTAATCTCCATTATTTTTCAAAGTACCAAACTACAATACACTGCTGTGTTCTGCTAGTGTCAAATAATTATAATAAGGGTCATATTTCTCATGGAGTGAAAGATCTCACAGCCCTTCCCAACTAAAACTGGTCCTGTTTCTTACAAAAGCCTTTTCTATTGGTGGCCAATTTTAATTTAGCAGTTTAGAAATATGAACAGGTAGTGAAACAGACAGCACTCTTTTTTTCTATTGTAATCCATTGTAAGCCTTCTCCTTGCATTTACAAGTCCTAACATACCTTCTCACATTTTGCTTCTAGGCAGAACACCATCTCCCACTTGCTTCCATTTGAGCTGCAGCAATTTCAGAAATACAAAAACAAATGTGAGAAGAGAAATCTTAACACCACAGAATGAAAGGACATGCCTGCCATGGCTCTGATTGGGCATAAATTAAATCCTATCCCATGTTAGCTGACAATATTTTGAAACATGTGTAAATCCATACTCTCCATTGAGTAGCCCACCCATGTTACTTTCTAAATATAGGGTTTAACCATTTCCCACCTCAACATGCGGACAATTTTAGATCACATTTCAAATATGTTATGTTGGGTTAATGTGTGTGATAAAATATGTAGCAATATGTCTCATCTTCATATGCTATCCATAATCATCATTGGCATCCTTCAGTCTCGAAAGACTATGGTATCATGCCTGGAGTAGAGATCCTAAGAACAACACCTAGTGTGACTAAATAGACCAATTCGGGAATGGCAGTCTCTACTGCACTGGGGACAGATGTATTCTGTTTCTTGCCAGGTCCTTGAGTTTCGTTCTTTCCGTGCCTGCCTCTTTTCTTCTGCCTGTTGGACAAATGCCTCTTCAAATTTATGTAGACCATGCTGTATCTCTTGCCTCCAGACAGTGCGTTCGGAGGTCAGGGTTTCCCATCTGTTGAGGTCCATTCCCAAGGCCTTCAGGTCCCTCTTACAGATATCCTTATACCGCAGCTCTGGTCTCCCTCTGGGGCGCTTTCCCTGCACTAGTTCTCCGTATAGAAGATCCTTTGGGATCCGGCCGTCATCCATTCTCACAACGTGTCCAAGCCAGCGTAGGCGTCGCTGTTTCAATAAAGTGTACATGCTAGGGATTCCAGCTCGTTTCAGTACTATGCTATTTGGAACTTTGTTGTGCCAGGTAATGTTGAATATTCGCCTAAGACAGCGCATATGGAAGGTATTAAGCTTTCTTTCCTGTCGGGCATGGATGGTCCAAGACCCGCTGCAATACAAAAGTGTGCTCAGTACACAAGCTTTATAGACCTGTATCTTTGTATGTTCTGTCAGCTTCTTACTGAGCCATACTCTCTTTGTTAGTCTGGAAAACATAGTAGCTGCTTTACCTATACATTTATTCAGCTCAGACTCTAGTGAGAGTGTATCTGAGATAGTTGAGCCAAGATACACAAAGTCATGGACAAATTCCAGTTAATTTGCAGAAATTGTAATGCGAGGATGAGAGTCCACATTCTGGCCCATTATTTGTGTTTTTTCAGGCTGATTTCTAGCCCAAAATCTTTGCAAGCTTTACTAAAATGATCCATGAGTTGTTGGAGATCTTTGGCAGAATGAGCACTAATGGCGGCGTCACCAGAGAAGAGGAGATCCCGCAAACACTTCACCTGTACCTTAGACTTTGCTCTCCATCTAGAGAGATTGAAGAGTTTTCTGGTCTGGAGATAGATACCCTCTGTTGAAGTTTCAAAAGCATACTTCAGCATGATAGCAAAGAAGATCCCAAACAAGGCTGGCGCAAGGACACAGCCCTGCTTCACTCCACTTTGGATGTTGAAGGGATCTGACACTAGGCCATCAAAACCTACATTGCCCTTCATATCCTCATGAAAAGACCTAATGATGTTAAGGAGCTTGGGTGGGCATCCAACCCAGAGGAGTATTTTAAAGAGTCCGTCCCTACTAACCATATCAAATGCCTTCGTAAGATTTATGAAGGCTACAAAAAGTGGCTGTCCTTGTTCCCTGCATTTCTCCTGCAACTGCCTGAGGGAAAATACCATATCCGTAGTGGACCTGTTGGTTTGAAAGCCACACTGTGATTCTGGGTAGACTCTCTCTGCAAGTATCTGGAGCCTCTTCAGTATAACACGTGCAAACAGCTTCCCGACAACACTAAGAGAGATACCGCGATAGTTGTTACAGTTGCTCCTGTCACCTTTGTTCTTATAAAGCGTGACAATATTAGCGTCCTTCATATCCTGTGGTACTCCCCCTTCCCTCCAGCAAAGGCAGAGGATTTCGTACAGTTCAGTGGCAATGATCTTTTTGCAGCACTTCAGAACTTCAGCAGGGATGTTATCTTTCCCAGGTGCCTTGCCAGAGGCAAGTGAATCCAGAGCCACATTTAGTTCTTTTAGTGTTGGTTCATTGTCAAGCTCCTCCAAGACAGACAAGCACTCAATATTATTTGACTTCTTCGGTTATTGTGTTTTCTCTGGAATATAGTTCAGAGTAGTGCTGCACCCAGCGTGCCATCTGCTGCTCATGATCCTGGATGATCTCACCTGAAACAGTCTTTAAGGGTGCAGTTTTCTTATGTATTGGCCCTAAGGCCTTTTTAATTCCATCATACATCCCCTTGATGTTACCTGTATCAGCTGCCATCTGAATCCGAGAACACAGTTGCAGCCAGTAATCGTTAGCACATTTCCTGGCAGTCTGCTGGACTTTATTATGAACAGCTCGCAGGGCCTGTTGGTTACGCTCACTGGGACAAGCTTTATATGCAGTCAAGGCTCTCCTCTTTTCCTCAGTAGCTGGCATCAGCTCTTCTGAGTGGGCTTCATACCAGTCTGCTGTCTTTCAAGTCTCCCTGCCGAATACTGATAAAGCTGTGTTATAAACAACATTCTTAAAATGTTCCCAATATTTAGATGCATTATCTTCAGCAGGGCTAGGAAGAGCTTCCTTGAGTACATGGGAGAATTCCTCCACTTTTCCTTGGTTATAGGTCTTACTGGTATCATTTTTTGATCTTCTTTCCTTCTTCAGGTGGTGCAATCTCTTTGTTTTCAGTTTTACTTTGCTATACACCAGGGAGTGGTCTGTGTCACAGTCGCCACTCTGATAACTGCGTGTGATTGTAACGCTAGGGATGCTGGAGCACCTGAGAGAGAGAGAGAGAGAGAGAGAGAGAGAGAGAGCAGAATACTGCTTGCCTGGATATTCATCTTTTGGCTATAACTCTTGTTGTTGCTGCTGACTGTCCAACAGCCTCCACCATCTCCTGTCTCTGCTTTATCCCCCTCTTGCTTCTGCCAGATGAATGCAGGGAACCTGAGACGACATGGAACCCACTCAGCCAGCTGAGACACAGGGCAGAAGGCCCACAAAGCTGCCAGATCATTCTGAAGAAGCAGATAGGTGTTGCAGTTGCTTCTTCCTTCTTCCTCCTCTAGGTGCTAAATAGAGATGAGCATGAAATGAACATTTGGTTCATTTTGTTATTTGTTATTCATTTTGTCACCTAGCAAAATAAATAATTAACTGCCCCCTCTAAAACAAAACAAAACAAAATGAAACGGAAATTTCCATTTTGTTCTTGTTCATTTTTCGTACCGCTGGTGTCTCCTACCTGGTGGTGGAGTGGTGCAGTCCTCCTCGCTGGGTTCCAGAATATATTTTTTTTAAAGCCAACAGGCCTGCACTACAGCTGGTTGGTGGGCCATGTGGTCAGCATAAAATAAAAATAAAAATAAAAATAAAAATAAATTTTAAAAACCCAATCCGGTGTGCGGGCCATGGTACTGGCCTGCGAGCACTGGACCTGACCCAGAGGTCACCAAACTGCCCCCCGTACTGGCCTGTGACCACGGGCCCCAACCCATGGGTCGCCAAGCAGCCCATGGGCTGGCAAAAGTAAAAAAAAATGATCTGGTGCGTGGGCCCCAGTACTGCCCCACTAGCACCAGCCATGACTCCAGGCCGCCAAACCTACATGCGGGTTGGAAGGAGAGAAAAAAATCCAAAGCTGACCAGCCCACACTACAGTTGGTAAAATATAATAATTAAAAAAAATGTTTAAAAAACCCTGACTGGTGAGGTTAAAAAAATAAAATAAAAAATAAAATGAACCCGAAATAAAATGAATTACAAAACATTTTCCTAAAAATTTGTTTCATAATTAACAAACCGAACCGGATCGGAAAACAAACTGAAACAAAACGAATCACCATTTTTTCAGTTTGTGCCCATCTCTAGTGCTAAAGAAGTCGGAGACTTCAGTGGAACACCCCACAGGACAAGGGAAGAGTGGTTTTTCTCCACTCACTAGGCAAAATATTTGGGTTTCTTGCATCCAAGGGGTAGGGGAGAAAAACCAGCCTTACGCCTCCCTTACTCTCTGTAAATGTGTGCACATCTGCCTGATCCTCAGGCAATGAGGTGTGCATTTCCTTTCCAAGGAGGGAACATATCTGGCCAGTTTCAGCTGATGCCTCTTTCTTCGTCCACTGGGTTCTGTCTGTGTATGTGTGTGCATGCAAGGCAGTTTAACAACAAATTCAATGTTTTCTCAAGAGAATGCACAAACCGCCCTCAAATCAGGTGACTTTAAACTCAATTCTAAACCCCCAATCCCGCTTCTAATTTATTGACATAGTGTACCTCTGCCCTTAGTCTCTGCCCCAATTGTCCTCCTGCCAGTAATTCACTTGAAAGCAGTCCTCTGTTTCTGCAGGGAAAAAGATACAAAGCAATTCCTTTAGGTGGAAGGTTCACTGATTTGCCCATGTAATCGCATTTGACTGTTCTAAAGTAATGCATAACTATTAGGTGTTACAAACTACCTGTTGGTGCCGCCCTCTCTAAGACCATCTCACTAGGTCAGCTATTATACACAGGCTTCTCACTTCCAGGTGTTCACCCAAGAAAGACCTAGAATGCTACCCCTAGGAACCAGGGTTTCTCAGTGGTGTCCATAACGCTATGGAAAACATTGACTTTTGGTATATGCCCTGACTCCCTCCCTTCTGACAGTGAGGAAGTGTGTGAAATCTGAGCTTTTCAAATAGTACTTTAAGAGTATCTTCCCAATGATCTGTTTGACTCTGAATTTTGTTTGTCATTGCCTCTTGGTCCTTCCCCCTCTCTTTTCTTTCTTACGATTTGTGCAATTTTTGTTTGATGGATAGGTATGAGGTTCCAATTTTTACTAGCCACCCAGAGTAATGAGTTGGATATAAATGTAAGTAGTTAATGAATGGATGGATGGATGGAATGGAAGGATGAATAAAATAGAAAATTGGTACCTGCAGCTTCAGTTCTGTTTCTTTTACCAAAACTACTTGGAACCTTTTCGGTTATTTCACATTCTGCTTATTGCAGGAGCATTAAAAGTACAATAGTGCAGTTTTAAAATATCATTCAATCTGCCTTCACTACGAATTCTGCATCTCCAGCATAATATTTTGACAGAACTTTTATGAATAAGTAATGCTATCAGACTCCTTGCTAATCAGACAGCTAATCGGTGCTTTTAATGTGTTTTAACCAATGCAAATTCCCCTATTTTTCATCTCTCCTTCACTGTACTGGTGGGAGACATAAATGAGTATTAGAGGGGCTATAAAAGCTAAAAAGAATATGTAGGCCTTCCATAAATCTCGACACCTTTTCATAGCTAATCTCTGCAACATTTTCCCTTGTTATTCTCCAGGCCATTGCTTCATTTACAAGTGAACATTATGGAGCACTATGGGCATCTATGAGACCACATTGTTAACTTCTTACAATTTAATGCCTCCACAAATTGTAAGGAGGGTGTTTATTCAGCAGTGTTCTCCGAGCTCAGTTACACCACATAAATGAACCATCTTAGGACTTCAGAGACCACTTCCTAAGGGCAGCCAACAAAGACCTTACTGGCATCTTCTTGAAGCAAGTACACATCTTGCAGGAAGTACATATGTCTTGCTAGCTGCTTTTCAGATTTAAAATACCTCTAAGCTTCAGAGGTCTGACATTCTCCAGACCTCATAATCTTTCATTCTTATCAAATAGTTCTCCCATAAGTGAGTGAGCAGAAGGGAGAAGGGAGGGTTTTTTCTACCCTTGTGTCTTTGGCAAGTGTACAACACAGACAGAGGCCATTCAGCCTCACACCACTGCCTCCTCACTGTATCTTCCTCCCACCTGCCATCTGTGTAACACCGTTGCTGCTCTCCATTTGCCCTCTCCCTTCCCAACCACCCCCCATGCCATGTTAAGCTCCTCTCCCTCATTGCTGCCACCATGAATCCAAGAAACCAGAGCAGTTTCATCTTTCAGGTAACCCTCCTCTTTTTTTTTCTTCCACTCCCTCCCCCGGTAAAGCAATGGGGGAACATGGATGAGGAGGAAAAAGAGTGTGGAAGCAAGACTTCAAGGTTCTCTGTCCAACCCTCCTTGCTACTCTTGTTACATTGGGGATCCCAGCAGGCAGGGACCCTTGCCCTTCTCCCTCCACCTTGCACTGTCCCAATGGACACCTACTTCCACCCAGTGCTCCCTTGCACCCCCATTTTTTTATGCTCGCTGTGCCCAGCCCTTCATTGCTCCTCACACTTCTTCTTCTTCCCCTCCCCTGCCCTCCCCTCAATGTTCACCTTAGCTTTTGTATTTGCTCTGCCCAGCCCCTCATGCTCCCCTTCCCCTCCCCTGCCATTTGTTACCTCAGTGCCTTCTGAGTCCTGTGCACAAAATGTCCCCTGCAGTCACACTCTACCTCTTTCTCCCTATATATGACTGTTCTTCCCCAAAAATCTGTACTCTCCTCATGCCATAATAGTCCAACCTAATCCAGTAAAATGTCATCTATCATATCGGTTTGCCTCCTCTTCAAACCTTGACTGCACTATGAAGGATGAGAGGATTCTGTGGTGCCTCTGGCTGGGTTTGGTGATACCAGGGCACCATGGCACACAGTTTGGGATCTACTAGCCTACTGTGATTTAGGTGTGTTCAGAAAAGTAGGATGCATCTGAGGGACAGACTCCATCAATACAAGGGACATATCTACACTTACATCTCCCATTTCACAATGAGGGATATTATGATAAAAAGGTAAAGGTTCCCCCTGCACATGCGTGCTAGTCATATCCAACTCTAGGGGCAATGCTCATCTCTGTATTCAAGCCGAAGAGC
>JAHTLZ010000129.1:8727121-8757274 GCA_023846285.1 Phrynocephalus versicolor | reverse complement strand
TTTTTTTGTTCCGTTATTTTGTTATTTGTCATTTGTTTCATTTTATGAAAATTCATTCGAACTCAAACCCAAACCGAACCAAGGGTGGGCCCGAACCAGATGAACCCAACCCATGGGTTTTCTGGTTCGTGCCCATCTCTATTTTGTAATTGTTTGTTGTTCATAATTTATATTTTGTTATACTGCAAACCACCCAGATTAGCCCTTTGGTTAGATGGGTGGTATAAACAAGCAAAAAGTACTTTAAACATTCTTGAAAACAATTAAGCACCGAAAGTAAACGCCACTGGGTTATGACTGGAGAGACTGGCAGATTGGAACTTCCCAGTTGTCAGATAGGGTTTCTATGATGCCATGAAACTCCGTGGATGGACTTGAACCGGTCTTTCCATCAGCCTGATCTACTAGCAGGCTGCTGTGTAGGTTGCTTGGATCACAATGGAGAAGAAGCTGGATACTGATGTAACAAATTTAACTGAATGAATACTTCCTTATTCTTCAAGATTTTTTTCCGGCTGCGGAATATCAATGTAATAGGAAGTGAACATGGAAAGGTAAACAAATAAGGTTCTCACCATGACTTCTGGCTTCAATTAATTATGTATAACCTCATACTTCCTCCTAAAGTTCCCACATTTTTTTTTACTCGGCCGCTGTAGCTGTTCCTTTAACACGCTAGATAAATGATCTGGATTGTCACTTGCCTTAAAAGGCATCATTTGCTAGATTCTGTAAGTCTTTTTTTTTTTACTGTAAAAATATTTATTTTCCTTTTGTATAAATGTCACTTGTTTTTGTTTTTATGTTTTTGTACTGTAGCTTTTACTAATAAAAATAATTTTAAAAATTGACAATCGGCATTAGAAACAAAAAGAAAAACATTATACTGTAAAAGTAAACCTTAATACAACATAATAACCTACATTGCCATCTTCTTACATATTAAATATATTACTGATTTTAAATATCAGCTATTTACACATTTTAACAGGGTTGCATTGATTTGACAGCTGTCCGAGCTCCAATACCTAAAAAGGTGTCTGCTTTTGATAGTATAAGACTGATTTAAAAAAAACCTAGTTGATTAACTCAGTGGGCTAACCACAGATGATTAATGAGACTGAAATTCTCAAGTGGGTTTGATAGCTGTGATGATGAAACTATGAGGAAAGCTTCAAAGGGAACTGAACCAGTAAGAGCGGCTTGGACAGTTCCCACCATACATGAAGTAATTTTTCCGGCATGTAGTAACAAGGAGACCCAATGTTGCATTCTCTGGGGGAAAACAGACAGATCTCTTCAGGAGAAAAGTTCGAAGAGAATGTGATCAAACTGAACACTACACAGATATCCAGTTGGTTTTTGGTGTTCTTAATAATAATAATAATAATAATAATAATAATAATAATAATAATAATAATAATAATAATAATAATAATAATAATAAGAACTACTACTACTACTACTACTACTTTATTTTTATGCCGCCTTTCTCCCCAAAGGGACCCAGGGCGGCTTACAACAATTCAGAAAAGTACAATACAAGCAATACAATGTAAAAACAACACAATACCTATAAAATACTATAAAAATACTATACAGTATAATACAATAAAAGACAAGATGAAAAACAATAGCTACAGCAGAGTTTAAAAAGCTCCCCAGCCAATGAGACTAAAAAAGTAAGATGTTATAAAAATTTGTGAAGGATGGAGCCTCAGAAGGCTTGCCTAAATAAGTACGTCTTAAGGCCTCGCTTGAATATTTCAAGGGAGGAGGCAGTTCTTAACTCAAAGGGGAGGGAATTCTATAGTATTGGTGCCACTACTGAGAAGGCCCTATTTCTTGCCACCGCCCCTTGCACTTCCTTGGGTGGTGGTACTCGTAGAAGGGCCTTCTCCGATGACCGAAGGGGGAGAACCGGATTATATGGAAGAAGGCGGTCTCTTAGATAACCTGGTCCTGAGCTGTATAGAGTTTTAAAGGTCATAAGAAGCACCTTGAATTGGGCCCGGAAACGAATGGGCAGCCAATGTAGTCCATGGAGAAGCGGCCCTACAGAGTCGTACCGCCGAGCTCCAGTAACCACCCAGGCTGCCACATTCTGTACCAGTTGTAGTTTCCAAACCGTCTTAAGGGCAGCCCCACATAGAGTGCATTGCAGTAGTCTAACCTTGATGTCACCTTGGCGTGGATCACTGTGGCCAGGTCTGCTTGATCCAAGTATGGCTGCAGCTGGTGCACCAGCCGAAACTGGGCAAAGCCCCCCCCCAACCACAGCTGCTACCTGGGAGTCCAGGAGCATCTCTGAATCCAGGAGGGCCCCCAAGCTGCGGACCTGCTCCTTCAGAGGGAGTGCAACCCCGTTCAGAGCAGGACAATATTCCAGCACCTGCATCGAAGATTTCTGAACCAGGAGAACCATCTGTCTTCTCTGGATTTAATTTCAGCTTGTTAGCCCTCATCCAGATCCCCACCGACTCCAGACAGTGCTCTAGGACTTCCACTGCCCCCCTGGAATCAGGGGGAAAGGAGAGATATAACTGGGTGTCATCAGCATATTGATGGCACCCAACTCCAAATCCCCGGATGACCTCTCCCAGCGGTTTCATGTACATGTTAAATAGCATGGGGGACAGAATAGAGCCCTGTGGCACCCCACATTTCAAGGGCCAGGGTGCTGAACAGGCATCCCCCAGCACCACCATCTGGGACCAATCCTCCAAGTAGGAGTGGAAGCACTGCAAGACAGTTCCTCCAACTCCTAACTCAGCCAATCGGCCCAGAAGGACACCATGATCGATGGTGTCGAAATCTGCTTACAGGTCCAGCGGGACAAACAGGGTTGCACTCCCCCTGTCTAGTCCCCGGCGTAGGTCATCCACCAAGGTGACCAAGGCAGTTTCTGTCCCATAGCCTGGTCTGAAACCTGATTAAAAAGGATCGAGATAATCAGCTTCATCCAAACCCTCTGGAGTTGAGACACCTCCACCCGCTCAATCACCTTGCCCAAGAATGGGATGTTAGAGACTGGCCGGTAATTATCTAATATAGTGAGATCCAGAGAGGGCTTTTTGGGGAGGGGTTTAACCACCACCTGCTTCAAAGTAGGTGGGAGAACCCCCTCCATCAAGTAGGAATTAACCACTCTCCCTGTCCACTCAGCCAGTCCCGCCCGGGAAGCTCTAATGAGCCAGGCTGAGCAAGGGTCGAGCTGGCAGGTGGACGGCCTCACACTCCAAAGAAGCCTGTCCACATCCTCAGGCTGTACAAGCTGAGAAGAATCCCACAAAACTGGACAGACAGTTGCCAGGGGGACATCAACAGACATAAATGCTAATGTGGCATCCAAGTCATGGCGAATCCAATCGATTTTGTCTGCAAAGTGTTTGGTGAACTCACCACAGCGGGAGACCGTGTGTGCTTCTTGATCCACGGGGGGGGGCGGATGGACTAGGCCCCGCACCACATGAAACAGTCCCGCTAGGCGGTTCCCAGCAGACACAATGGTAGCAGAGAAGAAAGATCTTTTGCTGCTACCACTGCCACGGAGTAGGCTCTGGATATTGGAATGAGAAGAATTCTGAAAACAATTCTAGACTGTACTGAAGCTTGATGCCCCCTCCAAATACATCTCCTTTCCTTAACATGTCTGAGTGCCAAAGGTTACCTCAGTAAGTCACACTTTTTTTGTGATTGCTAATGAAATACTCATCCACCTTGTCTCATATGTTCTTGTTAACTTTCTCTGCCACAGGAAGAGAATGACAGGAGGCAACCCTTTCAATATGAAATGAATTAATTCCCCTCAGGATAGGTCTGAACTATTCAAGATGGCTGAAATGTCACATTTCAGTCTCAAGTGCAGGACCAAAAGTTCAAGCATTTCCTACCATTTGCCTGATGGTTTCCTTTCTCTCGGATCAAATCTTGCTACAGTTCTGCATAGAACAGCTTGATCTTTTACTGCATTACCAGCACCTGGATGAATATCCCTTGGCAAACACGGTTTCCTCACTGTGGACTCTTTACAGTTGAAATGGAAGTCTTTGTAGCTTTAAGTATTGTGAAATGAAAAGGCTGGAATCAAAATGTAGGGGATGTAATGTATTCAAAAGGAAGCTGAAGCTGAAATACAGTGCCCATAGCAATTAATGCGGTTGAAACAGAGTATTTTTGCATAGTTTACTGTTATGGTTCAGGTGCCCACAGTATGGAGTCCAGTTATGCAGCCAGCTCCTATTGTTCTCAGTGGGAAGTGAGCAACAAATGTATCTGAGAACAGTGAGTGTACTCTTGTCATTCACATCACAATCAAGATGTACACAGAAGACATCTGTGCATCAGTTTATCTGAATCAAGGTCTTTAACCTCAACTGATGATTAGGATCCCCATGATTTGTACTGAATAAGGCTGGAGCTACTTTCAAATGAAAGCCAAGCCAATAACCAGGAAGTAGTTTTGAGTTATTTCAGAGCTAATCTGAATTCCACTTTGAAATCCATGGAGATCAGAAAAGCTGGTGGGGAAAAGCAGCAAACCCCTGTTCCTTAAGCTTGAACATGGGATATTATCTCTGCCTCTGAGTTAATACGTGCCAAATAAGTACTGCATCTGAAATTTATCTCCTGGCTTACATTATGGGATGCTTTTGCTAGTGACTCTCCACAGGTCATTTCTCTCAATAATCATGTTGCTTATTTTTTCTCATTGTTCCTCATTAGAGATGGGCACAAAATGAATTTTTAATTTGTTTTGTTATTCATTATTCATTTCGTTTGCTAATGAAATGAATAACAAATAAACCCATCAAAGAATCACAAAAAGAAATGGAAAGGAAATTTCTGTTTCATTCATTTCTTTTTCATTTGGGGGACACACCTTCCTGTGGAGTAGACTCCTGATGCGTCCTCCTGGAAATAAAAATAAATAAATAAATAAATAAATAAATAAATAAATAAATAAAAATGGTGACCCCCCCAGCCCCCCAGGGAAGCCAGCACCTCTCAGCTGTGGGGGGAAAAAAACCCCAAGCCCCGACATCAGGGCTGGGGAAAAAAATATTATTTTTTAAGTACCAACCCAGTGGGGGAACCCCATGGTCAGCACTGTATAATGTTTTAAAAAATAAAATAAATAAAAATAAAATAGCACTAACTCAGTCCTGGGGGCTGCATGGTCAGCACTGTAAATTTTTAAAGATATAAAAATTAAAATGAAAAATGGTGCGCCCCGGCTGCGGGGAAGCAAGCTTGAGAGGCGCTGGAACCACGCTAGCGCCTCTCAGCTGTGAAGAAAAACAAACAAACCCTGGAAACAGGGATGTAAAAAAATATAATAAATAAAATAAATGAATAAAAGTGCTGACCCGGCTGGGGAGCCGCATGGTCAGCACTGTAAAATATTTAAAAATAAGGAAAATAAAAAGTGCTGACCCAGCCCCTGGGGCCACATGGCTGGCACTGAAATAAAAAGTGGCAGTGGGACGGTCTACCAGGCCAGGTGCCAGTAGACTGTCCCGCCACCACCTCCAGAGGCCCGGCAGTGGGAGGCCTCACTGCTGCCTCTGGAGCCACGGCCGCAGCCAGGCTGGAAGGCAGTAGACCAACCCATTGCTGGGTCTCCGGCCAAGGTGGTGGGACCACTGCCCGGCCCGACCGCGGCGGCGGGATGGTGTACTGCTGCCCATCCTGACCGCGGCAGCGGGACAGTCTACCGCCACCTGGGCGAATTCGTCTCTGTTCAGGTTTGTATGATTTTTTTAAAAAAATTGTACAAACCCGAACCCAAACCGAACCAAGGGTGGGCCTGAAACAGAACCAACTGAACCATTGGTTTTCTGTTTTGTGCCCACCTCTATTCCTCATAATTGCTCCATTTCCACCCAAAGTCTTGGGTTTGCAATGTACCCTGGTCTTCTTCTCATGGCATACACGCAGAGAAATAGACATACAACATTGTCCTTTTATGACACTGTCACAAGCCCAGTAGTACATAGTGGCTATGATCCTGTTGCTTATCATAATAAATTACACCAAAGTAGGTCCATTTAATCAATAGGGTTTAAATGAGTCACCATCTCTAGCCATTGTGTTCCAGTAGCCCAAAACTTGTAGTGCAACGGCATGTGCACAATATGAGGTTGTACCTGTGATAACTTAGACAGTGCCATGACAGAAGTGCTACCTGAAGAATACTTGGTGATGACTGGAATGCATGGTTGATTCTGCAATGGTGAACCTCCAGCACATTTATTCTGGTATAGCTTTATGTGGTGCTGATATGATCAAAATCTTGCCCGTTGATTCAAATTAACGTAGTAAGTAGCAGTTAGGGTAGGATCACTTAAATCAAGAGATATTGTGGTGCAGGTGACTTGTCAAATCCCCAAGAACATGATGGACCTACTCTAGTGAAATTTACTATGCTAAGCAACAAGATTTGGGCCAAGGTCTCCAGATGTCCAGCTGCTTAGCCAGTTTTCATTCTTTAAAAAAGGTGTGTGTGTGTGTGTGTGTGTGTGTGTGTGTGTGTGTGTGTGTGAGAGAGAGAGAGAGAGAGAGAGAGAGAGAGAGAGAGATTGTACAGCTGACCATATATAGCTCAATAGGTTAGGTATCTGGATGTGGAGTCAGAGGTTGCGAGTTTGACTTCCAACTGGGACAGTGTGGAGTAGACATTGGCACGACTCGGCAAAATCCTCGTTTCCATTTCCGTTCCTCGTTTCCGTTACGTAACGGAATGAAGAACGACAATTACTCTGCCAGAACTCGAACTCGAACCGACTAAAGAAAAATTGGGTCTGATTTGTCGTGGTCGTTCCTGGCATTGCAGCGATCGCGCTATGCCAAGCGGCACAGAAAAAAAGTTTTAAAAATAAATACACCCCCCCCGATTCCCAGCCAAAAAAGAAGGTGAAAATATGCCTGCCTGAGTGAGGGCACCTACCAGAGGGGTGGTTTCTAGGGGGGGGGTCCCCGGCCTCCCCCCTCCTCTCCTGGTCTGCGCATCCTCGTCGTCTTGCCAACTCGCCAAGTGGCGGCACAGAAAAAAAGTTTTAAAAATAAAAATAAACCCGATTCCCGGCCAAAAAAGTAGGCGAAAATATGCCTGCCTGAGTGAGGGCACCTACCAGAGGGGTGGTTTATGGGGGGGGTGTCCCCGGCCTCCCCCCCTCTCCTGGGCTGCGCATCCTCGTCATCTCGCCAACTCGCCATGCCATTCGGTGCAGGCGGGGAATCCAAAATGGGGTGACTGCAATATTTATTTTGAAATTGTGGTGGTCCAAAAACACACCAAAGCACCACAGAAACATGCGAAAAATAGCTATTTTAAAACTGCCTGAATTTTTACAGTAGCAGCAGTGGGTTTTTCTTGCAACAAAACGTCTCCATTGATTTTATTTTATTTTATTTTTATTTTCATTTTTTTACACCTGCGCAATGATGGGCTGGCCATGGGAGTGGACCATGCAAATTTTTGGAGCCATTCCACCAATTGCATGGCCACTTGATCAGGTTTTGACCGAGACTTCTGGGATGTGCCAGTCGGGCATAAAAAGCCCACTAACCCTAGCCCGAGCCCGAACCCGAACCCTAACCCTAAGCCTAACCCATATGCCAGTACACTGTCCTTCTTAGTGGGTCAGAGAGGCACCCAGAGGTGCACCACACGAACTCACCCTAACCTTACCCATAACCCTAAGCCTAGCCCTTGTGCTAACCCTAACCCTAAGCCAAATCTGTACTCGCATTGCACTACACACATAAGTACAGTTCCCTTCTTAGTGGACCACAGAGCGCCCAGACCGAGGGAGCCTTCCCCCAGTGTGCACTGTGACACTGCACTATACCAGCAGTGGGCCTGTGGTCAAAGAGGCACCCAAAAGAGAGGTACCTCTGCCACTGCAACTTGGTATGCATATCCAATTGGCTATGCATGCCATTTTGTAGCGGGCCAGAGGAGGCACACACCCCAGAGAGGTGCCTCCAGGAGCCCGCTCCCCCCCAAACCAGTACTAACGACAGACAAAAAAAAGACAAATGAAATGACAATTTTTTGAAAAATTTTGCGACAAACGGAAACGAGCAGAAACGGGCCAGCTCCGACACACGACAACTCAAAAACGTCATTTTCCCTGGTCGTGCTCATCTCTAGTGTGAAGTCATGGGCAAGCTGCACAGACCCGGGATGTTCCCAGAAGAAGGAAACGGAAAACCACTTCTGTAAATCTCTGCCTTAAAAAATCCTGGAAAGGGTGCCCTAAGGTGCAATCAATTTGATGTTCCACAATACATTCATATATACAGTACATCATTCTTTTTATCTCAGAAAATTAATGCATTTTATAAAGTTCCTACACTATTTTCAAACAAAATATGATACCACGTTTCCTTCTGTTCCCTGCACCTTTTAGTTTTGGTATTAGTTTGGGGACACTTTCATGCTGCAAGAACATGGCTTCAGGTGGTAATACATTCCAATAATACTTTGTATAGGTTTTATTGTGGGTAATATTTATTAAGCAATGGCAAAGGCTTGTAAAATGTCATCCCAGTAAATCACTGCTTTTTGCCTGAGTGGATCACATAACCTGTGAGATATCGAGATAACACAACCCAATATTTCTAGTTCACCTTGTAGATAACACTGTGACAGCTTGCAATCTTAAATTTTCACCAAGCATACACCAGGAGTTTTTTCTTGGCAGGAAATTTAAAATTTAAAATTATTTCTATGGTTGTTATAAAAAGCAATAGAGCACAGACATTTTTTTCCTTTGTTCTTTGCTGCTACATAAATGTAGGAGTTCTTTCTTTTATTTCAAAAAAGAACATTAGAACAATGTCTGATAATTCAGCAATTAACACCCTTTAAAGCCAGGCAGCAGGTGCTACAACCCTGAAAATGGAAATGAAAATGATGTCCACTGGGGAGTCTCATTCACAGCTTCTGGGAGCATTAAGGGACTGCATGTGGGGCAAATTAGCATTGGAGGGAAAACCATGCTTATTAGCTCGAAAAAACAAAAAAAATCTTGAGAAAATACAAACTTCCCAACTGACAATCTTTTGGAAGGGTAACAAAGGCCTGGGGCTCCAATTATGAGAAAAAATTGTTGTTTTCCCAGCCTTTTCGAGCAGAAGGTCTTGAATGCTAGAGTGACTCAAATTTTCATGTAAGTCAGCTGCCCTACCCCCAGGTCCATTTAAACTGGACATCCCAGGACATCCAGTCTCTTCTGGGATCCCATCTCACACAGCTGTACAAACCAACTTTACTTGGAAGTAAGCCCCACTTAATCAGTTGAACATAACTGTTAAGGTAGGACTGAACACCACAAACTTAAGACATGCCCTGTCACTTAATGGTTTTGGTGGGGGGGGGCAGAATGGGGAAAATAAACAAATGAATAGAACACTATGAATAGAGCCACCCATGGCCATCAGAGAGTTGACCATCTCTTGTGGTCATGGGTGATTGACACTGCTCTTTTAAGAGTGAACTATAGGACAAAAAGAGTAGGATCATCATATCCGTGGGGGATCAGTTCTGGGACCCTTGTGGATAGCAAAATCTGCAGATAAAACCAAACACTCTTATCCAAGGATAATGGTGATGACAGGGGTGCTGGGCTGTTGGGGTGAAAGCTTTCACCCCAACACCCCCCAAATGCTGGGTACTGCGGTGGTGACACCATAAGTTTTCTTTTATATTTCTCCTCACTACTGCCACCAGCAAACTGCCCTCTTCACTGCTGGGCTCGGGTGGTGGTGGGGAGATAGTGCCACTGGTGGTGAAGAAGAGAAAGAAAGAAAAACGTAACATTGCTGTGTCAACCATCCACTCTTGTCACTGCCGCTGCTACCACCAGCTACTCCAGATGTGTGGGGTCGGGACTTTAAGGATCTGCCTGGCCCACCGGCCTTTGAACTTCCCACTCAGGTCCTGGGCATCCAGATCGGAAGTTTGAGCAGGAAGTTCAAAGGCCTGTGGATGTTTGCAGGCCACACGGGTGCCTCTGCTGCCGCTGCCACTGATGCTGTAGCTGCCAGCACCACCAGTGTGACAACTGCTGAGTAGACAAATGGTATATAGCACCATTTCCCTCATGTCACCATGCTGTCCTGGTAGGCCTTCTGACAGGAGGAGGCAGCGGAGGAAGAGGTTGCAATCCTCAGGCACTCCTCTGGCCTAGCAGGGCTGGTCTACTTCCCCACCCACCATCAGCATCAGCACCCAAGTAACAGAGGCACCCTAACAACCCCAACCAGCATCCCAGTGAACCCTGCCAGGGTGTTGTGGGTGGGCGCTCTCAGGCCACATGGTCTCTGCTTCCGCCACTGCCACTGATGTTGTGTGCAGGCACTCTCAGGCCATGCAGCCTCTACCCCCCACTGCTGAAGGAGAGAACTTGTGGACTGTGCCTCCTCCACTGCCAATGATGCGAGTGAACACTGGCAGGCTGTGCTGCCTCCGCTGTGGGTGGGCTCTTGTGGGCCACGTAGCCTCGCCGCCTCCACTGGTGTCCTGGGTGGACACCACGAGCTGCACGGCCTCTGCAGCTACTGCCACTGCAGGACGGTCCTGTCATGGGCTTGTCATTCTGCTTTTCATAAGACACACACACACACACACACACACAGAGAGAGAGAGAGAGAGAGAGAGACTTCACTAATATAATAAAAATTCTCCTTCTATCAGAAGAGCACAAATCAATCCTAGTATGTGCTAGCTGCAAGCATTATTGTTCCACGCTTGAGCAATGAAATGGGACTATTAAGGAGCAAAGTAGATACAAATACATACAGGTATTCATCCATGGACTGTCATCCTTTTCTCAGTTTAGACTGCTAAAAAAGTTAAAATTCTCTTATCCAATTAAAGCTAAAACTTGAGCTTCAGAACTCCTTAAAATAAATTTATTACAATGGTTGTTCTAAGACTAAGCACAAGGTGGAACAGAAGCCACCCATCAGACTACATTATATTCTTCTACTATTTAGTGAGTCTGTGCTATTACAACTAAACTGAGAAAAGGATGACAGTCCATGGAGATGCAGTTGCACTGGAATTAGAGATGGGCACGACTCAGAAAAAAAGTTTCGTTTTCGTTTTCGGCTAGGGTCTGAGTCGTTTCGTTTCCGTTTTCGTGGGCTAATTTCAAAATTTTTCATTTTCGTTTCGTTACGTAACGAAAACGAAAAAATGAAAACGAAAACGAAAAATTTTTCATTTCTCCCCATTTAGCTCAATTGAGTGCTTTTCCAGTAACGAAAAACGAAAATTGGCTCGAAATTAGTCGTTTCGTTTCCGTTTTCGGTCCAGGTTGGTGCCGATTTTCGTTTTCGTTTCGTTTCCGTAACGAAAACGAAAAACGAAAACGAAAACGAAAATACCGCTAAGTCGTGCCCATCTCTAACTGGAATATATAAGGAGATGCAGTTACACTGGAAAAAGAGTGAAGTTATTCCTTCTGACGTGACTATTTTAATGCAACTTCATTGTACTTCATTATTGGAATAAGGAATTCATTGCAAGTAGTTTATTTTTAATATGAAGAAAGGGCTGAAGAATGAAAGCACAATTGCTACACAGTAACTGTGTTTTGGGGTTAGACTGCTGAGCTTCAGTAGCAGGAGAACTGCAAGCTCCTTATGTTTCCCAAAGTAATCATTTTCATTTTCAGGTCTTTTTAGGGAACCTACAAAGCAGTTAAAACCAGCAGTCTTTGCTTCTGGCCTCTTTCGGGGTTGAGGGGGTAGGGTCACGTGGATGATGGAGGAGAAAGGAAAGATTTAACACATTTTAAAATCACAGGACCCGTGTCTCTACTTCTTTAACCTGAAACAATAAGGAATAGAAGGGATGATAACAGACATCACTCAAAAAGCAAGTTAACTTATTGATGGTGGAGGGTTTTTTGAACTACAGATGGTGTATAATCGGAGAGTGTGTTTGATCCATGATTTATCAGCTGTGGGACTTGAAAGATTAGAAGGAGCTTTTCGGGTGTTGCAAACGTGTGTATGCTCTGTGACTGGATCAAAGGCAGAATCACAGAGCAGAAAAAGATATGGTTTCCTGGACAGCTTCCACAAAAGACATTGTATCAGATGTATCAAAATCAAGAGAAGGGACATGTTATCCGGTAATTTCTAAATCCAGTGAGAAAAGAAGCCAGTTTCAGGCCATATGGTAATATATCAGGTACACAATTTTCTGTTTCCAGCTGCGACAAGAACACAGCCACAGCGCTTTTGCTAGCAGTCCAAACAATGAGTTATGAAGTGTGGCCATAGGCTGTTTTTGTACCCCTTGTCCTCTACATCTCCATCTATTTAGGACAAAAAAGCAATCCATGAATCTTAATATAGGGTGTGGTGTCCCAAGGGCAGCCTTGTGATCCCTGGAAGTTTTCCACCGATCCTCCTTTATAGCTCAGTGTATGAAAAACTACTGCCCCATAACATAGTAGCAAACTTTAACAAGATGGTGGACAGGGCAAAGAATAGCAGAGAGAAATAGCAGTCAACAAGGTTTAACATCTGTCTTGGAGCAATCCTTTTATAGGTGCCAGAAACTACATTAAACATGGTACAACCTCACGGTAAGAGTTAGTTTGGTGGGTAAGATAAGATTAGAACCCTTCAGGGTTTTGTTTTAGGGGTCTGATCCAACACATGCATTTCAACTTACTTATTCATGCTCCTAAGCTAGGCTAGGTAGATCGATCAACATACTTTTAAAGAAGAAAACGGGTTAAAAATGAGACTTATGTAGAAGTTTTGACATAGTTGGTTTTTTAAAAAAATGTGGATAAATGAAGAAACAAGATGGAAGACACATAAGGACAAGCTTCTGTGAATCTGATACCAACTGGGAAATAACTGACTTGCCCATCCACATATGTATACACAAAGTACAAAGTCATAATAACCCAGCAATTGAATAAAGAATGAGCTTCTTGAAGGATACTGTAGTGCTCTGTACTGAAATACCTGTAGTACTTCAGCCCTCAGCTATACACTCAGTAAAAAAAAATCCAGAAAGAGTACATTGTTAAAAAGAGAGCCAATGTAGAGGTGGGTATGGGTGGGGGAGATTTTCTAAAGTAGAGGTGAGCATGAAATGAACCACAAAGCAAAAACAAATAAGCAAAGCAAAGAAAAAACCACCATGAATTGGACCCTTTTGTGATTTGTTTCAGGGAGCTTTGAGGAAACATTCCAGCCCAGAACAAAATGAAATGCTAAACTATTACAGAATGATGCCCCACATCCACTGATTCACCAACCATGGATTCAGTTATCTGTGGTTGGTGATCAGATGTTGGCAGCAAGAAGGGAGGGAAAATTAAAAATAAAATGTACTGCCACCACTGCCCACTGTCCTCCTCCTCACCACTGCTGTGGGCCACCCAGGCACCCTCCGGAGGGGTGTGTTGGGGAATCACCCAGCTGGCCAACCTGGCCTATGAACTTCCCAGTCGGGCCTCAGGCGGTGGAAGTTTTGAACTTCCCACTCAAACTTCTGATCCTCCACCCGGGACTTGAGTGGGAAATTCAAAAGCCGGTTGGCCAGCCGGGTCTTAAAGTCCCCACCTCACCCCTCTAGGGGGTGCCTGGCTAGGACTCCTCTCAGCTGGGAGGTGGGCGAGGATGACACCCTGGGTTCTAGAGGCACAAGATTTGGTGCCAGGGAGCCATTTTCAGAGAGATTCAGCCAATGACAGCTCAGCTGGACCCCTTTAAAAATGGCCTTTGAACCCAAGGGGAAGATGATTTCTAAAGTAAAGGTGGGACAAAAGTGCATGTGGGTCTACTATTAGATCCCAGGATGTATGTAATAGTTGATAATGAACCTCCAAAGCAGGTCAGAACTGACACGTCAACATTTAATAAGATTTCAGATCCAACACCTAAAAGAATGAGGAATGACCTTCCAAGTCAAATTCTCAGAACCAAATTCTAGGACCAGTTAACTATGGCAATAATGGATAGTGAGAAGGAAGAAGTGCCACTGGAATTCTGAAAGAAAGTAAACACTTCTAGTTGATTAAACATTTTGGAATTCTTAATATCTACAACCACAGGAGTGTATAGAGAAACACATTTTCCTACCTGCCTTACAAAATGAAGAAGCAGACAAGATGAACATCATGGATTTTAAGTGCTCCATATGAATGAGTATTTAAAGTATATTTGACCAGAGAGGCCACGTAAGTGGTTTCCTGCTGGGCTAACACTGGTCTTACTACTTTTGAGCTAACCAGATTAATCTAATCACTTATTGAGCTACTTTCCAAGGGAACCACACTATAGAGTAATGAGGGACATGCTTGCCAGTATTTTGATTGGGAAGAGTGAAAATAATTTTGATCCCAGATGGCTGTTACTTGTAAGGATTATTCTTATTTACAAAGTATTGTATATGACTAGTTAATATTGATTTATTTAATAAAAAATAATTAATGATGATTAATCATGGATTGCAGAGTGCATTATTAGGTTGCTTTTACTGTTATCACCTTTAATCTAAAGAAGCAACGTGTTAGTTGCTTCTTTAGCTCTTTCCAATTTAAAGAAGAGTGAAGGATAAAGCCTGCATAATTGTTGACATAAAGTTTATGAATGTAGGAGAAACCTCTTTGGATCTATACAGAACAGGATTAATTATGAATTTTTCCCCAGCAAACATTAAAAATGTGTCTGTTTCCAATATTTATCTCCTAGGTTATAATATTGGCACAGCAATATTTATTAATGTTAATGAATGAGACACTCCTCAAACTTCTAGTGGTTTATCACTGCTTTCCCAAACCTGTGCCATCAGTTAAGAAGGAAAGAGAACCTCAAACCTGGATCCATCCATCCTTTCCTCACATATCAGTTACACTACCTTTTATTTTCCAGATGTTTATGTAATAAAAAAGTTATACTCATTTACCAGAGCAGTGAGTTGATGCATTCCTGGAAGACGGACGGTATATAAGCTCTAAAATAAATAAAATAAAATAAAAAATGCTGTAGCTGAAGGGTATATCAGGAAAAGCCCAGAGAGCTACTAGCTGTGGCTGTGAAACACTTGGTGTAAGAAGGAGCAGTCCCAACCATAGTGGCAATCATTTTAAATCACTTTTGATGGCCCCACAGCAGTTAGTTTCCCAAATTTTAGTTTGCCAACTGGCTGGCTAATCTCAGTAGAAATGAATACAATCTGAACTTTAACACACACACCCCCAAATCATGAACTGAGCAGAAATTTCTCCTGCTTGGCATTTTTTATTGCTTTGGCAAAATAGATGCCCTCAGTCCCTTCCCACTGGCTCCACATTGCCCACCCACACCGAAATAACTACACAAAACAGTATTTTGGGTATACACTCTGGGCCACACTTTATTAACTTCAACTTTAAACCATCAAACACAACATGAAACAGGGGCCTGCTGTAGTGTGGGTTCACAGATGTTACACAGGGGTCTACCAGGACCCCACCAACTGGCAGTCTTAGAGGGTGAGTCAACAGCCCCGAGTGAGCTCTGTCTGGAGACAGGACCCACTCGGACGGCAAGTCCCATTTGTCCTCCCGGATAAGCCCAGGCCTGTCAAGTGTGCCTGCCCACCTGTTCGGCCCCCCAGGCACATCCTTCCCCCCAATGTTGTGATCTCCCGATCTGCAACACTGTAGGGTTAGATGGACCCAAAGGGAATTTGGGATCCCACTCACCTGCTGCCTCTCCATAATCCGCCTGTGTGGCTAATCCTAATACCCCAACGCCAACACCAGTATCGGATAGGCGAAAAATCCCCGGGCACCCAGCCAATCTATGCCCGGGTCAAAAATTCCTATCTGGCCCCGTAGCGACCAGTCAGATTCATACTAATGATTCAAAAGCGGCAGGTAGGCGGGCAAATCCTGCCACCGAAGAGGCCTGGACCACGTGGGCAAGCCCTTATGGCACCAGGAAAATGAGGGACCCCTTGTGCCAATGAACATCTGACGCCTGCAAGGCTGTCCGCGAAGCATCTGACTTCCCAGCAGCAACAAGCTCACTGATCTGGAATGCCCCAAAGAAGGCCACCAGGGACGCCGCCTTCATTAATACCCCTTCATACTTGTCCCTGCATATGCCGCGCTACTACTTGCCCATCTTTTCCAATATTTCTGGGGTCAATGGAAAACGGTCATCCACTGGCTTACCCTGAACATGACCCCACCCTTCCAGCATCTTCCTTATTCTAAAATCCCTAGTAAAATCCTCACATCCCCTTGCCTTTGCGTGGAATGCGTGGGCCGTCAGTTTACCCTGCATGGTCCCCGGCGTCAAACCCTTATTTTTCAGGAACACCAGGTACTGCCTCACATGGTCCACGGGTGCCAGCCAGGATTGGTCCAATTCTAATAACTCCCGGAACTCTTGGAATTCCTTAACCACCACCCCATACGCCCTGCATGTTCTTGGCACCAGGGCCAACTCTAGGGCCCCATCAGCTTCCTCCCACCAACCTGCCATACCTCCTCTGGCAGCTGCTCGAGAAGGTCCTCCGCTCCTGGAGCCAACGCCCTGAAACGGTCTAGCTGCTGGCGAGAGAGAGCATCGGCAATGCTGTTATCCAATCCCGGCACATGGCGCATGCGCACCATGTTAAACCGCAGTGCGTGCAGCGTCAATTCCCAGACCAACACCATAACCCTCTCCAATTTGGACGTCAAATTAATTATGGTGTGGACCACCGCCATATTTTCACACCAGAATTGGACTATGGAGTTGTCCCCATCCCGGGATCAGATCCAGAGGGCCCCTACAATGGGGAACAACTCCAAAAGGTCAGATCCTACTTTATTCCAGCCCTCACCCACTGCGGGGGCCAAGTACCACAACACCACTTATCCTTCCAGTAAATCCCAAAGTCCAAGGAGCCTGCAGCGTCCATCTGGACCTGAAAACCGGCCCCCATCCACATCTCCAACCTCCAGAATGACACCCCATTAAAATCGGCCAAGAACCGTTGCCACATCCTCAGGTCCTCCTGCTTTCCCGTCGATACCAGTATCCGGTGCATGGGCCTATGCAACCCCTGCATTGCAGTGTAGAAGCGGAATATAAATGGCCCTCCGGGCGCCACCACTCTGCAGGCGAAATCGAGGTGTCCCACGAGCTCCTGGAGCTGCCGGAGTGTCACACTCCTGGGGGGCAGCAATGCAGCTACCCTCCTCCGTAATTCTGCCAACTGGTCCTCTGGCAAATGGCAGGCCTGGTCCCAGGTATCAATATCCACCCCCAGGAAAGTTAGGTTGGTGGCTGAACCCTCAGTTTTGTACTCGGCCAATGGGAGGCCTAACTCAGGTGCCAGCTTCTGAAAGGCATCTAAGAGGAAACTACAACCCCCCAACCCCTTCCTTCCATAGAATAAATAATCATCTAAATAATGGGCTACTCTTGAAGAACCCAACCTGCGCCGTAACTCCCACTCAACAAACATGCTAAACTTCTCAAAGGTGGCACAGGATATCGAACAACCAAACGGGAGATCCCAGTCCAAATAAAACTTATCTTGAAACTGAAAACCCAACAATAAAACTTATCTTGAAACTGAAAACCCAACAGAGACTGCAAATTGCGAGCCCGTAAGGGCTGCCTCACCCCTTCAAGCTGAATACGAAATCCAACTGTAAAACCATCCCTCAAAAACTGGGCCGCCACCCTATCCGGGTACCACTCCAACCAGCTTCCCAACACCTCACAGCTGATTGGGCTGGGGACCTTTTGCGTTTGGTGTGGGTCCCCCTGTGGCTGGTTTTCTTGGTTGCCCTCCATCCCTAGCCTTACCTGCTGATCCTTTGGCCCTTGGGCAGTTAACCGCTGCATGCTGTGCTCCACACATGGAGCAGTCAGGCTTAAATCTGCATTGCACCCTGTTACATGAACCCTGTCCATTAAAGTCCCAGCAGACCAGCTGGGGTTGAACCTGCTGGCCTGCCA
Source organism: Phrynocephalus versicolor (assembly GCA_023846285.1). Lineage (NCBI taxonomy): Eukaryota > Metazoa > Chordata > Lepidosauria > Squamata > Agamidae > Phrynocephalus > Phrynocephalus versicolor. The sequence goes on along the minus strand of JAHTLZ010000129.1, from coordinate 8,739,286 downwards.
CGAGGTGGGAAGAAGGCGCAGTATTCTGGTGCCTGATAATATGCCTGCTGTCAAACCTGTCGCCCAAAGCTGGGCGGACTGGGGTCATGTATTGTAACCATAGGGACTGCAGCGGCTTGTCCCACCTTAGATGTGGCTGCGTGGCTGCCTTCATCCTGAAATGTTCATCATACATATGCCACACATAACCTGGAAAATCCACTAACGCTTTATATATCATGTCCTGATATTTTATAAGTGTTTGCACCCTCCAAGGGTGGGCGTGCAGGACCATAGACATATAAATGGAAAATGCTAGCAGCCATTTGGGCCAGGAATGCTCAGGTTTGTGGCACAACCAGCACTCCCTGTCCTTGGCATCTTCCTTTTCCAATTCTTTATTGAGCAGGGTGACTATATCAATGTAATTACCCCACCAAATCTTTTCCCTTGTGGCCTGTGCCAAATGACCCTCAATGGGGAGGCGTAGTCTGCATACAGGAGGGCTATGTATGGGACCCCGGCGTATACTGGGGGCACCCCCAAAGACCCACCGCTTACCTATGCCACACCAGCATCCATATTGAGGCCAGTCTGCACAGGCCCCTGCCATGGTGGAACTGTGCCCATGCCTGGCTACGCCCCCTGGCCCCTGTGGCCACTGCCACATTGCCCCGGAGGGGATACTTGCCTGACACCATGTTGCTCCTGCCGGGGCTGGGGGAAGTGTGCTCACCTGTTGTATCTGGGGGGGGGCACCTGCTGTGGGTAAGCCCCAGCCGGGCCTGGTGGTGCCTGTGCTGCCGTCCAGACCCCAGGGCCGGGCCGGACACCGGTTCCTGAGGAAGACTGGGTCCCAGCCCGCCAGGCACCAGTGCCCACGGTGCCCCATGTCAGAGATCCCCGTGCCCCCATGGCCATTCCACCTGTGGTGTGGTGTCCGGTGCACACGCCAACTCACTGTTTATGGGTAGTGGGTCCATCGGCCGTGGCCCCTAGTCGCTCCTTGGGCTGGCCCCCACTCCTTGGGCAGCCTGGTCCATCGCCTCTCTGGGACTTCTGCTGCCTGGGCCACCTCAGCCATCACCTCTGCCTGGCTTTCTCTGGCTGCATCTGCCGCATTAGTGGTTATGTTCCCTTCTTCCTCTTGGGCTGCCACTTGGCCCCTCTGTTCAAAGGCATCAAAGTGAACCAGTAAGCTCATGGCCAAGTCCTTCAACTTGGCTTTTCGCCTCAACTTTGATGGCTTTGCCATGGCCCAGCTAGATGAGGGGCCCTCCCCCGAGTGGTGGACACCCCCCGTCCCACTCTCCAAGGCATCCATCCTATCACTAAGTTGTTTCCAAATGGGCCACTCCCCTTCGTCTGAGGATGAGTCCGAAGACATCTCCATGTGCCGCCTCTTGCCGGCTGCTTCCCCTTTGAGCCCCCCTTGGAGTTCCTTGAAGCCATCAGATCCCATCTCCATGCTGCCCCTATGCGGAGATCCCCAGGTGGGCCCGACCTCTGATCCCCGCCCACTCCCTACAATCGTGCAGCCGGCCTGCTCCAACCAGCAACGATAGTGAGGGGTGGGTGGATGGAGGGGGAAATACCCGGGGGGGGTAGAGTTGAGTTGCAGGCAGGGACCAAGGCTACTGTGCCGGTGGAAGGGGGTGTGTGGAGGGGGGGTCAGCCAAAAAGGATGGGGCGACTATCCCACCTGTCTTCCTGGGGCCACCCCCTAGCCCCAGTACCCGGTGCTCCGGCAAAGGCCCTCCCGCACTAAACCACCAGGCCTATGGCCGACTGCCAATGGGCGCTCACTGTGGACCTGGGCCTGCTGGGGCCTGCTCCACCACCATACTCCCACTCCCCCCGGGAACCACCAAGGCTGGGATCGGGCCCTCTGACTTTGTCCGCTTCCCACCCACCAGTGCTGCCTCCTGGCCCGTCACTCCCCACCCGCCTCGCAGGACGCAAGCCACCGCTCAGGCCAGAGGCTCTGGTGGTTCGCCGCCCGCCAGCTCCAAACCTCCGGGGGGGGTGCAGCTGCACTCCTTCCCCGCTACCTTATCAGCCATGCTGGGTGGCCGCCTCTCCGCCACCATCCCCCAATGTCCCGGAGCTCAGACCACTGCTGCCGTGACCGCCACGTGGCCAAGATGGCGGACGAATGCCGGGACAGCGAGAACTCCATCCTCTGTGAAATCTGGCCGCCAAAGAGGCCTGGACCACATGGGCAAGCTCTTATATGGGCTTGCCCCCAAGTCTCTTCTAACGAGACCAACAACAGTAGGTCTCATGGGCTTTCGGCGGGGGAGGGCAAAGCGGCGCCGCTTGCTGCAGTCATGCCGCGACGCCCTACATCCTTCCTGCTGGAACTATTGCCCCCTCACCAGGTCATGCTGCCACCTTCTCTTCCTCTTCTTCAGTTGCCATTTTCAGAGACAGGAGCCTGGTGTCCCTTCCAAGAGCAAGGCCTCCCATCTCTGTGCATGCACATACTGGTCAGTTGATAGGCCAGTGCATGTGCAGAGACAGCTGATCCAACCCCAGAAAAAGAACCTGGGCTGACGTCTCTGAGGATGATAGCAGTGAAGGAGGAAGGGCCAAGTAGCAAGGCAATGGGGCCAGTGGGAAGGGGGCAGGTGGGCAGGAAAGTGGGTTAATGTGTTAAGTCCCCCTCCCCATCATTTTTCTGTTTCATGCCCCTCTAACTCTGCTGAGAGTTAGAGGGGCACCAAGGCTCTACAGACTGTGGTTACACCAAGTCACCGGATCAACTGTTTTTTCATGGTGCTGATGGAGGTGCCCTTGTCTTAATTGCCACTCTTCTTGACAATGATGGGTAAACATCAAGATTCATCTTGATCACCAATATTGGTGTAGAAGAGTTATTACTAACACCTTATATCCATAGGCATTCTTTATGATATGCAAGGGGAATTATCTGATATAGCTACCAAATCCAAAGATTATCTAATATAAAACAAAGAGCAAGCCCCAATTGTTAACCAGATGGCATGGCTGCTGGTGGAAACCCAAACTGCAAAGACATTATCCCATATAGACAGCTTCTTCTTGAACTGGTGAATTTAGTCATATTTAGCTCTTTGAAAAGACTCTCTGATCTTTGACTGGTTTCACTTGTGTGATTAAATTGGGTACAAGGTACATGGGCAGTGCTTTACAGACAAATAGCAATGCATCTGAATTGGCTGTGGCTATCTAGGAAAGGTAATTTGGAGTCACAGTGGATAACTTGCTGAAAATGTCAACTACAAACAAATGGCAGTGGGAAATGGCAGCATTCATGTTAAGGATTAGTAGGAAAGGAATCAAAAATAAAGCAGCTGATACCATAATGCCTTTGCACAAATCTATGATACAATGGCACTTAGTGGACAGTGTATGGTACTGGTTGTCTCGTTTCAAAAAAGTATTATTAGAGAGCCGAAAACGCACACAAAAGGACAACTAAAATGATTAAAACATGTGAGTGCTTTTCCTGTGAGGATAGATGAAGGACAGATGAAAGAGTGTCAGCTTCTTATTTTATTTCAAACAAAAAGAGGGCTAAGAGAAGACATGATTTTTAAAATGACAATAGTGTGGAAGGAATTCATAGAGACATTATGCCTTTCTCCTTATGATAAAATCCACTGATATCCAATAAAAGTAAGTGAGAGATTTAAGATAAGCATAGAAAATAAATTTTCCACTATCCCTCAACCCCATGATTAACATATGGAAATGGTTTTCTCAATTTGTAGCAATGGCTACACCTTAGGTAACTTGAAAAGAAAGTGGATAATTTCACAGAGGAAGGGGGGAAATAAGTTATTAGGAATTATCTCCATTTTGGGGAGGATGGCACAGTTTTTCTTATCTATCTCACTTTCACATGTGTTCCGGTCAAAGTATTTTCTGTTGCATTCTCTGCAATGCACATATAAGTTGCTTATGTTTTCCCATAAGCTACACAATTTTAAATAAGGTACTGCATCTTAAAGTTCAGAGAAAAATGGGCAAAGATGAGCAGCATTCGAAGCACATATTAGCTCCAAAAGAATGAAGCAGTTTGATTCCACTTAGAAATTTAGACTAAAAGAAACTTTCCAACCCTCAGAAGGGAATGATCACAATGGGAACATCTGCTAGAATTTTTTTCTGGGACATCCATGTTTTTAAAATAGCATCTTCCTTCCATCCTGAATATGTGATTCTTGAATTTTGGTAGCATTTTCAAAAAATGCATAGAAATGAAATTCTCAGCCATCTGCACAAGACAATAGATAAGGCTATTCCTGACAGAGAAGAGACTAACTTGAGCCTAAATATCACATAGGTATATGATTTAGAGAATTCAGAGAGGTTGAAATCTTGGCCTTCAGATGTTAAGCATTCAGAGTAGAGATGGGCACGACTAGGGAAAATGACGTTTTCGAGTTGTCGTGTGTCGGAGGCAGCCCGTGTCGGCTCGTTTCCGTTTTTCGCGAAAAACCGCAAAAATTAGTCGGTTCGTTTTTTCGTTTTTTCGTTGTCGTTATACTGGGATTTTTTTGGGGGGGGTAGCGGTCTCCTGGAGGCACCTCTGTGGGGTGGGTGCCTCCTCTGGCCCGCTATAAAGGGAAAGTGGGCTCCTGGAGGCACCCGTGGGTGCCTCCTATCCTCACCCACTAGGAAGGGGCAGCAGCAGGCTCCAAGAGACCCCTCAACATGGTGGTCTCCCCTCCTCACCTGCTGCTGCAAAGTGGCATACATAACCATATGGATATGCATACCATTTGCAGGCAGTGAGACCACCTGGTCCACTGGTACGACCCACCGAGGACTGGGTCGCACCTGCCATGTCCCACAAAGAAGGGAATCATACTTGCGTGTAGTGCAATGCAAGTACATCTGGCTATGGGCTAAGGTGGGTTTAGTGCAAGGGCTAGGGTTAGGCTAATGACGGGTAAGGTTACGGTGGGCTATTGGGTTGCACCTCTGGGTGCCTCTCTGACCCACTAAGAAGACAGTCTGTGACATATGGGTAAGGAGTCAAGGATTAGGGTTAGGGGGTTAGGGGGCTAGGGCAGGTTTTAGGGGGCTTTTTGGCACATCCCAGAAGTCTCCATGGCCAAGTGGCCATGCGATTGGTGAGATGGCTCCAAAAATTTGCATGGTCGTCCACTCCCACATGGCTGGCCAGGCCACTGGGCCAGCCCATCATTGCGCACTGCGCAGGTGTAAAATAAAATAAAATAAAATAAAATCAATGGAGGACAGAGGAGGAGAGGAGAGACATTTTGTTGCAAGAAAAAACCCACTGCTACTGTGAAAAATCTGGAAGTTTATAAATTTCCGCGTGTTTCTGTTGTGCTTGTGTGTTTTTGGACCACGATTTCAAAAACAATATTGCGTTCGCGGCCCCATTTTGGATCCCCTGCCCGCACCGCATGGCATGGCGAGTCCGGCTGCCCAGGACGGGGGAGGCGGGACCCCCCCTCCAGACCAGAAACCCCCCTCCGGTAGGTGCCCTGAGGCACGGCAGGCATTTTCCGCCTGCTTTTTGGCCCGGGAATGGGTGGGGGGAGACGGGAGAGTTTAAAAGTTTTTTCCTATGCGCCGTCCGTGCCGCTTGCGTTTGCGGCGGCCGTCGGTGAGACTGGGCTTCTTGTGAGCCTGCGGCGAGTCCCACCAAACCAGAGCATCCCAGGACGGAGGGGGGGGGAGGCCGGGACACCCCCTCCAGACCAGAAACCCCCCTCCGGTGGGTGCCCTGCGCCCTTAGTCAAGCGGGCATTTTTCCGCCTGCTTTTTGGCCCGGGAATGGGTGGGCGGAGAGTTTAAAATTTTTTTCCTATGCGCCGTCCGTGCTGCTTGCATTTGCGGCGGCCGTCGGTGAGACTGGGCTTCTTGTGAGCCTGCGGCGAGTCCCACCAAATCAGAGCATCCCAGGACAGGGGGGGGAGGCCGGGACCCCCCCTCCAGAAACAACCCCCCTCCGGTAGGTGTCCTGAGGCACGGCAGGCATTTTTCCGCCTGCTTTTTGGCCCGGGAATGGGTGGGGGGAGAGTTTAAAAGTTTTTCCCTGTGCCGTCCATGCCGCTTGAGCCAGCGGCGAGACTCGTGCCGTGTGGCTTGTTCTTGATGCTGCCTGCGGCGAGTCCCACGCCACGCCAGAGCAGCCCAGGAGGGAGGATCGGGGGAGGCCGGGGACCTCCAGAAACCACCCCTCTGGTAGGTGCCCTGAGGCACGGCAGGCATATTTCCGCCTGCTTTTTGGCCGGGAACCGGGTTTTTTAACTTTTAAAAACTTTTTTTCTGTGCCGCGTGGCATCGCGCGATCACGCGATGCAAGTAACAAGCACGACAAATCAGAGCAAAATTGTTTGTTCGTCGGTTCGAGCTCGAAGTCTGGCGGAGTAATTCCCGTTACCGTTTCCGTAGAGTAACGGAACCAAGTAACGGAAACGGAAACGGGAATACCGCTAAGTCGTGCCCATCTCTAATTCAGAGCGCTGAGCCTGGATAGTCAGTTGTGGCTTGTCTCATTTCTATTGTCTCACCCTGAATATTTGTAGGTGACATTTTTAGCAGGTTGTCCCTCTGAAAACAAAGGTGCACAGCTTGGGGGTGGTCCGAGATTCATCATTGTACCTGGAGGCCCAGGTTATGACAGTGGCCAAGGGTGTGTTTGCACAGTTGGAAGGACCTGAATTGCCTGCTGTGTCCATTTCATGGGAAGTTTTGATCTGGCTACAGTGACACATGCCCTAGTTACATCTCAGCTGGGTTACTGTAGCACGCTCTATGCGGAGCTGCCTTTGGAAAGTATTCAGAAACTCTGGTGGATCTAAAATGATGCAGCTAGATTACTGGTTACAACTCAGTCCCACCATCTTCCTAGGTGTGTTTGGTAGGGACATGGCTTCTCCTGGACTTTGGAACTCCCTTGTGCATGATGCCAGTCTGGCCCCGCCTTTGCTATGCTTCTGGAAACAGTCAAAGACCTTTTCTCTTCAGACCTGCTTTCTATTGAATAACAGGTTTGATCAACGGGATTTTAAAAATTATTCTGCATTTTATTTGTTGTTAAAAATGTTTTAAATATTAAATATTTAATATGACAGTTGTTTGATGCTTTTTGAATATTGAAATAATTTATGATTTGGTTTTTAACTGAGTGTCTTTTAATGCTTTAAGGTGCCTTAGATCCTTGCAGGGAAAGAAGGCATATAAATAAATAAATAAATAAATAAATAAATAAATAAATAAATAAATAGATAGATAGATAGATAACTAAAATTACCCCTTAGAATGTTGATTTGTTTTGCAAGCAGAGGCTCATTGCTGAACTCTCATGCAATAATAACAAAAAATCCTCAAGATTGCTGTTTTTCCTTCGTTTTGTAAAAAAGAAAAAGAAAAACATTACATCTTAATATTCAGAACTGCTGAGTGCTGTGCAGTGTTCAATAAAAAAATCAACTAGTTCATTTCAAATTCTGTGGCCAGCCTTGGAGAGTTTTGAAAACTCAGATCAAAGGCATGTTTGTCAATAAGGCCTTTTTTTTTTTTTTTTTTTTTTTTTACAAATTAGATATAGCTCTTCTGAGGTCAGCCTAATTCTTGTTGCATGTAAGGACAGCTACAAAATCATAAATGCTAAAAGTATACCAATGGACAGTGATGCAAATCTTGTACTGCATTGCTCTTGCAGCAAGAAAAGACTGGTAGGAATCATAACATGAAGGGGAGGACAGATAAAGAGGGCTGGGTCAGGGAAGAATGGAGAGTGATGGTTAGAAGAGAATCTGGAAGTTGAGTCATGGCTACTGGACTTCTTTTTTGAGAGATGGAAACATTTTGCTGTTCATCCAAACAGCTTCATCGGTTTGAATACAGCTAGTGCAAGTCCTCCATCTTATAGTCAGCTTTGACCTCTTGTCACCCTGGCCTGAATTAGGCTCATAAGATGAACAATGGCCTGAATAGACTCGTTAGGGAGACAATAGTATCTATAGCCTTAAGGTGAACAATGGTCTAAGGTGCTGAAACCTTTCAACAATGGGTCGTTAGCTATGGCCTTGGTGGTGAAGGCTTTTTGATTTGTCCGGGTACTTTGGAAGGCACAGCCTGATAAGTAGCAGATAGACTATGCCTGAGCCCACCACCTCTGTTGAGAGAGGGGTTTTCAATGCTCACATGAATGGCTTCCCTTACTCCTCTCTCAAACCACCTCTCTTCTTTGTCTAATATGTGTACATCCTCATCTTTGAAAGAGTGGCCTTTGTCCTTCAAATGGAGGTGTACTGCTGATTCTGGTCCTGAGCTGTTACCCCTCCTATGTTGGGCCATCCTTCTGTTTAATGGCTGTTTAGTTTCTCCAATGTAGCTGTCTGAACACTCCTCACTGCATTGGACCACATATATTATATTGCTCCTTTTATGGTTTGGTATCAGATCCTTTGGATGGACAAGTCTCTGCCATAGTGTGTTTGTGGGTTTGAAATAAACAGAGATCTGGTGTTTGCCAAAAATCCTTTTAAGTTTCTCTGACACTCCAGCCATGTAAGGAATGACCAGGTTCTTCCGTCGGGTCTGGGTCTCAGACTGATCCCTTGTTCTTCTGGGATGGCCCACTGCTTTGTTGAAGGGCCACTTTGGATATCCACAGGCCTTAAGTGCTGTCTTCAGGTGCCTGTCTTCCTTCTTCTTGGCTTCTGTGGAAGTGGGGATGCCATCTGCACAAGACATATTGTTAGAAGAGAATGAGCATTCTTGCATCATATAGACATCTGTCTTTTTCACCATAAGGTCTGTCTGACCTTGCAGAAGTCTTGCTATGTTTCTCCTCTTTCCAACAATAAGCAGTCTACACCCCATAAGATCTGTTCCACATTCCAGAATATGGATAAATGTACTGTCCATTGTAGTGACCTGCAAAGAACCACAGGCCTTTTGGGTCTGGACATAAATTCATGGAAAATTCAAATACCTGGGGTGAAATTGTTGAGAGGGGGATGCTCAAAAGAAGGGCTGGACGAAGGAGCTCCAACAGCAGAACCTCAGAAGGTACCCAAGGGCCTGCATCAACCCAGTACTACCAGCCTGCCTTAAAGAGCATTAGCTGCCTTGGGTCTCTGTATGGGGAACTAGACCCTATGTACAGACTGGACTGTTGGCTCAACGATTGAAACTCGATTACAGCAGGAGGCAGAAGGCCACAGGGAATGAGCAGAGGTACTGAAGCCTCATTGTAAGCAGTCAAGGAAGGAAGGGTCAGGCGCACAGCCTATCTTTGTATTTTTATGAACCACCACAATAAAGCCTAGCTCAGGCAGTAACAAGAGTCTGGATTTCACGGACTCAATGGTCAACAAGGACCTTCCTGTCAACCCCCAAAAGGTGGTTTTGGTGGCAGTGGTCACATATATGAACTGTCAAACTGTACTGTTGGTTCTATCTGAAAACAGTGCCCTCCTAAATTTTACTCTGAAAAAGGAAAGTGGATTCCACCCCAAAAGGTAACATTGCTTGGAGTAAACAAGAAATAAATAGACAACACAGAAAAGCAGTAATACCTATAGACCCCCAACCCATGACCCATACGCGTTAGTTGCCCTATAAACTTCAGGATGAAACTATACTGCCCTTATTTCCAAAAACTCTCATTACTTTTCCTCTTATTCTCTCCCAATTGCATTCTGCATTCTCTTGATTCTGAATGGGACCTGATATTACCAGAGATATTGAAGGATGCCGGGGGTGGGTAGGGGTGGAATTTCCCAAGAGCACTAAATTCAACTCGTTATTTGGCTTTTTTCCCGAGAGTCCCCAAACATTCATACCTTGTGACTGTTAATGATCTAGAAGCAGTCAAGAGAGGGAGTTCTTTTTCTCTCATCATTCTTCTTTGTAAACAATACTGCTGTATTTCAGGCATCAGGGACATGGAAAAATGTAATTTCCACAGAGCACCTGATGTCATTAGTGCGGCATCACGTATTTTTGAAAAACGAGTTGTCCCAGGGTTCCTGGCATTTAAAATGGATGGATGTGGCAGGGAAGAGGCATATAGGACCTGAAGGCATATACGAATGGGTGGGAGTGGGTGGCCTTCTCTAGACTACATGAACATCCATGTCATGAAAGAACTCACAGGAGTGTGGTACTTGCTTTATTGAATGGCTGAGGTTCACATTCTGATGCACAAACTCTTGAAGAGTAACTTCAGAATGCTAGCGATTGCCTTTACTGTTTTTATTTTTCTGTGCATTGATGTGTTTGCCTTTGTTAATCCATTTAGGGCCTTCCTGAGAGAAAGCCTACCAATGTCGTAGGCTGAAGAACTGATTGGTGAATGCCTGCCAGTTCTGGCTCATTGTCTTAAGGTACACTTTATGAACTAGACAATTCCAAACTTGGACAGCAGAAACACATGGAAAAGGAACAGGCCATTGTAAATTGGGATCATTGGAAGTTGGACGGTGTATAAAGCTGATCTACAATGAAGTCCCAATGTGTTGCTGTAATCATAATCTATTAGTATTCCTTTTCCATTCAAAAACTTTTGATGGAACAATATTTTTCCCCATAAAATACTGTGGTGTAGTAGTCTGATCCATGGGAGGAGGTCCAGAGTCCGCATTCCAAGAGAGTGAAAGCACTCCTGATGGGGCACTCTGCTGAATCCACATGTTTGCAGACCCTGCTATCTCCCCAAACCAGCTTGGATAAATTCCATTTACCGGGATTCAGCCTAGGAATCTAACCCAGCCTGGGTTACCTATTATTTGCCTTTAATTTACTAAGCTTGTTTATTCCTGACTTGGCACTGCCTGCTCATCTCCACTTATTTACTCCTGGTTACTGGGCTAATTCTGCTTACTTTTCATCCTCAGCTATTCTTGTCTCCTTGTCTCCTTCTCATTAACCCACCTTTCTCATTAACTCACCCTCTATCTGCAAACAGCAAGGACATGGGTTCTGCTAATCAATAACTGGGCAAGGCATGCTCTGTCCATGAGGCAATTCTCTATACAGCAGCCAGCCAACTAGCATATGCCAACCTTTCCCTTGTGACCAATCACACAGCAGCCAACCAGCATATGCCAACCTTTCCCTTGTGACCAATCATGGGTACTGTGCATACTCTGGGATGTAACGTTTCTCTTGTAACCAATCACTGATTCTGTGCATACTGTGGAATGTAAATGATATGTAATAAAACGTGCCAAATGGCAAGGGGCGAGATTGGTTCGCTCCACTGGTTGGACAACTGGACTCGAGTCTACGTTTTTTCATCCGGATCCCCACACTGTGGTCCAATGCAAACTTCTTAAAATTTGGATGCTTCTTAAAATTTGCACTTCATTTCCATTGAAATAGAAGTAAGTAATACTCAAACTAAAAGCCCCTTGATTTTTCTGAGAGCAATGTTCAGCTAGCTATATGCATCCAGTTGTAAACATATTCTCTCTGCATGCTTCACCTGGGAGATAGCTCAAGAAGATACAGTATTAAGGTTACATTCTTACTGTGAATTACCCTGATGCTCTTCAATTTTAACTCTGATCTATGGTTGATAGTATATGCATGATTTGCCCCAAAACTTTTCTGAGTCTTCAGACTGTGCCAACTTCAAAAGGAAAATACTACAGTGTTAGTGTGCCCTCTCTCAAACTATTTGCCACCCAAAATTGGAAATAACACAATCATAGCTTTAGAATCAGCACTGGGAAAGGCCGTGGCCATGGTTTTTTGTGTGTGTTTTTTTCCATAATCTAAGAGCAGGGCCTGACATTTCCCAGAGACTTTTGAGAAAGGTGTCTACAGAAAGTCGAAAATAGGCTGGCTGCACAAAGAGAAAGCAGGAGGCCAAACCAAATAGAGATATGGGGTTGAGGCAGGCAGAGATAATGGTGGAAAGTATGTATTTTTTTTTAAAATAGTTAATGAAAATGATTTTTTTCTCAATATCTCTTTGGTCACCTCTTTCTCTTTGTCCCTTTACATTCACTCACTTTTGGGCTATTCTCCCAAATATTCCTTCAGGTTAAAGATATATTCTTCCATCTCTTTTTAGTGTCCTTCACACTCTCTGTTTCAGTCCTGTGGAACATTCAGCCACATGATGCACAGATATAATCATAAAATCATGGAGTTGGAAGGAGCCTATAAGGCCACTGAGTCCAACCCCCTGATCAATGCAAA
>JAHTLZ010000129.1:8706978-8727111 GCA_023846285.1 Phrynocephalus versicolor | reverse complement strand
CTAAGGACAGGAGTGGTGCAGCTTGGCTAACCTCATCAGAAGGGCAGAAACCTTCCTGCCCTGAAATGTGGATAATTACATAAAGTCACTGAAGATTTTGTACCATGGCCACCTGCAAAACATATGAAGGTGCACAGTTCAGCACAGCTTTAATTTGGTTGCATACTTGAAGTCATGAGGGGGAAATCTATCTTCCTGCAATCCACACCACTTCCATGTGGGCTTGTCTTTTGATCTCTTCCATCTTGCATCTCAAATGCTTTAGGAAGGCAGGCAGGCAGGCAGGCAGGCAGGCAGGGAGGAAGGAAGGAAGGAAGGAAGGAAGGAAGGAAGGAAGGAAGGAAGGAAGGACGGGGATCCTGATGGTGATTTTAGTGTAGTATTTTAATATATTGTATTTATTGTATTTAAATATTTTATTGTTTTTAATTTTATTGCAATTTGATGTTTTAATTGTCTAAATTGTTTAATTTGATTGTGAGCCGCCCAGAAACCTTTGGGTAGTAGGCGGCATACAAGCTATATAAAATAAATAAATAAATAAATAAATAAATAAATAAATAAAGAAAGAAAGAAAGAAAGAAAGAAAGAAAGAAAGAAAGAAAGAAAGAAAGAAAGAAAGAAGGCGGGAGTGGAAGAAAAACCTCAATAAAATGTGCACTTGAATACATTTTAAGATAAGCATTTCTAAATATATTTCTAGTCAAAATATACACCTTGAATAACAAAAAATATCACATATGTTTTGGTAAGTTTTGTTTTGTTTTGTTTGGATTAGCACTGCAGTTATGTGTTCATGATATGTAACACATGGGAAGTGTTTGGGATTTCCGTTGGGCCCATAAAGCTTCATCAAAGTTATTGACTGGAGCCAGTTACAGTGAGTTGGGATGATACATCTGGAATCAATGAATTCCCTGACTCCACAATTCCTCAGAAAACCTCCAGGCTGAATGTACTTGAAACCATTAAGCCAGGATGAGGTAGAGCAGCCTTCTTGCTTCTGTGCTGCTTCTTTACACCCTTAGAATAGTGCCTCATTGCTTCAATGAAATTCCAGAGGGTTCCCTATGAGTTACAAAGAGCCATGGGGAGAATGAGTTACAAAAGAGGTTGCCTCTTCTGAAGTCACAAGGGTTCCTGCTGAATTTGGGCTTCCACCATACTATGGGCCTGGGAGCTCATTATTTCTGAGAATCCCATTCCCAATAGTAAGAAGAAGAAGAAAAATCTACAGTATGCTACAACCGCCTCACTAGCTTCAACTGCATTTGCGGGCATAATTTAAAAAGCTCAGTATGACCAATAAAGCTTCGCATAGCCATCTTTAGGCAGGAAAATATATTTTGACTTCTGCAGGCCTTTGTCCACTGACTATTTAGTGAGGAAGACCCTTTAATGTTTGAGGAACCCATTTTTGTTATGTGATTTTAATGGGATTTTAAATGATTTCCATTGCTAGGGAGAGGGGGCATAAGGAAGTAAGTCAGTCAGTCAGTCAGTCAGTAAACAAACAATGTCATGTTAAGTTATATAATGCACACAAAAATTGTTCTTCCCAAAGTGTAGTCCCTCATTAACAGCACCAAAAATACCATACTTTTCTCCCTCTTGAATGTATATCCCTCAGTGGGCTAATTTTGTATCCAAGGTCATTCTAATTCAATTCAGTGGCATTGTATTCACAGCCAGAATGCTATTGGCCTTCACATAATGTTTGCATAACTTATCACTGCTAATTGTGGCTAACTAATGAGTAGCTGTGGTTCATCTTGGTCATGTGTCTGGTGTTGTAGCTAATTGCAGAACTAAGATATACCCCAACACCTCCTCAGCTGGCAGCAGTTAGCTATGGTAAATAACACAGATTCCAGAAGAACTCTCTTGGGACTCTGGCCAATATTGGTTAAAAGGACAATTCAATTCTGTATTTGCAGATTGTACATTTCTGTGTTCCACACTGTTTTGATTAGAACTGCCTTGTTTTTGTGTTGTTTTGAGAACTATGTTTGAACATGTTCCATTAAAGTTCAGGAGTTATAGATTTGTGAATTGCCCCCTTATCTGATATTTCCTTTTTTTTTTGTTTTATTTTTTTATTTCAATTTTTTGTTTGTTTCCCGTGTTAGCAGAATAATGCTGTAGGGACAGAAAAAGGAGAAGGAAGAGGGAGAAAGATGAGGAAAAAGAAGGAGAAGGAGAAGGAGAAGCATGCTTGAAAAAAAACTGTCAATCACACCGGAAATGTGTACTGAAGAGTAAATAATTTATTCCAAGCCAAGGATGATCTAAACATAAAAAAATGGAACCATGGCTTAGAAGCCCTAGCTCGAAGATAAAACTTGTGCTTGGAATCTATGAGGGGTTGTTAGACAAAATCCCTTGCATCTTTTGTTAGAGAATCTTGGAGGTAAGTGAAAAGTCTGCCATTCGAATGGATTTTTGGTTGCTTGGCAGGAATGACCATGAGTGTAGATGGGAAAGTGCAGCCCATGGCCTGCCTACAGTGCCCAGGGGACATTTTCGTGGCCCTTCAAAGGTTATTTATTAACAAACTAAAATGGGTGAATTTTCCTTCTGAAGGCCTCCAGAAGTAGTGGTTTTTACATCAGGGGCCTCTTCACAAAACCAAGACACATCTTGATTTGCTTCTTCAAATGTCTAAATGCAACACAATATCCTTTTCTTGACTCTGTGTTCTCTCCATGAAGGAAGGGGGAGGTCACACATTTGGAATCCAGACCCCTTGACATGTCCAATTCAGGCCTAAAATGAGGAAATAATCAAACTTGGGGGAGAATCTTGCCTGTCACTTTATAAACCTGTCGAGCCTCCCAAGTCCCAAAGAAACTCTGGATGAGAATGCTCTTTCTGGTAGCAACCCACCATGCAGAAAATGTGGGATTATACACAGAATTATCTTTAGCCCTCAGCTGGAACGACAACATGGTACAAAGGTTCACAGTTTGCAAGGAGAAGGTTTGAGCTTCAAGCCCTTGTCTTTTCAAAGAGAACCAAAGAATAACTCTGTTTGAACTCCCAGAGAACCACTGCCAGTCAGTACAGGCAACACTGAATTTAATGGGCCCAATGTAGTGACTTGATACAGTGGTACCCCCAACTTCCAACACACCCAACAACTGAAGAGCCCAATACCATTGTCCCCTCCTGCCGTCTTATGAGCAAGACAGGGGAGAAGCAGCGGGTCATTTAAAATGTCTTTGAGCCATCAACCCAAGTGATTGGGTTAGTGGCTGAAAGTCATTTTAAAACTGCCTGCCTTTTCCCTGTGAGATGGGTGTGCATGTGGGAGAAGCACCACACCATTTTAAAATCACTTTTATCCATGGAGGCAAGGGCTTCCATAGATAAAAGCCATTTTAAACAAAGTGCGCCTTTCCCCTGTGCCATGGGCGGGAGGGAGGGGAAGCAGGGCAACATGTTTAAAATAACTTTTAGCCACAGAGGCACGTGCTTGCCTCTGTGGCTAAAAGTAATTTTAAACATGGCACACTGTTTCTCCCAACTTCCCCACACACACACACATGGCACGGGGGAAAGGAGGGTGTTGTTTAAAGCAGTTTCCCGTAGGAATGCATTGAAATTCATTCCCTCCGGAATGAATTAATTGATTTTCAATGCATTCCTATGGAAACCACTGCCCAACCTACGACATTAGTGACTTACGAGTGTGTGCTCGGCACACATTAATCTCGTAAATTGGGGTTCCACTGGATAAAGCTACTTTGTCAAGGAGCTGCTGCTCTACTTGGAATATCCCCTTATGTATACATCGATATATCAAGATCTAGATCTATAGGAGGAATAAGAATTAATAGGAGATACCTGCAGCTCAGAAACTGAACATTTGGAAGTGGGAAGATGCCAAGGAACAATTGCTAGAGCCCTGAATCCATGTCTGTATGGACCCTGTAAATATTGATTCCACCTGTGGAAGCAGTTAACTTGTAACATTTTCAATGGGGTCTAATAGAGATGGGCATGGAACTAACATTTTTTCGTTTCCGATATTCGTTTGTCGTTCCGTTACATAATGAAACGACAAACAAAAATTGTGATGAAAATGCAACGAAACGAACAGAACCACGAAAATTGTGGTCGTTACGTTTCGTTTCCGTTAATGCCGACGTGCAATGAAATGAGCTGTTTTAAATGTTAAAAAACGCCCTGGACATCCGTAAAAACGCAGCAATAATTATTTATATTGTCTGATAATACATACCAGGGGGTTTGGGGTCCTTAAAACGTTTGTTTTTGTCTTCTCCCATCACAATGTATTTTTCTTTCTCCTTTAAAATGGATGTCGCCACCAGCCAAAAAATGGAGGCAAGCCATGTGATGGGATCATGTTCAACCAATAGCATGCCCAGGTTGCAGACTGGGCGGGCAGGTCTGGCAGCCACAGAGGGCATAAAAAGTTCTGGCAGCCCCCGTCCTCCTTGCAGTCTCTGGTGGGAGTTAGGGTGGGATTGCTGTCTCTGTGACTCTAGCTTCAGTCCTGCAGCCTCCCTGTGTGCGTGCGTGCTGCGTACCTCTCAGTGAGTACCCTCCCTTGCCCCGCAGTGCAGTCACTCTGCGGCTGTCTTGCACCCTGGGCAATGCCCGCCGCTGCCTTTGCAGCCTCCCTGCGTACCCAGTCTATACTGTGTCTCTGCCAGCATCCAATTTTTTTAGTTTTTTCCCTCTGGTCTGGGGCGTTGGGGGATGCCTGCACACGGAAATGCTTTAAAAATCATGCAAAAAGCGGGTAGAAACGACAAAAAAAAACAAAAAACGGTAACGAAATTTTTCAAAAATTTTACAACAAACAGAAATGAACCGAAATGGACCTCTCAATGACAAATGAAAAACCGAAATGCCATTTTTTTTTGTTTCGTGCCCATCTCTAGTGTCTAAGTACAGAAATCATTCACTGTTTCTTAGTGAGGTGCACAATTTTTGCCCAAAGGAGAAAAATATACCTTTCATACAGCACAAGGAGAGTTTTGTGCCTTTCAGGATCTGAACCACAGGCTCATTTTGCACTGTGTCCTACAGCAGAAGCAATCAAGAAGGTGGAGGTTTGCAGCACTTTCAGGAGAACAGACCGAATAAGGGCTACCGAATCAGCAGATGGTTGTCTGCAATGCATTTCTTATCTTCAAACTCCCAGTTTGTTAAAATATGGCGATATAAAAGCAAGTGGCTGTTGTGTAGGCTCCACACTGTCAAAGATGTCAAGCCAGAAGCAGCATCCGAGTCACAGCTTTTCCCCAGGGGGCACTGCTGTGCTGCATTTAACCTAAACTTCAAGGCTGCAGCAGCTCTCTCCTGCTTTATGCCTGGACACATTGCATCAAAATAAGCCCCAACATCTTTTCCCTAAAGAACTCCTGCATAGCTCAGAACCCTGGGTGCTTTATTAGGATTTTTTAAAAGGTCATTGGGAAACAGTTTGAACCACTAGCTGGAAAGCTAGCTTTATCTTCACCTCGTATGTGCTATAACCATCAACCTTTACAAACATTTGCACTGAAACATATGCTTTTTAACCCATGAGTCTACTATTTCAGTAGATTAATAACACACACACATGCATACACACAGAGACACATACATATCCATATATATATATAACCCCTCAGAATCGAAATGTCAGCCCTGATGAAGTTTATGACCACTTACCATGTCATACACATGCTGCTCTTTGTTTTTAGAAACAAAGACAATCTTTGCTATTTTCTCCTAATTCCTTAGAATGATAAAATATCAAGAGAAGATTTTTTTTAAAAAAAGCATACATGAAATAAATGTATATATGGGGATCCCCAAGAGAAAGAGGAAAGTATTGGTGCCACTGTGAGGATAAAGGCTGGCTATTTATTTATTTAGGTAGTTACTTGGCTGAGCTGGGCTTGAGAGGTTTGCAAGCATAGTCAAACAACATTCTGACACCTGTATGTATGTATGTATGTATGTATGTATGTATGTATGTATGTATGTATGTATGTATGTATGTATGTATGTATGTATGTATGTATGTATGTAATGTAATGTAATGTAATGTATGCATGCATTGTTTTTTATACTGCCCATCTGGCTACTAAGCCCAATAAGGGTGGTTCGTGACAGGCAATAAACAATAATTGACATCAACAACCTTACAAATGACTAAGCCTTACAAATAGCTGGTTAACATTGCCAACTTATAATTAATACATGGAAATAATAAAAATAGTCAGGTGACAGAATCATTAACTTAACAGCTCATCAATGGTCTGTGCCCTGAAGTTCCCAAAGGCCTGCCTAAAGAACCAAGTGTTTAATGAACTCTTAAACATAGCCAGGGAAGGGGCCAGGCAGATATTAGGCAGGGTCAGGGTCTGTAAACACGGTACAACCTCTGAGAAGTCCCCGTTTCTGGTCTTTTCCTTTTGGGCCTCTCTTGCAGTCAGATTCCTCACACACACACCTGCCTGAGATGAATGTGTGGGGTGGGCAGAACTCATTGGAAGGATGCATTCTGCTAGGTATCAAAGCCTCAACCCATTTAGGGTGTTCTCTGTTAGTATCATCACTTTGAAGCAGGCATAGAAATGAACAGGTAGCTGGTGTAAGGTGTCCAGAGTGGGGAAAATATGCTGTTGTCTATTTGATCCACTCAGTAGCCTGGACACCACATTCTGAACCTGCTGGTGTTTTCATATTAGCTTCATGGGTAGCCCCACAAAGAAAGCATTACAGTAGTCTAGTCTCGAGACTACCATTGCATGGACCAGGTGGTGAGGAACTGGGTCTCAAGATATCTGGGCAATCCATCTAAGATGAAAATAGGCAGAACGGATCTCAGTCATTATCTGGATGTCCATCAACAGTGCTTGGTCCAGTTGTATGCCCCAAATTGATGACCTCCCCAAGGAGCCCCATGCAGATTTTAAATAACAATGGAAATATGATGAAACACAATCAAGCATCTAAGAGATAGTCACCATCTCTTCAAGTTGCACTTTCTGGGATCAGTCCTCAAGGAAGGACAGGGAGCAGGCTAGAGCCTGATCACTGATCCCCAAGTCCAAGATCCACCCCACTAGAATTCTGTGGTTTACAGTATCAAAGGCCACTGAGAGTTCGAGGAGGACATATTGCCCTTGTCAACCTCATTCAGAAGGTCATATTGCAGGGTGACCAGTGGTGTCTCCATGCCATGACATGGACTGAAACATGTTTCCTTTCTCAGGGGTGGGGGAAGGATTTCAGTCTGCTTTAGGAAAATATAGGGAGGAGGGCTTTTCGGCTTTCCAAGTTAAGCAGAGATGTCAGCCATATAATCCTGAGTAATCACCTCTATTGTGCTATACAAATGCACTAGGCACATCTGAACTCGCCTTATTTTGGAAGCTAAGCAGGGTCCACCCTGGTTAGTACTTGGATGGGTGACCACCAGGGAATACCAGGTGCTGTAGGCACCTAGAGTAGAAACTGGCAAACCACTCCAGTATTCCTGCCAAGAAAACTGCATGAACATGGGGGTCATGAAGATTCGGCTGTGACTGTAATGACACACACACACACACAATCACCTCTGTTATTTTCCTCAGAAATCTGTCTTCCATTAAGGTATTGCTTTTGAACTCATATGCTTTGGCAACAGCCTTACAAGGACCATCAGGTACCCAGGCTGTTGGTTTTGGCTTCTTCCTGACAAGCCGAAATAAGATGTCCATTTTATTTATTTATTTTATTTATTTATATAGCTTGTATGCCACCCACTACCCAAAGGTCTCTGGGCGGCTCACAATCAAAGTAAACAATTCAAATAATTAAAACATCAAATTGCAATAAAATACAACAATAAACATTTAAATACAATAAATACAATGTATTAAAATATCACACTAAATCTCCATCAGGACCCACAATAATCAGTTAAAAAACTTCTGGAACAGCATTGTTTTTACCTGGTGCCGGAATGTCATCAATGTTGGTGCCAGGTGGGTCTCGCTTGGGAGGGCATTCCACAATCTGGGGGCAGCTGCCAAAAAGGCCCTGTTCCTACAAGCCATCCCTTTCACATCCATGATGGATGGCTCTTTCAGGAGGGCCCTCTGGCTGGATCTTAATTGCCAGGTAGGTTCATATGGAAGGAGATGGTCCTTCAGGTATCTAGGTCCTAAGCCGTTTAGGGCTTTATATGTCAAAACAAGCACTTTGAATTCAGCTCGGGAAGCAACTGGTAACCAATGAAGTTTATACAGAATTGGCATGATGTGTTCCTTAGCGGCCGTGCCACTCACCAGCCGTGCAGCACAATTCTGCAGCAGTTGTAATGGCCAGACCGTCTTCAAAGGCAGCCCCACGTAAAGCGCATTGGAGTAATCAATACGGGATGTTACCAGTGCATGCGTAACTGTCATGAGGCTCCATTCATCTAGGTAGGGGCACAGTTGATATATTTTCCACAGCTGGAGAAAGGCACCCCTGGCCACCAAGTCCACCTGGGCTTCCAAAGTTATACCGGGATCCAGGAGCACCCCCAAGCTATGGACCCTGTCCCTTAGGGGGAGTGCAACCCCATCCAGGACAGGGAAATTGTCCTCTAACCTGTCCAGCAAAGCACCCACTAACAGCACTTCCGTCTTTTCTGGATTGAGTTTCAATTTATTAACCCTCATCCAGTCCATTATCTGGTCCAGACATGAGTTCAGAACAGAAACTGCCTCACCTGGATTGGTGGAAAATGAGAGGTAGAGCTGAGTATCGTCAGCATATTGCTGACTCCTCAGCCCAAACCTCCTGATGACCTCTCCCAGCAGTTCCATGTAAATGTTAAACAGCATGGGAGATAGTATTGAGCCCTGGGGAACCCCATGACGTAAACACCATGGGGCAGAGCTACTATCTCCCAGCACCACCTTTTGAACACGGTCAGCCAGGAAGGAGCGGAACCACTGCAAGACAGTGCCTCCAACTCCCAACCTGGCCAGCCTATCCAGAAGGGCACCATGGTCAATGGTGTCAAAAGCGGATGGTGTCGAAACATGAATTTCCAAGAGCCACCAGAGAGAAGGGTTTTGCTACCCTGTGAGTTTTAAAGATTTAGTTCGTGCTTGGAGATATAAACAGCATCAGGAAGTCATCCCAGTAACAAGGATTCTTTGACTAGGGGTGTGAAGAATATTCACAACATTCTTTATCTTTGACACTTTCAGCTGTCTTGACCCAATGAGATACCAGGAGAAGGAATCGGATGGCATGGAGGGGGGGCAAAGAGGCCTTTGTTTTCTATGTATCAAATCTCCATATCTTCCAGGGATTCTTTTCTCTTTGACAAGCAAGGCAAGCACATACAGAAAGAAGAGAATGACTAGCTGATGGCGAAGAAGATGCAATCAATCTGATTCAGGCCTTTAAACCATCAAATGTCCCTAAATTCTTCCCCGTTTTACACAATTAATGTGTGCAAATTGCTTTGTGTCTAGATAATCCTTTCAATGGCCAAGCTGATTGGAGAGCAGCAGAAAATCATAGTTGGTCTTCACAGCATGAAGTAAAATCTGGCAATTTCTGATCACTGGGCAAAGGGCAGCATCCTGGTCTTTGACATAGAAGCCTATTTTTTTCCATAAAAGGGATATTTTAGAATGATGTAACTTCCTCCCTCTCTCCTCTTCCTTCCTTCCTTCCTTCCTTCCTTCACCAAAAGCACAACTCATTAATGTCACCACATATAAAGCTATGCAAATAAATACTATCTGCTAGCAACATCTCACTAAGCGGGCCGTCTGCTCACTGGACCCAACACATCTTCCTTTCCTGCTACTATTACAAACAATTTCCTCATTGTATTGGGTTGATGTCCTTTTATCTATTTAACATGTATATAAATTTTGTTTAAGCTGTTTTTACAAGTGATACCAATTTAATTACTTTTTATTCCTATTCCTATTCCTAATTTTATTTTAATATTTTCTGTTTTGGTATTGTATGCTGTCTTGTGTCCCCTCAGGAAAAATAATATGATTAAATGAAACAAATGTCATTCACCACATCAAGAGTCCATGCACCTGCTCATCCTCAAAGTAGTGTACACCATCAGGGTGAGCTGCTACAGTACATATAGGGCAACAGGCCAGATTCTGTCCAAAAGAATAAATGGGTAGGAATTTTGCATCAGAAATAGCAATATCAAAAAATTAGGGGAAGCACATTCCTGGTTCATACAGACTCTGCCTCTGATCTCAAGATGAATTAAAGAATGTCAGGCTATAAAGTATAGTGTTTCATTTCATTTTATTTCAGTCTTAATTTTGTTTTGTTTCATTAATAATAGATTTTTAAAAATATTTTTTGTCCCGAAATAAAATAATAATTAAAAAAACCCAACGTCGCCTGGGCCCCAGGGGCTGCACAATCAGCACTGGGGGGGAAATGGGTAAAAACGAATAACAAATCAACGAACCAATGAAATGAATCCCCCCAAAAAATAATCATTAAAAATGAAATGAAACAAATGAAGCCTTAAATGAAACGAAAGAAAATGAAATGCCATTTTTTTAGTTCGTGCCCATCTCTGTAAGCTATAGCTCTTACAACTTGGATGGGATCAGAGCCTTCATATTCTCATATACAGGTGTTGATCTGCTTATGTGTTCTAGGATGTTCTTTTTTTACCTTACATCAATTGTCTATAAAATGACCACTCTTAGGGGCATTATCACTGTTTGCACCTTTTGAATGGCTATCTTTCCACATATGTCTCTGACCCTCAAATGTGCTAATCTAGGCAGCATTTTTGGTAGTTGTTCCAGGTCTTTGGACCTCACTTCCAAGAGATATTTGGTTGCCCCTTCTGTGTTGCTCTTCCACCAGCAAGCCAAAGCATTTTTATAAAAACAGGTATGTGGCCATCAGTTAGGAATTATTCATGTTGTTTGGCTGCTCCTGTTATTTATGAATAGCATAAATTTCTGTAGAGTAGGACTGTGGATAAGAGTGAATGCCACACCCCCCATAAAACCTGCTATTTTATGACAGTATCTTGCTTTACAGCTACTGTTTTCCAACAGTAGCTTGCTTTATGGCTGTAGTTTTGCCATAGTAACTTGCTTTATGGCCGCACTGTTTTACAAAAGTAGTTTGCTTTACAGCTGCTGTTTGTGACAGTAGCTTGCTTTGCGGCTGCTGAATTGTTTATTTATTTTTCCCCCTCTGCCATCCGTGGATAACTGAATCAGTGGTAAATCAGTGGATACAGGGGTCCTACTGTATATTATCTTAATCATGTGTCTGTTATATCTTGATACTTTATTTAATGATGTCAATATAATTTATAGAGTTGTTTGTAGTTTTATCTAGTCTTTCTTCTAATTTGAATCTACCATGGGTTCACAATGTTGAAAGGTGGGATTTTAAATAAATATGTA
Organism: Phrynocephalus versicolor; assembly: GCA_023846285.1. Taxonomy (NCBI): domain Eukaryota; kingdom Metazoa; phylum Chordata; class Lepidosauria; order Squamata; family Agamidae; genus Phrynocephalus; species Phrynocephalus versicolor. Next base: position 8,715,688 of record JAHTLZ010000129.1, on the reverse strand, counting down.
AATAAGTAAATGTAGTTCCAGCTTCTTAAGCCTTTTTTACCAATAAAACCTCTGACCTTAACAAAATAGCTAAATATAATGTGAAAATTGAAGTGCACAATAATTTATCTCAATTCTAATACACACCATATACCCTAATATATATGTTGCCAATTTTGGGTTTCTAGAGAATCACATTTATCAAGGTTACTTGTTGCCCAGTGTTTAATTTCCAGTCAAGTACATTTTGCAACATGTTGTATAATTTTAAACATATAACTGGATGCTGAACTACTCTGGGTCCCCCCTCCCCACACCTTCTTCAAATTTTACCATGAAGCTATCTATGTTTACTTTTTACTAGATCATTAGCAAATCATTTAAATACAGACCAGGAAGCGTCCTACAGTTCAGTTTGCACCAGAGCAGAAACTGCTTGTTTCATCATAGGAATTAATTTCGTGTTGCATGTCTCCCGTTCTATATTACCAGATAGTCAAATAAGAAAAGTTGCTAATAACCATCAGCCAGTTACCATGGAAACGTGTTAAGGAAGGTGTCTAAGTGAAATAGTGTTTAAAATCCAGACTAGAAGAGAAGCATTCAGTTTCTACATTGTCTTCTACAACTTCTTGGTTCTGATTACACAGATATATCTGCACAAAGCTATATTATTTTAGCAGGGCCAGCCCTACCAGTAGAGCAAGGTTGGCATTCCAAATGTTTTGGACTGCATCTCCCAGAATTCCGAGCCTGTACTGCCAAGTGTGTGTGTGTGTGTGTGTGTGTGAGAGAGAGAGAGAGAGAGAGAGAGAGAGAGGGGGGGGGCTGTGGGGCAATCCTTCCTCAGAGCCGCTTTCCTTTGCTCTCCTTCTCCTTCCTCCCCCAACACATCCCGACCAGCCTCCACTGCCATCAGGGAGGGGGCATGATGTGTGAGGGAGCTTTCCATGGAAACAGGGAGCAGGCCTTGGACAGAGACCCTTTTCTTGCTCTGCCCCTTCGCACACCCCCACTTGTCCCATCTCTCCAGGATGCCAATGCTGCCGCTTCCTCCCCTTCATCACATGAAGGTCCTGTCCAGGACTGGCCAGGGGCTGGGCATGCTGGGTTCATCCACAGGGATGGCCAAAGGGCCACCCACGCCACCCTGTCCAGCAGGGAGGAGAGAGACTCACTTTCTCTTGGTGATGCCCCCATCCTCTTTGGCCTCCCCCTCCATGACCCCTCCCTCCTGCCTGCCTGCACTTGAAGGGGTGTCTTTCAGCTCCCCCCACTTTGACCATGATCCAGGTGTCATTAATTTTTTAAAAAAGTTTCAGTTGCCATTGGCTTCTCTGCAGGGGAGCAACAGGGGTGCCAACTGCAGATGTCTACTAACTGTAATTAAAATTGTGAAACCTGATTAAACTAGGGACATTTGTTTGATGCTGGGAACCACCCTTGCAACAGGCTGGAGTAATGAATCTCTACTCTGTGTTGTGTGTGCATTTTTAATTTGAACATATATGTACCGTATACAAATTGGATGCTACAACATTATAGGCCCTTGAGTTTCATTCACCCATTGTCTAAAAACAGGAGTTGCTTGTAGTTAAAGCAAAATATGCTAATGTCGCTTTGGAATATAATGAGCCAGGACTTGGAGCCAAGTGTCAGATATCTTTATTGCTCAAGGCTGGAGATCCAGAATGCAAAGAAAGTAGCTCCAGGTGTACAGTTTTTAAAGCCATAAAATAAAATACAAATTCAGGTGTATATATAAGATAACTACATAGACTCACCCTTTCAGTGCCCCTCCAGCACACCATGTTACAATATCTGTTACTTAAACCAAGATGATAAGGGGCTATATAATCCTCCAGGGGAATAGCTCCTGTCCTGTCCTCTCCTCTCTCTCTCTCTCTCTCTCTCTCTTCTTCTTCTTCTAAAGCTTTGTCCTGCACTGTTCCCAAATTGCAAAAATATACTCCCATCAGAAAACCTGCTCACAGCTTTTGTAAGTGGTGAGAATATACATCTGTTCAGTCTGACTTTTGACTATTATTGCAATTTATTAAATTCATTGTAATTGAAATTATTTCAGTATCTACATTATTTTCAATGCACACATATATTGGTGATGTTTGTTAGCCTTCTTAAGTTAATGTCTTTTAGCAGAAGAATATTTTTTTCACACTTTATTATTTTAGAAAGAAATTCTTATGTTTTCATTCCTATATAATAAATACTATGTTCACTCACAAAACCTATATGTAATTGCAGGTAGTTTTATTACATCCCCCAATAATATACCAAGTGAGTGCTTCAGAATACCAGTTATTTACAGGTATGTATTAATTAAACCAGTTATTTACAGGTGAGGATGTGTGAGTGTGACTTTTTTCACTTTCAGTGCATGTATTTTGCTATAATTATCATAGCAGCAATTGTTATCTAAGCTGTTACCAAATTCTTTTATAGAACCCAACAGAGGTACCTTAAATGTCAGTGTACTATTACCTAACTGCATCAAGCAATTAAAATATATGTCTTCAAACTGTAGAAAAAATGTTTAATAATCCTCAAAATATGTCTAGAATAATGTCAAGTCAAAACAAAGTGACGTATTAAAGCTATGCCTGTCATCCTCAGTTATAGGTTAAGGACAAGGTAAAGTAAAAAAAAAATCAACGAGGGATACAGTCTGCTTGGCTTTGAGGAAATGCATCATCCTGTAGCTGACTTTTTGCTGTTGCTGATAAATAGCATTGTTTCTCTCCCCTGCTCCAACCTTCCCTCCATTTGCACTGCAGACCTTTTCACTATGATCAGCTCTTGGAAAGGCACCCAGCTCTGTGATAAAGAGAATTCGTCAGGAGCAAGGAACAGTTGCCTAGTGAGGGAGCAGTGCACTAGAACTTGATGAATGAGAAGCAAGTTGGTTGTGGCAGGATGCCAGAAAGCCCCCGCAGAAATGCACTTGGCTGAAGTTGACGGCAAGGCTAATCTGACATCCTGAAAACACTATGTATTCTAATACGGTGAGCAGACCTTATGAAGTCTTTTACAAAGCCCAGGATTTGTTTGTTTTTCACTTGTAAGGGTGCTTACCCCCTTGCACTGGATGTCAGCTGCAGCAGCCAGCTTGGTAAGCCAATCAGGACAGTGTGAGGGAGGGAGGGAATGTGGGGATGCACTTCTACTCAACTCTCTTGCTTCATATCTTCAGAAGCACAGAAGGTGGATTAAAAGATACCTTGGGTGTGCATGTGTGGAATGGATACACACACACATTTAAATTGAGCATTTGCAAATGTTGCACCCTCCTTTTCACATTAGGACTTGATGCCACTGGAAGGCCTGTTCTGTCTATAGAAGCTGTGCTCTCATTCATTTTCCAGCAGTCAGTCCACTCTCGGATTCCATCAGAGGCCTCCAAAATGGCTTCATCTTTGCTATGATCCAGGGTAAAAGAGGTGAGACCCCTTCTGCAATGGCGTCCTCCCTTGGACTTCTCTCGAAGTTGTGGGAGAAGTATCACTTCCTGTATTGCTAGATCCAGCAAGGTAGTTTCTCACAAAGCTCTGGAGAAAATAATTGTTTTTGAATGAGGGCCCCATAATAACAGGATTCTAAGCCTTCTGACTTATACACATAACTACAATGCCCATCTTTCAGACCACAGCAATGTTTAATTTTACAGGGAGGGTGGTGCTATTTATTATTCTGTAATTGCTCTTCAGTATGAAACTCCAAAAAATACATTTCTTTCCTAACCACCTTGTCATCAACGTTTCAGTGGAAATGTTAAGAATGTGTCAGATGGCTGAAGCGAGAAATGGCCCACAGTCCCTTTTCTGTTGAGCCCAATTGCACTGATGTATTTTAAGGGTAGCTCAAACACGTGCACACATGCATACACAATAGCAAGCAATAAATAAGTCATCTTAATATCCTCAACTAATTAATAATACAAAACAGAAACTGAAAAAGAGAATCAAGCATTGAGGATGCACGCAAGTTCATTTCCCCCCCCCCTTGAGAATACGTTCTAATAAGTCAAGCAGGACTTAGCTTTGACTAAACAGACCTTTTTGTACAGTAAAAATGATACAAAAGTGTAGGGAAACTGTTTCATACATAGATAAATTGTATAGACAGAGGACACAGTGGTCTTAGCTCTGCATTCTCTGTGCTGACTAGGAACAACTTTCCTGAGACTCAGCTGTAATCTTTCCCAGTCCTAGCTAGAGATGTCATGAACTGAATACGGTAATAACTTTAAGAGCATTTTTCAAGACAAGCAAAGATTTCTTCTAAATTTTGCCTTGATCATCAAGCAATATCTTGATATACAAGCACTGGAGCAGGTCACATGATCACAAGTGAGTCAATGGTGGCTCTCTCTTTCTTCATCTCCTGGATTGTGGGGAATTCGCTGGAACAATGTGGCTCAGGTAGCCCCCTAAGCAGAGGGAGGAGAGAAAAATGCAGGTCTCCCTTGCACCAACCACCAAGGTTTTCAAATAGGAGTGCAGGTTAGGGTTTTATTTTTCTTTATATTTTTCTTTAATTTGTTTTCAACATCATTTCTTATTTTTCAAACCATTTCTGGTCATGGGGCAGCTAGTTAAGTGTGTATAGGGCTACAAACTTCATTTTATTATTGTGACATTAAAACACAAAGTAAAATCCAGTTGTTAGTCCCAAGCAGAGCGGATTCCATAGCCAACTACCTAAATCATGGTATGGACATGCTCTTCTAGTCAACATTTTGTGAGTTTTGCCATTTTGTGTGCATAGTATGTGGTCTATGGTGCTCCAGAACAAATCACGTGAATTTCCATAATTTCTTATGGGGAAGTTTGTTTTGCTATAAGAGTGCTTTGGTTTACAAGTAGAGATGGGCACAAAACAATTTTTTTGTTTCATTTTTCATTTTCCATCTTGCTTCATAATGAAACAGAAATGAACTGATTAAAAAAGAAACAAAACAAAATGAATTTTTTTGTTTTATTTTACTTTTCTTTCCCCTGTTGGGTGCATGGGGGGTGGGAAATGTGGGGTTTTCAAACGTTTTTTATCCCTTGCAGCCACTTCTTGCTTCGGGGGCTTTTTTTTTTTAAAAAAACCCATGCCACTCCCCCAACGCAGCTGAAAAGCAGTTAATAAACAAAGTTACATAAAACACATAAAAACACAAAATGAAAAACAAAACAAATGAAAAATGAAATGAATTTTTAAAAGAAAATTATTTCAACTGAAAAGAAAAGAAAAGCTAAACAAAATGCCCATCTATTTACAAACATGTTTCTGATAACAAATTGTTCTCATAAACCAAGGTATTACTGTATAAGACCTTCTGCACACATTGATCTGTCACCTTTATGTCTGAAAATACGGGACTTAAAAAGCACTTTAAAGTAAAGACATTCCTCACATGAACTTTGAAGCAGGTACCAGGTAAAGTTTCCTGAACTCATTTTTTCAAAGCTAATTCATCATTGCAGTTCAGAATACCCCCCTAACCACCATTAGAGATGGTCACAAACAAAAAAGGAAAAGGAAAATTCATTGAGAATTGTGAATTCATCAATTCATACTCATACAAATCAGTTACTCTTGACGAACACAAATTAATGCAATTTTAGCTGTTCTTTATTTGATGATTCATCAAGCTATAAAAGGGCTAGCAAGGCACCTAGAGACACCAAAATTACAGGGAAACGTCACTTGATGAGCCTCTACAGCTTCTCCAAGTTTAATGAAGATTGTATTCCTGACTTCTGGGTTATACATTTTCAAATAAACAACCCCATAGAAAAGTCATCCCCAGGTACCTACAGACATCAACACAGAGAAGCTAATTCCAACTCTACAGTCCCTCCAGATTCGGTAAAGACTGGGTTTCCCCTGTTGCTAAAGGGAACTCTCCTGGGGGGGGCACTTTGTGGGTGCATAACACAGATGTTTGAAACTTAATCTCAAAGCATGGAGGGATTATAGAAGAGAGGTGGAAGAAACATCTCTGCAATTATGGTGGCTCTAGTTGCCTGGGTTGCATAAGTCAAACATTTGAAACCCAAAGTTTGGTAAACTTGAAGACCTTGTAGAGGAAATGCACTGTATGGTAACTCTAGGTTCCTAAGGGGACATTTTATATGGTTTTGAAATAAAAAAGAACCAGAATCTATTCTGGCTAGAGATGGGCACGACTCGGGAAAATGACGTTTTCGAGTTGTCGTGTGTCGGAGGCAGCCTGTGTCGGCTCGTTTCCGTTTTTTGCGAAACTTCGCAAAAATTAGTCGGTTCATTTTTTCGTTTTGTCGTTATCGTTATACGGGGGTTTTTTTGGGGGGGGTAGTGGGCTCCTGGAGGCACCTCTGTGGGGTGGGTGCCTCCGCCGGCCCGCTATAAAGGAAGGGACAGCAGCAGCAGGCTCCAAGAGACCCCTCAACATGGGGGTCTCCCCTCCTCACCTGCTGCTGCTGCAAAATGGCATGCATAACCATATGGATATGCATACCATTTGCAGGCAGTGCCAGTGCACCTGCTCAAGTACCTGGTCCCTTGGTACGAGCGGGTCGCACCTGCCATGTCCCACAAAGAAGGGAATCGTACTTGTGTGTGTAGTGCAATGCAAGTAGATTTGGCTATGGTCTAAGGTGGATTAGGGTTAGGGCTAGGGTTAGGCTAATGACGGGTAAGGTTACGGTGGGCTATTGGGTTGCACCTCTGGGTGCCTCTCTGACCCACTAAGAAGACAGTCTGTGACGTATGGGTAAGGAGTCAAGGATTAGGGTTAGTGGGTTAGGGGGCTAGGGCAAGTTTTAGGGGGCTTTTTGGCACATCCCAGAAGTCTCAGTGGCCAAGTGGCCATGCGATTGGTGAGATGGCTCCAAAAATTTGCATGGTCATCCCCTCCCACATGGCTGGCCAGGCCACTGGGCCAGCCCATCATTGCACACTGCGCAGGTGTAAATAAAATAAAATAAAATAAAATCAATGGAGGACACAGGAGGAGAGGAGAGACATTTTGTTGCAAGAAAAAACCCACTGCTACTGTGAAAAATCTGGCAGTTCATACATTTCCGCGTGTTTCTGTTGTGCTTGTGTGTTTTTGGACCACGATTTCAAAAACAATATTGCATTTGCCGCCCCATTTTCGATCCCCCGCCCGCACCGCATGGCATGGCGACGAGGCGACTCGAGTCCGGCTGCCCAGGACGGGGGGAGGCGGGACCCCCCCTCCAGACCAGAAACCCCCCCTCCGGTAGGTGCCCTAGTGAGTGCCCTTAGTCAAACAGGCATTTTCTGCCTGCTTTTTGGCCCGGGAATGGGTGGGGGGGAGACCCGGGGGAGAGTTTAAAAAAGTTTTTTCCTGTGCCGCCCGTGCCGCTTGCTTGCGCTTTGGCGGCCGGCGGCGAGACTGGGCTTTTTGCGGCGGGCGAGTCCCACCACCACACCAGAGCATCCCAGGACGGAGGAGGGGGGGAGGCCGGGCGGGTACCTCCAGAAACCACCCCTCTGGTAGGTGCCCTGAGGCACAGTGACGGCAAGCATATTTCCGCCTGCTTTTTGGCCGGGAACCGGGCTTTTTAACTTTTAAAAACTTTTTTCCTGTGCCATCCGTGCTGCTTGAGCCGGCGGCGAGACTCGTGCCGTGCGGGAATGGGTGGGGGGAGAGTTTAAAAGTTTTTTCCTGTGCCGTCCGTGCCGCTTGAGCCGGCGGTGAGACTCGTGCCGTGCGGCTTGTTGCTGCTGAGAGCCTGCGGCGCTGGCGAGTCCCACCAGGGCAGCCCAGGAGTGAGGAGGGGGGGAGGCCGGGCACCTCCAGAAACCACCCCTCTGGTAGGTGCCCTGAGGCACGGCAGGCATATTTCCACCTGCTTTTTGGCCGGGAACCGGGCTTTTTAACTTTTAAAAACTTTTTTTCTGTGCCGCTTGGCATCGCGCGCGATCGCGCGATGCAAGTAACGAGCACGACAAATCAGACCAAATTGTTCATTCGTCGGTTCGAGCTCAAAGTCTGGCGGAGTAATTCCCGTTTCTGTTTCCGTAGAGTAACGGAACTGAGTAACGGAAACGGAAACGGAAATACCGCTAAGTCGTGCCCATCTCTAATTCTGGCATTCAAACATAGGGTCACCATACATGGGAAAAACTTGACAATGCATAACAATAAATAGGAATGGATAATAATATTTTTGGTGGGGGTGTCACATTTTCATTATATTTGGGATTTGGCCACAAAGGCTTAGAACTTTAAGTGCTTAGCTTTCTAATTTTCATTCCCTTTGTACTATTTCAGCCTATTACTGTCAAATGAGAGTTTCTACCTCTCTTTTAAAATCGGCTGCTCAGCGTTAATAGCAGGGAGATATATACCATATATAGCATAGTTCTTTCCATGCTGAAAATAGATGTACCCAAGGTATTAGGGTGATACAGATGAATTCAGTTTCAGTAAGAATATAACAAATTTTGCAAGAGGCATGGCACCAGGTAAAAACCTTCCTGTTCCAGAATTTTTTAACTGATAGAGTATAACATAGATTATGGGTCCTGAAGGCAATTTAGTATGTTGTATTTTAAAGTTTTTAATTGTTAATGTCATAAAATAGATTAATTGTTCTTTATAATTGTTGTAAGCTGTCCAAAGACTTTTGCGTAGTGGGTAACATATAAACTAACTAACCAATTAAGTAAGTAAGTAAGTAAGTAAGTAAGTAAGTAAGTAAGTAAGTAA
>JAHTLZ010000129.1:8686143-8706968 GCA_023846285.1 Phrynocephalus versicolor | reverse complement strand
TAAGTAAGTAAGTAAGTAAGTAAGTAAGTAAGTAAGTAAGTAAGTAAGTAAGTAAGTAAGTAAATCCTTTGATTTTTTAAAAAATAAAAATAAAAATGGCAATTTCCTATGTATCAGGGCACTGATTATTAAGCTCAAAGGTCTGGCTGAATTTCTCATGTTTGTTTATTTATTTAATTTATTTAAACATATACCCTGATCATTTAGTGGACAAGCCACTACTCTGGGCAGAGTCCAGAAATAAAAATATACAACACTTTTGAAAAATGATCATGTAAAAAACAAAAACCTGATTGGCAAACCATGTGAGCTGGCATAAAATGTACTGTTAATGATCTAAGGTAAAAAATTATTTATGTATGTATTTATTTATTTAAATCATTGTTATCCTGTCTTTCTCCCCAAAACTACCCAAGGTGGCTTACATCATAAAACAGTTTTTAAAAGCTAAACATTAGAAATGTACAAATATTTAAAAAGAATGAAACAAGTATTATATTAAAATAATAAGATCAATATTAAAACAAACATTAAAATGGAGCAAAATGATCCATTTAAAAACCCTCTTGAACCACCAGTAATTGGCTCAAGTAATTAAGTAAAATATATTTGCCTGTCTGTAGAAGGACAGCAGATCCGGGGCCAGCCTAGCTTCCTGTAGGAGGAACTTTCAGAGTTGGGGAGCAGCAACAGAGAAGTCCCTCTCCCGAGTACCCACCAAACACACTGGTGAGGATGGTGGGAATGAGAGAAATGCCTCCTGCAAAGACCTTAAAGCCCATTCAGACCAATATGGGTAGATGTTGTTGTTGAGATAGCTTGGGCACTGGCTAACAATTAGCTCATATCATCTGGTGGCAATGATTTTCATTAATTTAAAACTTTCTCCTTTCATCTCACAGGTCCCATGACTTTCATGCAATGAAGGGAACTGCACAGGAGTAAAAAAAAATCTCACAGAAGAAGTAAAAAGTCTTTAATTACTGAAACTCTCCCATTGCTAGTGATATGATCATAAGTTGCCCAACAGATTTTGGCCATTGCATTCTGCCATATGTGTATTTGTCAACTGTGCATGCTTAAAGCTGTACAAAAGCAGAATGTGATCTAATACAGTAAATGTACAATTATTCTGCTCACAAATTTACAGCTGATCAAGAAGCAGAAGAATCTAATTTACAACTTATCAACTTTTTGGTGAGCGGAACAGCAGTGGGACTGAATTCTGCACGTTCATTCCCTTATGGTGGAAACACAGGGTTGTTTTTAAAAAAACAAAAAACAAAAACTACTCATACATACAGTCCTTCCTGTTGAATTAGGGAATGGAATATCTAGCATAGCATCTGTTTGCATGCATAATTGCCTACATAGTGCGAGATACATAGGGGAAAAAATCTGCTTCCTTCCAGGAAAGTATTGTCCCAAGGCAGATCGTGGCAATCGCCTATGATGTCTCAATTTCTTTAGACATCTGGAACATGTTGTCCCTTGATTATTGAGTCTTTTATCTTTGTACTTGATATTTCTTAGCTTCTGCATTTGATATGGACTACAAATTTGGTAAAAGATGCAGCGGGCATCACAAGCATGAGCAGTAATAAAAGCAACACCCATACAATACTTCAATATGAAATACTCTGGGATCCTCATCACACTTCTCCAAATGTCTTTTGGAAAATCAAACTCTTTGCCTTTTTAAAGGAAATGTCAGAAAGGTCATTTGAAGGAGGGCTTTTCAAAATTTTGGTGCCACAGCAGAAAACCCCCTGACCCTCTATCTTTCTGTGTGACAGAACAGCCACATAAAGCAAGGCCTCCTCCGAAAAGTCAAACAAATGAAGAGTTTGACATAGGAAATATAGGAAATATGTACCCATACTATATGGTTTGGCTTAGTAATTAGCAGGCAGTGTGCTACCAAATAATTTCTAGAGAGGTAAGGGAAATAAAATATTTAGCTAGGGAGTTGGCTACCTTCATTCTTACTTTTGTACCTTTCACACAGATTTCAGATCACAAGATGCAAAGGTTAGAAGCATCTTTTCTAGACTACAACTCCAAAAATCCACAGCCCAAGATTCCCCTGGAAGAGATGATAAACCTTTCTTAGGAGGGTATGTCTTGGTTAATGCAGGTTTGTTAATACCACCCATTCTTTTAATTTCCAACATAAAATGATGTAAACGGTTTCTCTTTAGCATCAACGTCTATAATTTTGATTACATTGCCACTATGAAAAACGTACAGTGCATAATGGGAGCTGAACTAAAGCTGATTGCTTCCATGGAGTCTAGTCTGCCATCGGGAACTGATTAGCAACCATGTGATCAGAATGCTGGATTGATTAGGCCATTACCTAATCTTATACAGTGCTTTGTAGTTCCACATAAAATCTCTTTCCCACTTCCATAGCTCTATTTGTTTCATGGTTTAATAAGTCCACTACCTCTATTATGTTCCCAGGGAGGGGGATAAAATAGTACCTGAACAACAAAGAATTCTGTAGTTTGAAATCTTGCATATTTCATGCACTGAGAGTTGATTCCAAGAAAGACATTGCCCACCTCTGGATTTATAAGTGAGACATTTATGTGAGGATAAAAATAAAATAAATATTCCTCAAGAGATCCTTTTATTTTTCGTCCAAGCTCAAGAAGACAGGGAACTATTACTCTAGTCCAAATCTTGTGCTGTGGAAAATTACAGCTGAAAGAATAAGGCTAAAGGGAGACAGAATGGGGAGATGGAACCAGAAGAAGAAGGCACACTCGGACAACAGATGTTTGCTGCAGTGCTTGCCCACTGCCTTTTATACTATTAAAAGAAGCAATCACTCTGCTGTTACTAGCATTAGTGGCTACCCCCCACAACTCTAGAGGAAGACTATATGTTTATGATATTATTAGAGATGGGCACAAAACAAATTTTTAATTCATTTCATTTTTCATTATTCATTTCATTCCCTAACAAAATGAATAACAAACCACACTCCGGAAGAGAGACAAAATGAAATGAAACAGAAATTTTGTTCTGTTTCAGCCTTGGGAGCTGTCACCCAGGGGCCCATTGGTAGCATCGGTGGCACCGGGTGACAGGAGGGCTCCCCCAGCAACAACAACAAAAGCACCAAGCAGGGGACCCATGCTACAGCCAATTTGGGCTTCTTTTTAAAAAGCCCCAATCAGATGTAGCACGGGCCACCAGCTGGCCACTTTCAGCAATAAAATAAATAAATAAAAATAAATAAAATTTAAATTTAAATTTAAAAAGCACCAAGCAGGGAGCCTGCGCTACAGCTGATCAGGGCTTTTAAAACAAAACAAAAAAAAAAAAAACCTCTGATCAGCTGTAGCACGGCCTCCCTGCTGGACACTTGCAGCAAAATAATAATAATAGTAATAATTAATAACAAAATAAAAATTGAAATAAATTTTAAAAGCACTGAGCGGGGGTGGCACACTACAGTTGATTGGGGCTTTTTAATACAGCCCGGATCAGCTGTAGCATGAGCCCCTGCTTGGCGCTTCCAGAAAAAAAATACAAATTAATAAAATTTAATAAAAAATAAAAAAGTGCTGAGCAGACCGCCTGAGCTACAGCTGATCGGGGCTTTTTTTAAAAGCCCTGATCAGCTGTAGCTCAGATCCTCTGCTCAGTGCTTTTTATTTTTTATTTTATTTTTATTTTTATTTTGTATTTTTGTATTTATGTTTCTTATTTTATTTTATTTTTTTGCTGCAAGCGCCTAGCAGGGGGGTGCACTACAGCTGATCAAATCAGCTGTAGCTCGGACCCCCTGCTGTGTGCTTATAAAATGTTTTATTTATTTTCTTTTTCATTTTCATATTTATTTATTTTTTTGCTGCAAGCTCCCAACAGGGGGCTGCACTGCAGCTGATTGGGGCTCATTTATTTATTTATTTATTTATTTATTTATTTATTTATTTATTTATTTATTTAATTAAAATAAGCTTAGAAAAAACAAAGTCCGATCAGCAGTAGTGCAGGGCCCCCTGCTGGGCCCTTGGGAAAAAAAAAAACACCGCTGTGCTGTGCTGGTTGGCTTGTATTAAAAAAAAATATGAAACAAAACAAAATATGAAACATTTTTTTTAAAAAAATACCATTTTGTAAGAAATGAAATGAAACAGCTGGGGCAAAAACTAAAAATGAAATGAAATGCCATTTTGGCGTTTTGTGCCCATGTCGAGAAATTATGTATCATGTTTTTATTTTTAATATGAGCAGCCACCCTGTATGATTGAGAAGTTAAGGCCCAGGATGCTATAATTTAGCATGCACAAAGACACTACTAATCATTTCATTCCCCCCACCTTTTCTTTCTTTCTCTTCTCCCACCCCCTCCTTCTTTTCAAGTTGATGGTGGCTCACCACATTCTCCTCCGTCATTCACACCACATTATCCTCTTTCTGGCAGCTGTGTCTCAGGGTGAAGAGGGTGGGAGATGGTGCCAGTTGCTCCATGTAGCAAAATGGCTTCTTAACAACTCTGCTTAGAGGCAAAATTTTGAGTTCTACATTGTTCAGCAAGGCTACAAGCATATAAAGGACTCCCTGCTAGTGATGAGATTAGTGAAAGTCTCGGGGAGGCCGCATTAATTCTCTTGTCCAATTATTCCCATGTCCATTAAATTCCTTGTAAACAACTACTGCATGTTCATGAACTCCTGACACACATGAATAAACAGGAGCAAATATAATTTTGGGGACTGCAACTCTTAAGGCCTCTCACCTACCAGGGGCAGTGATGAATTCTGGAAGCTGCAGTTAAAAAAAAAAAGGTTACTTCTGCTGTGGGAGAGGGAAACACAGGTGTCCTGGGCCTTCAAAAGTGGGTTAAGACCCTGTGGTATGAAGCAACTCAAGGCTTCTTGTTTTCTGCCTCCAAAGTGTCTAGAAATAAGAGCTGTACAGATAACAGGCATGACTTGAAAATAAAGTTTACAATTTCTTCAAATGTCCTCAACAGAGCAATAAAGAGCTGTGCAATGCCCTTCCTTGTTATTTGTTTGTTTGTAAACTGCCCCATTGATGCTGAAACACTATTCTGGGCAGTTCACAAACAGTTAAAACCCTCTAAAGAAACAATGAACACTAAATATAACATAAATACCAAAAACATGATCTAAAAACTTAAAAACAGTCATGAAGTGCTCTGCTGACTCCCCAGAGCCCGTCTGAACAAGGAACCTTTCATTTACCAGGTTCCAGTGGCAGCCTAATGGGGAAGCGAATCTTCACAGCTATTTACAATGATTCGAAACAGAATATAAATGGTATTTCCCTCACTCTATAAATCATTTGCGCTACTTTACTTGGCTGGCTGAAATGTAAATACCCTTTGGTGATTGCATCGGTTAGCACTGTTAAGAATGAGAACAGATTTGCTAATGGGAAATCCCACTGTGAAATTCATTTACAAATACCATTTCTGCTAGGAAGAGAAGAGGCAAAACTTAATTTTAGGCCTTACTAGAGTAGATTTGTTGGAATGAATGTGGCCTGTCAGTCAACACTAAAACATGTCCCATTGGTTTTCATGACCTGGATCTCGTTGGGGTTATCATTGTGGCTTCTTTCTTTTATCTTATTCTTACAACGCACTAGAAAGCTCTTTGGCAAAATCCTTGCTACCATCATCTTCCTTATCCATGGTACAGCTCTGTTGTAAAGAAAAATAATATGTGTTCACTGTCTTCAGACACATATTAAAAATTAACCATATCAGGAATACAGTGGTACCCCAAATTATGACGCGCCTGACATACGGAAACCCCGCGTTACAAGCTGGTTTCCATAGGGTTTTAAATGCCACTTCCTTATGAGCAAACGATAGGGATTTCCTGATTTTTTTTAAAAAAAAACCTGTTTCTCCCATGGCACTTTGTGTTTGGGAGGTTTTAAAATACCTGCACCATTTCCCTGCACTTCTCTACTGTGAGAAAGGTAGGTTGATTTTTCCTCTGTTAGTTTTATATACTGTACTGTACTTGCGTTCTCTAAAGCTCAGCAAACTTTTTTTATTTTTCTACCAGCAGCCTATGAAGGTATCACTCATAGTCTAGTTCTAATTTTGTTTGTTTTAATGGCTGCACGGCTCAAAAATCCTTTTTACTGCAAAACGGAACAAGATACCACAAAGGAGCTGCTTCCACCAAAAAAGAAGGCAAAAGAAACATCTGCAGCAACAGGACATGGACACTAGGTACTGTGATATCGTTTTCCCTTCTATCGGGCCTTAATTGGATCTACCTAGTGGGACATTTTTAAATTCTTTCCCCTCCAAAGAAACTCCACCAAGCTCCTGCTTCCACCAAGCTCCTGCTTCTAATTCGTTTCTGGCCAACCAGGAGCCATGTGCTTTGAAAGAGCCAATAGAGATGATGGTTGTAAGCAGGGAGGAGGTGCCCACACCATGCAGCTCTTTGTTTGAATCAGCCCGGACCATGCTGCTCTGCCTACCATGAAGAAAACCTGCCCTCCATCTTGCCAGATGAACTTTTAAGATCTTTCTCCTGGCAAATTACATCCTTTGCCATGTTTGGACTTTTATAACCACTTTGAAAAAGAGGACTTGCATTCTCGAAAGCTCAGCAAATATTTTTTTTTATTTTTCTACCAGCAGCCTATGAAGGTATCAGTCATATTCTAGTTCTAATTTTGTAATATTTTTGAGTGTGTTTGCTGGTAGGGGTTCTTTTTGTTTTACAATTTTTAAACAAGTTGTGTTTTCCCCCCTCAATCAGGCATGTTGTGGGGGAAAGCACAGCTTGTTTAAAATGTCTTTAAGCCACTGAGCCAAACGGTGGCATAAAGACATTTTAAACCACCAGCTGCTTCCCCCCCACACACACACCAGGCGTGTTGGGGGGGGGGGAGAAGCGGCAGGTGGTTTAAAATGTTTTTAGCCACCAAGGCAACCAGCTGTCTCTGTCGCTAAAAGACATTTTAAACCACTCACCGCTTCCCCACCGAGCGTGTTGTGGGGGGGGGGGGGAGAAGCAGCAGGTGGTTTAAAATGTCTTCAGTCATGGAGACAAGTGGTTGCCTTGCTGGCTAAAGGCATTTTAAACCACGCATTACTTCTTCCCCCAATGCACCCGATTGTGCGGGGGGGGTATTTTAAAGCAGTTTTCCATAGGAATGCACTGTCATCCTTTTGTCTGGAATGGATTAATTGACTTTCAATGCATTCCTATGGGAAATCACTCCCTGACTTACGAGCTAATCGACTTACGAGCATATGCTTGGAACAGATTAATTTCGTAATTCAGAGTACCACTGTATTTGCATGTTTCTGAAAGCATTAGGAGGTGGAGGAGCCAGCCCAGATCCAGTAATGGGTCAAAGTGTTGTGTTCAGTCATCTGGCACTGATTTATTATGAGAAGTTGCAATAAACAAAACACACAGCAGGAAAAGCCCAGGAAGACCAGGAAAAGTGTAACAAAAATGAATTTTATTTGCTTTTCCTGCCGCAAAGGCAGTGATTAAGATGGATACTTCACGTCCTTCTTTGTTCTGCGACAAGTTTTGTACTGTGACACTGTTGGTCGCGATCATGTGGTTTTTGTCCCTGTTTAGTCCCTGTTTCTATTTTCTCATGGTCATGATAATTTGTCTCGTGACTAGAGATGGGCACGACTTAGCGGTATTTTCGTTTTCGTTTTCGTTTTTCGTTTTCGTTACGGAAACGAAACGAAAACGAAAATCGGCACCAACCTGGACCGAAAACGGAAACGAAACGACTAATTTCGAGCCAATTTTCGTTTTTCGTTACTGGAAAAGCACTCAATTGAGCTAAATGGGGAGAAACAAAAAATTTTTCGTTTTCGTTTTCGTTTTTTCATTTTCGTTATGTAACGAAACGAAAACGAAAAATTTTGAAATTAGCCCACGAAAACGGAAACGAAACGACTCAGACCCTAGCCGAAAACGAAAACGAAAACGAAACTTTTTTTCTGAGTCGTGCCCATCTCTACTCGTGACAACTGTTAGTTCATGGTCTTGTTCCATGACAAGTTCTGAATTTGTCTTGTTTTCTTAACCCTTTTTAAACATATCATAAATAAAACTTTTTCGATATTTCAATTTACTGGTCTTCTGGGATTTACATCTCAATGCTACAGAATTTTCAGTACTTTGTTTAATAAACATTTGTGCTGCATTGTGTTTCCCATAGGAAAACTAATGTTGAATGCTGCTTCAGCTGCTGACCACTAGGTGGAGACTGGTTGTTGTGTGACAGTTGTTACCACATGGTCCCTTGTCTCAGAACAGGAACTGGGAAGAAACTGTGACTAGAGGATATCCCAATCCAGCGCCAGGTACAGTATTGTCACGTTCTGATCCCGCTCTGGGGGTGTGGTTGAGATATTTTTTTTTTACTAGTCCGAAGCGCAACACTTACAGATTTTTTTTTTACGGTCTGAAGCGCAACACTTACAGAGACAAAATGGATGTGAAGTAACTGCCTAAAGCATAAATTAGGGTAACAGCACTAATTCAGGTTTTAGCAATAAGATGGAAAGTGTAACAGAGAAGGTCCCCTGCATTACTCTTTTAAGAAGAAATCAAAGATGCCTCTGCCCATTATCCTTTTGAAGTCCCTCTTGTTTGTCCTTTTTAAGGATTGCCTTGAAAAGCCTGGGGAGGGGGGAGGGGTCCTCCATGAAGCTGGGAAAACAAGAGAGGCAAAAATGAAAACAGAAAATGCAGCCCTAGAGACTAAAGTCAGCTTGATTCTCCATGGATCTGAGCCCCTTTGGGTTTAGCCACATTTCCTGCACTTCTTCCCACTTCTGTGTGCAGCAGATCATTGTCAGATTGCCCCTTGGTTATTTCTTTTTTTTTTACTTAACTTTTTCCCTCCATCTCTGCTATGTTTCCTCTTTCTGCTCCCCAAAGTCCATTTCCTTGTTTGCGTTTTAAACTTCCCACCTTGGTCTTTCATGAAGCCCAATGGCATTATCCAGCAACTGCCTGTAAACAGGGTACACAGTGTTACCTCTGTGCAACCAGCAGCTGTTTGTCTTACTGAGCAGCACTAAATAAGATGAGAGGCATGGTGAGGAGGTCTGCACAACCTGTCACCGAGGGAGGAGAGGAAGGATCATCCCATCATTTAGTGATAAGATGCTTGCTCCACTCCCCTGCTTGATCTGCTGGGCACTCTTGGACTTCCTGTGGACCTTCAGGAACTGTTTCAGTAACATGTCTAGTCCAGGCTGTTCTCTTCAAAATATTCTGTGTTTTTAATTTCAAAGCTGCTGTCCATTTCATTTCTGGCAGCTAGAGATGGGCACGAAACGAACAATGTTTTGTTTCCATTTTTGTTTTTTCATTTCGTTACGTAACGAAACGACAAACAAATTTTGTCTCTAAAATGAAACAAAACAAACGGAAACACCAGAAATTTGTCGTGCGTTTCATTTCCGTTACTGCAATATGAGTGAATTGCTTAAAATCCTTAAAACAATCACAAAAAATGAAATAAATGGTAATGAAATGGTAATGCAACAAATGAAAACGAAAATGAATTTTTACAAAAATTCACGAAAAACAGAAACGAACCAAAACGGACCCTCCAAACGACAAATGAAATGCCATTTCTTTTATTCGTGCCCATCTCTACTGGCAGCATTTTAGGTAATTTTAAAAAATAATGTGATGTTCTTTTTTTCTGAAATTGAATAGTTTTTCTATTCATTTAGAGTTAGTCCTCCCAACAGATCATGTTATATGACGCAATAATACCAAACAACCAAACAACAAACAAACAAACAAACAGTACAATCCTGAGGAGAATTCTGAATTCACTTCTAAAAAGTGAGAGGACCTTGCAAGAATTATATCATCAGATGTCTCCCTTTTGGGGAGAGAAGGAGAGATCTGTCCTTGAACAAGGAGCTCTGACTTTAGGATTCTCCTCCCAGTTGCCATGGAAATCACAAGAAAGAAGCACTAAATGGGTAAGGCAGTAGGCCTGTTTAGGGACTCTGCAAGAGTAGCTTATCATTCCCAATGGTATCAATAGGAAGGAATTATTAGAAAGCAAATTAAAAAGCTGAATTTACTTGAACTTTCATAAGATTCATTGAATGGCACTATCTAAATTGACATTTGGGGACAGAGAAATTACTTCACGTCCCATTTGTCCCTCCTTGTTGTCCCGCTTGAGACTAGTACAAAAAAATCTTACTTCACATCCATAGAGTGACAGCAAAGCCTTGTCTTGACCACACCCCCTGAACAGGGAACAGAGCGTGACAAGCTGTACCTGCCCCTGGGGTGGGGAAATCTCTTGTCACGCTTTGTTCCCGGTTCCTGTTCCGAGACAAGGGACAAGAAGTAACAGCAATGGCTGTTTCCCCCTTTCGCTCTAGGAATACTAGAACAGCAGCCCCATGGCTGGCGCCAGAGGTGGGGCTGAGCTCTCCTTGTCTGCTTGCTTGCCGGCCCACAGACTGCTGAGTTCAGGGTGAGGGTGTCTCAGCCCACCACCCATGCCGCCACCACTGCTGCTCGCCCGTGGCAAGTGGTGATGTTGCAGCTGCCTGGGCTCACCTGGCTCCTCCTGCTGGGCCTCCCGAGATAGCCCGCACACCCGTGGCCAACAGCAGGGTGGTTTGTGTTCCTTCCCCACGCCACTCTGCGAGCCACCCAGGGTTCTGTCTTTGGCCAGTGGAACCAGGCCTGTCTCCCGAACCCCACCCAGTCCTGGGACACTTTCCGTGACCCCCCTGCCTCAATCCATCAGTAGTCTGCACAGTTACTGATGGTCAACCAAGGGCGGAAGCCATATAGTGCAGATGTTTAAGATGACATGAATCGTGAAGTTTGGCTGTCTAACACATGAAAATCAATGCAGAGGGGATTTGAAATATCAAAAAATGGAAGCCTGACAATTTTTTTAAAAGTCTAAACAGAGCCAGGGAAATCCAGTAGTTGTCACGAAACAAGGACGTGAAGTAACCGTTGTCACGAGACAAGCAATCACACCCGTGGGTAAATGAAAACATAACTGAACAGGGACAAAACCACATGACCATGAACAACGTTGTCAGGGAACGAACGTAATCGTGGAAGGAGGTAGGACGTGAAGTAACTGCCTGAGTGATTTTCTATCGGTGATTTTCTAGATGGATCTGTGCTATTATGTTATGTTGCTGCTGTCATCTGCATGCTGAATTTTGGGGCGGTTGCTGCTTCTGAAACAGTGGGCTAGCTTTGCAACATATTTACTAAAAACACAGTCAGAACAAGAATGAGCCAAAGCCAACTGGAATCCTAAAAATCTCTCCCTAAAAGCCTCTTTTTTAAGTGAACATTTTATAATTGCTCTTTCATTATCCTCATAAATTGAAATTGTGGCAATTTGCTGCTAAGATTTGCACTGATTGTGTCACACCAGTATAAAACACAGTAGGACTTTAGCCAGTATTTTCATGTTCATTTCTGAAAATCTGTCTATTTTTGCATACCTTTTTCTCAAATTATTTTCCCTAACAGTTTTTTCCTTACCACATTTTAATAGATATCTTTTTGAGATCCCATTGTCCGTAGTATGCACATTTTCTGTTACATTTTATAATATGCTGAGTGACATTTGAACAGAGTTTGATTTCCAAGGTTATTCCAGATTGTGTTTGGGGTCCATTAGAGCAAATTTGATAAGTATGCATAAAAATATAAACTTCATAATTTCTCACCCATCTGTAGTTTGATGTGGGGGGGGGGACATTCTGTATTATGTTATTATATTCTCCAAGAAATCCCTGGCTTATCAATATGGGATATCGTGTTTCTATATCCACAATTCAAAACACTAGGAAATGGCCCAATATTGCTGCACAATTTTCCTGTGCTGCCAGGAGGAAAAAAAGTACAAGCTTTACACAGTAAAGGGCAGTCTGAAGATTGATGATACCCATGTCAGCAGTCAAGATGGTCTACTAGACATTCTCTTGTGTTCGCTGCCATTCACAAAGAGACATCAGGCAGAGGGAAATCCCCAAGCCTCACTTCTTTGTTAGCACTGTTCTTCAACAAGATACCTATTGCTTGGAAAATATGGATGATCATCCAGTGCTGTGGGGCCAAGTGACAGAATTAAATCTGGAGCAACCTCTGCTGACTTATTTCTGAATGGGGGTTAAACACTAAACTGTACTAAATTTGGCACCCAATTTAAATGATATTTGCTTCTTTGGACTCCCCCAGTTTTTAGAATTGCTATATAGAATGCTGATAGCTCTTATGCACAGCATTCTGGATGCACTCTTGTGCAGTGATAATGTTTAATTGTTTACTATTAAGGTACTCTGTCTCCTCCGTAGGTTTTCTCCTTTCTTGCCTCTAACATCCTTCTCAGGTATTATCTGAAAACTCCCAAACACTCAAGAGTAGATTTAAAAACCAAGGAAGGGAAAATGCCAGAAACGCTGGAAATATGTCCACCAATATAGCCGTTTCATGGAGAGACCAGCTGCTGAATAGAAGACACTGTATGCAGGTGATAAATCCATTTTATTAAGACACTGTGCTATCAAATGCACTTTGGTTGCTAAGTCTGAAGACTAAAGCAAAAAGTCTTCCATATTGTTTTACGCCAGGTTAATTGATTTAGCAGAATTACTGGAGCAGTTATGGTGAGTGTGATTCAAAACCCACAAATTTTTCGCAAAGTGCCAATACAGCAATGTAACCTACGGTGATTCCCCGAAAATAAGGCACTTATGTTTATTTTTTTCTCAAGAAGACACACTAGGGCTTATTTTCAGGGGATGTCTTACTTTTGTTAAGTATAATATGCTTGAATGTCAGCCCTGCACACAACCATAGCCACGCCCATCACTAGGTTTTATTATCAGGGCAGGGCTTATATTTAACAAATGCATAGAAATCTTGCTAGGGCTTATTTTTGGGGGAGGTCTTATTTTCAGGGAAACAGGGTAAATACAGGTGGCTGTGAAGAGGCAATGTTGGGTGCCCACAGAAAGGGCTCTCTGATTGCCACCCTTTGACACCCGTGCCACAGTTTTGCCAAGACTGTACTAGAGACTGGCTCTTTGGACAGCACGTTTCATTTATAAAATCAAAGGGCCATCAGCTACAATTTCTGGATCAATTAAAAGTATTGGCCACAGATGATTAATCAATGACTTAAAATTAACAATGCAGTGTCTCAGCAAGGAAGAGGTATTGAAGATAATCAATCATATGGCTAATCATTTTCTGGGTCTAAATAACAAAACAGAAGTCAGGTGTAGCCAGTAGAGTCTGAAATGCTATAATATCCAGCCTACATTTCCTAGGGGTTTTTATTCCCCAATAGAACTATTGAGCTGGAAAGTATGCCGCAATACAGATACCTTTGGGATTATAGACACATCCTGGATCAATCCCACAGGATTCTCAGCTGATATTATGTGCCATTAAGTTGTTTCCAGTAAGGGTTTTGAGAGAAGTGAGATTTTCAAAGTACTGTAGTTTGCCTCTGTCAGCCTAGTGACTTTCCATGACTGAGGGAATCATCTAATACATGTCTCCTGAGCCTTAGTCTGAAAATGAATGTAACATATTGTAATTGATCACAATTCTAGGAGATGTACAGATGTAATAAAAATAATAACAGAACAGGACAGTTAGTAGAGATGCAAACAACATAGGAACAAAACAAAACTGTGCTAGATTAGACAGTGTTCCAATGTTTTTCAGTTAAAATGAACTGTTTTGTTTAGTCTGTAAAACTGGGCTCACTGCCAGTGCCATTGCTACTGCTGCTGAACACCCCGGATGGAGAGGGTGAGCAGACTGTGGGAGGCCCTGCTGCCACTGTGCTGCCACACCAAAAAGGGCCAGCGGGGCCGCCAGAAGGCCCTGCGCTGCCACCACTGCTGCAGCCACTGATGTGGGCTGGATGTGGGCTGGAGAGGGCCAGCGAGGATGCCAGTGCCGCCGAGAAGTTGCTGCTTCTCTGCGCCCCAATGGGGAGTGTAGCCAGCGAAGTAGTGGGTCTTTTAAGCAATTTTAGGGGACACTTTGAAATTTAGAAAAGTTAGGGTTTCTGGGGACTGAGATATTAAGCTCCAAATGAGGTGTGGGGGTGCTTAATGGAAGGAGTGTGTCTGGCAGGCTTTACCAATTATAGGGTTAATTTACAGCATTCCCTCAGTGTGGCTATTCACACTCCAGGCGAGCTGGTTTACAGAGAAACAAATTACTTCATTTTAAATGAAAAAAACTGCCAGTTTGTTTCATTATGAACAAAATGCTGCTTCCCTGCTTTGTTTCATTTCATCAACAAATCAGTGTTTTGTTTTTCATTTGGCTCCCATCCCTACTTAGAACATGTTCACACAAATAAGACTATTTTTGCTTTGTCCAGTGTCATGTACTGAAGTGGAACTGTTGTGTCAAAGACCTGTTTGAGGACACACACACACAAATGCACAACACTGTGAGTTATTAGGTGTCATGCTATCTGTTAATATGTTTTCAACGCTCACAGCAACAATTTATTTATTTTATTTATAGTATTTTTTTTACCTCACCTTTCTCCTTGGTAAAGGACTCAAGGCAGCTTACAGTAATGAGGGATAACATACAGTCCAGTACAATTAAGACATGTTCAAGCATTGAGAACAGGAAATTGAGGGACATCTTACAGCATTGATAGACATTACATTAAAGCTACAAGAAAACACGCTCAGTTAAAAAAGACAGTAAAATTCCATGTAAAAGTTCTGAGTGATGGAAACTAACATCAAAATCATAGTGTCAATGTAAACACACATTCTAAGTAGTTATAAACACAAAGTCTATGTTATCCTATTGATTCATATAAAATAGGGGGGGGGGGTAATGTGATCTCTGTAACCTGTCCCAGTCAGCAGTTTGGGTGATGCATTTTGGACCCGTTGAACCATCCTGAGGCTTTTCATCAGTTGCCCCACATACAGCACATTACAATAGTCTAGCAGGAACATCACTAGGGCATGCTATTTCTCAAGAAATGGCTGTAACTTGCGTACTAGCCTTAATTGTGCAAATACGCTCCTGGCCACAGCCAAGACCTGGGCCCCCAGGCTCAAGGATGAGTCCAAGAGCACCCCCAAGCTATGTAGCTGTTTTTTCAATTGGAAGGTGCCCCCATCCAGTACAGGTTGCATTCCTATCCCTTGTTCTCCCTTTTTCTTTCCAGAGGCATTTGCTTATAGACATTGAAGACAAAAACTCAGAATGAGACTTCAGTTTGTGTTTTGCCAAATTTTGTGCAAAAACAGTTTCATTGTTGTTGGATTCTAAGGTTCCTTTAAATGGCCAATTCACACACACCAACATAAATCTGATGCCAGTTGGGCTTATATGACTGGAAAGTCATATAACTGGTAGGTTACTACAACTGACTTTTCTTTCTTGATTAGGATTCACAGGGCAGAGAACAAGTGGATTGAGAATATGATATGGCATGACAACCTCTATCCTCTGGGAACTGCTATCAGGTTTTCTACTAAATAAATCTGAAACCTGACAGCCAGGCAGTGGAGTAAGAAAGCCATTAGTTCTGCAATCAAAGAGCTAAGCAACATTCAAGAAACCTGAGCCTTTGGCAAGGTCTTCCTTTCAAATGTCTATAAAAGATTCTGACAAGAGAATTAAAGAAGATGTAGGCAGACCCATGGATGTGGACTACATAATTTGCAAATTCATTGGCTACAGATATAGCTTCATTGCCAATATGGAAGTGCAGCCCTGATCATGATCCAAAGAGGCACTTTATAAATTTCCATGTATTTCAACATAAGAGATTTAAGTTAAGGACTTTTTTTGTTTTAGGTCAGGATGAGTCCAATACTGAACCTCAGCCTATTTCCAATTGCTAATCCTAACAAAGTAGACATGTTCAGTCAATGGGATTTACAAAAGTATTTATTTGCTACTCTACAATTTATTCAGTGAGCCTGCTTAATGCATCAAACTAGTGAGTAGTTCATTTCTGCTAATAATGCCTGGGTCTCTACTGCCCCATATCTAGATATGTGTGAGACTATATCTGTGTACAAACACACACACACACACACACACAAAGAGGGTTAAAAATAAAAACTGGAAGTGTTTTTTTTTTTTTTGCAGTTGCCATATAATGACTTTATTCAGTCCATCTAGAAAAGATCCCAAACTTAATCCAAAATCTTTCACAAATAGGCTTTCTACAATCAGAAGAGGAAAACAGCTCTGCCTATAGCTTAGGAAAGTATTTTTCTTTTTATTATTGATAATAAAAAAATTGGAAGTGTGTGGGTCGCTTTTTTAAAAACAGATGGCCATCTAAAACATGAGTGTAAAAACATGTCTGATGGTTGAATCAACATTTATTTCACTGACATGTTTCTGAATCTGGACAAATAGGACCCGTTGAAGTTTCCTGTGTGTGCTTCTTACATGTCCTTTGTTTAACCTATTTTTCCTCACACTGATGGTCTGTAATACTCCTTGTCCTGCTCCTATTGCAACATTTGGGCTAATCTCTACAATCCCTTCTGGATCTCTACCATTAATTTTTTTCTCACTCCCCCTGCACACTCAGTTTAAAGCTCTCCTTATTAAATCTGCAATCCTCTTGGCAAAAAGATTCCTACCAGCAGTGGTGAAGTGCACCCCATCCTGGCCCAATATCCCATCTGAATGAAATAGCAAACCATGGTCCAAGAATCCAATTTGTTCCTACCGGCCCCATCTCCGAAGCCAATTGTTCACCTCCACTCTTGTTCTTTTGCTTCATAGACCACATCCCTCTAGAGGGAGGGGAGATGAATGAATGAATGTTTATTTACGGTTATTAACCAAATTACACGTAATACAAAAATTGTAATACAATAAAAATATAATATGATAAAACAGTATAAAATATATTACTGGAAAATACAAAGCTTGTAAAAAAGACCATTTATGGGTAAAACACTATTTATAATTAGGAGAGCTCAAACCTCTATCAGTTATACATCTACGTTTGATCATAGCAGTGTAGCAAAACCTGGCAACACAATCTGTGATCTGAGGGGACCTATCTGAAAGGAGTAGCTTAGCATAGTAGTTGGTAACAAATGACTCACTAATCAAGATTGACTCTTGGAATACAGCAGGCTGGTCAAACAAAATTTGGGACACTGCCATTACTGAGTTTATAAGTCAATTTGACATCTTATTGCTCCAAGAGATTTGGTCCCAAGAGGATTTGACTCTAGGTGGAAATGCATCTCACTCCCTCAAAGCAGCTGTTAGCAAGAAGGGTGGAGGGCATAAAGGTGGCATGGCCATCCCCCTATCAACTAAACTACAGGCAACTGTCCAAGAATTGCAACCTACCTGTAATTTAGCTCTTGCTGCTACCCTTAAGTTCACTTCAGAACTGATAATTATTATCAATCTATATATTCCTCCTCAACAATCCCGCGCACATTGTAGAGATCATTGGGTTAATTTGGTAGCTTATATTGGAAGTCTGATATTATTGTATCCAGGAGCTTCTATTTTGATAGCAGGGGATTTTAATGCTAGAACAGGAGAAAATGACAAGATGCTATATGAACATTTCAATATGATACCTCCAGATCCAGTTCATCCCCAGTGCCTTTATCATAGGCAATCCAAGGATGGTGGGTGCAACTATGCTGTCCTTCGCCTAATGCAGATGGCCAATGAGTTGGATCTTGTGTTATTAAATGGAAACATGGAGGGGGACAGGCCTGGGGAATTCACATTTACATCACACATGGGTGCCTCCACCATAGATTATGTTCTAGTAACCAATGATTTGTTGACCCCAATTATTGATTTTGGGATTGAATGCTGTCCTGAGAGAGACCACTTCCCTTTACTTCTCTTAATTAACTTTGGAGGTATAAAAGTGTCCACCAAGAGTGAAATAGCACTGCCGCCCTCTATAGAAATAAGAGCTGCTCGCATTAAGTGGTCTACTGAAAGGGAGGTTTCCATGAGAAAACTGTTATCCTCAGACCCCCTCTCTTATCTTGGTATGCTAATTTCAAAAGCAGACTCAATCTATACAGCTCTTGAGGCCTATGATGAGTTGGTTCAGGGAGGGGAGATGCGATTACCAGATGTCCACCCAGGTCCTTCAGCTTCCTACCCATCTCTTCATATGCTTTTTTGATATCTTGAAATCTGCAGTTAGAAGTACTGTTATTTCCTACATGGACCAAGAGAAACAGGTTAGAATCTTAGGGTCTGGTGAGTCTCGTCAGTCTCTCCATTACATCCTGAATATTTGCTCCAGCAGCCCTCTCAGTTAATTTTGTCAAGCCTGAAGATGACTGCTTCTGTTCCTCTAAGCAAGGAACCCATCTTTCTCCTTGAAAAGGAATCAAGGCAGCTGACAACACTGAAAGATAATATTTAGAGCTGAAAGAAATGAGTAAAGAGGCATCTTACATTATAGAAAGGCAATATGAAAGCTAAGAAGGACAAGTGTAGAAATTTACACAGATACATGATCTCGCATGATTTTGGAAGCTAAGCAGGGTTGGCCCTGGTTAGTAGTTGGATGGGCGACCACCAGGGAATACCTGGTGCTGCAGGCACCTGGAACAGGACCTGGCAAAGCCACTCCAGTATTCCTGCCAAAAAAACTCCATGGGCATCGGGTCATGAAGAGTTGGTCACACAAATGATCTCACAAAGTCCAGTCAATGTCATCTTCCATTTCTAGCGAGGTGTTACAGATTTCTGATCAGTTTGGTTCCCACAATACACATTTTCCCCAGCTCCTTTTGAAGCAGCAGTGACCCAAACTGCACATTCATACTATTCCAGCTACTCCACATGTTTCTATATGCAAACTCTGAGATGACCCAGTCTTATCATCCAACACTGACTGATACTTGTATGGGTTGAAGTCCAATACACCATCTGTCTCATGCTCTACTTGGAAAAAGGAAAACATTCTTTCACAGTATCTGTCACAGCCTAGTTAATACAACTGCTTTTAATTACTCTAGCTTATAGCTCCCTCTTGTTGCATTTGAATTTGCATTTACAGAAGCCGTGCAAACAACAGATGGAGTCTGAGCAAACCATAAGGACATTCCACTGCTCTCTCACACCTGAATGCGGGGCAACTCATCCCACATTGATGTGGGGGAAACTA
This sequence comes from Phrynocephalus versicolor, assembly GCA_023846285.1. NCBI lineage: Eukaryota > Metazoa > Chordata > Lepidosauria > Squamata > Agamidae > Phrynocephalus > Phrynocephalus versicolor. The sequence continues at coordinate 8,687,774 of JAHTLZ010000129.1, read as the reverse complement.
ATATTTATTCACCATCTCTTCTCACAGACCCATGTAGCCATTTTCTGCTGCAGTGATTTTTTTTTAATGCTAGCCCTTAGCATCCCCAGTTTAAAAAGGTTGAGCATGTTTTTGGTTAAAATATTTATAATGAGTTATAGATCTATTCTGCCTCCAATCCCAAAACAAGCATTGCTGGAGAACAGTTTCAGTATCTGACCTTGAAGTAAAGAAGATCACTATAACTTCTTAAATATTTTTTTCTTTTTGAGTGTGAAGTATCTGCACAGTTTTGGAGAAAACTCTCCCCCCAAATTAATGAATAAATAAATAAAAATCAAATGTAGGAAACCCCTTCAAAATTAGGTGACAGTAACTATATCAACATATTATACAATTTTTAGAATAATTATATCCAATCTTTACTCCCCCACCCAAAAAAGTGTGTTTTTGTATGGTATTATATGCAATAGTGACTAATAGCAATTTGAAAAGGGAACAGAGATGGGCACACATTTAAAAATGAATTTCAGAATTCATAAAACATGGCTAATTTGTCAATTTGTATTCATATGAATCAATAACACCCAATGAATACAAACTGATATCATCATCATCATCATCATCATCATCATCATCATCACACAACAGGCAAGATAACTACACTGGATTTTGCATTACAAATCATTGTCGAATGCTTCCCAAGCATTTAGGACTACATGATGTATCGGCAAATTATGCGAGCAGATCCCAGTAAGGCAGCTTTCTGCAGCTGACTTATGGTGACTTTGTCAACTCCAATTTCTTCTAAATACTTGCTTAGCTCTTTAGTCACCGCACCCAACGTGCCAATTACCACTGGGACCACCTATACCGGTTTATTCCAGAGTCTCTGAAGTTCAATTTTCAGATCCTGATATAGGGTAATTTTTTCAAGTTGTTTCTCGGTGACTCTACTATCACCTGATATAGCAACATCAATGATCCACACTTTTTTCTTCTCCACAATCACAATGCCCGAGGTATTATGCTCCAAAACCCTGTCTGTCTGTATTCGGAAGTCCCAAAGTAATTTTGCATGCTCATTTTCCATCACTTTTTCAGGCTTATGATCCCACCAGTTCTTTGCTATGGGCAGATAGCTATGACACAAATTCCAGTGGACCATTTGAGCAACTACATTATGACGCTGTTTGTAATCAGTCTGAGCGATTTTCTTGCAACAACTCAATAGATGGTCGATAGTTTCATCTGCATGTTTACAGAGTGTACATCTGGGATACTCCGCTGATTTTTCTATTCTAGCCTTAACTGCATTTGTTCTGATAGCTTGTTCTTGATCTGCAAAAATCAGGGCTTCTGTCTCTTTTTTCAGTGTTCCATTGGTAAGCCAAACTAGGTCTTTTTGTCATCTACTTTTCCTTTGATTTTTTTTTCAAGGAACTGCCCATGCAGTGCGTTATTATGCCAGCTATTAGCTCATATTTGCATTGTTGTTTTCCTGTATTGACCCTTTGTTTGCTTTACTTTAAACACCTCCCTGTTCTTAACTTCCAATAATGCTGGCTCTGTACTATTTTTACATAATCTGCCAACACATGCTTCTATTATTATTATTATTATTATTATTATTATTATTATTATTATTATTA